>ML793028.1:275982-349078 GCA_009831015.1 Picea engelmannii
CTCCCAATCTTCTGGTGAATTGACTGGTTAGCAGGTCGGCAGAGGCCGGTTTGTGAACCTGCAAGTTAATGAAATCAAAAGGAAAGAAAAATAAGCCCAAATGAGGGAGGAATTGATACCTTCTCCCCAGTATGGTCACCAATCTGTTTTCACCCAATTCGTCACTAGGTGAGCAAATTAAGAGTGCTTACATGCCCAGTTGGGCTCTGTTAGGCATGACAGTTGTAAAAGGAAAGGTTAGAAAGAGAAGCAACAAAACTATAAACAAAAACAAATAAAAACTATGAGCATATGAAACAAATGAAAAATAAGTACAAATGGACCAATATCACCAATGTATAAGCTGATCTTATTGATGAAATCCAAAGACACAAAGAAGAAAGGGGACTTGGGTCCCTTCTCTCTCCAATGGAAGGCTCTTGAGGCCCTCACTACTTTCTCTCCTTACAATGAAAAAGATGAGAATGATGGTGAAAGAACTCCAAGCATATCCACTCAAGGGAGAGGTGGATAGCCCTATGAAATGGTGCTAAATGTGTTTTTGCCAAAGAATGAGTCCTTAGCAATCTTAGCAGCATAACAATACATAGAATTCCTTGAGAAAGTGATGGTTATTCATGGCTTTTTATAGCCTAGCATTGGGTTATTATGTGACCTCTTTGGAATGTGAAAAGGGGCTCTTTAGGGCACAATTAGGTCTTTGACCAGCCCACCATGTTGATTGAGCTAGGATTTGGTGTCAAATCGACTTGGGAGCTGATCCATTAGTGGTTGGGAGGCCGACCAATTTCAATAAATGCACCGTTTAGCAGGTGCGCGGGTTTTTTTCCCAACAGCCGCGCATTGTGCACGTATGCGCGCATTGTACGCTGCTGTTACGCGCATATGCGTGCGCACCCAGGTTCTGTAAAGCGCCCTTTAATGTTTTGGTCATTTTATATAGTTTTTGACCCTTTTGCCATGCTGTGGAACTAATCCTGTGCCATGAATGACTTCAGTCCTGTTTTGACGGTGCAGAGTTCTTGTCGCCATGTGCTGACGAAATTTCAGTGATAACACTTACATTGTTTTTCTTTGTTCTGTTAAAGAAAGTGTCTAAGCCTTCAAGAGATCCTAGTTCTCAGTATCAGTGGTCCCTTCCTGGTTTGGATTGTCTTTTTTTATTTGTTTCATAGTTTTAGAGATACACATGACCTGTATAAGGCTAGCACGCGTGTACACGCTCTCTGACTCTACACAGCTCGCGCGCACACACTTGTCATTGAATTGTCAGTAGTGGGCTTGTGAAGGATAGTTTTTGTTGAGGGTGAGGCAACCATCCTTTCCTTTGAAAAGAGTTATACCTCTCAGGTTTTTCGAATCTCTGTTCTAGCAGTCAGTAGCTTAGGTTTGATCTCAGCCATAGCTTTCTTTTTTCATTTAAAAGTTTTCATTAAAATTTTCTTTATGGTTTTTAGACAAGTGTGAGAGTCTTTTTTTAAGTTGCTAGTGTGTGATTTCTTGAAGTGATTCTTTGCGATCTACGATTAGGCCAGAATTTTTTCTTGGTTTTTGACTTGTTGATATTTTTCCTTTTTTCTTTGTGAGCATTCAAATAAATAAAAAAAAAAAAATCTTTCATTTCTTTGTTTGGTTGAAAAGTGTTGTTTTGCATTAGTAACCAGGGAAAAGTCTTTGCTTTCATAAGTTATTAATAGTTTTCTTAGATCATAAGTAGCTCATAGTCGATTGAAATCCTTCTTTAAGTTTGCTGATTCAAAAGATCTTAGAAAATTAAAAAAAAATAAAAAAAAATTGAAAAGCTGTTGAAAATTTGCGTTAAGTGAAGATTGGTGTTTCCAGCTTTCTGTTCATTTTTACTTTCATCTTTCAAACATCACTAGTTTCACTTTCATACCCTTTGACATAAGACAAGCCATAAAATTAATGCTAAATCTAAAATTTATTAGACTTTTATGTTTGTAGGGTTAACCAACTAGTTCAGGATTAGGGCCTTGGATTAGGTTGGAGAGGAAACTCTTCAAGGCCATTAAAAGCAAACATTGGAGCCTGAGTTAGGGAGAGTCCAAGTACAGTATCATAAAATTTATCCAGGATCCCCCTCTAACATAAGGTATAAATACGAGGTCACATGCGGAAAGGTAGCGGAGATAACCCCTCCAAAGATGGACCAATCGTAGTGGAGAACACATATAGAGGGATTGTCTTGGGATTCTATCAATTGCATTTTCCACGGAGCTTCATGGATCTTGAATCCATTCGAGGTCCTCATTTGTCTTCCAGACCATTTTCTCTCAATACCCTTGATAGGTTTTTGGCTCGATACCCTCCTCATTTTGGTCTACCCGACTTTCGACTATACTCGCCTGGTGACTGTTCGCGCTAGAAACCTAGTTGCCTATCTTTTTTAGGGACATATATAGGTGACTGCGGGGGTACACCGCGGTACCTAGGACAGACATCAGGCCATTATTTTCAGAGTATACCTGGAGGGTGCTTCGTTGTTCGAGTTTCACTTGCACCAGTAAGTTGCTCTAGTGTTGGTTGTTGTAACTGTTCTTCCAATTAATTTAGTGTTTGTCTGTCTTATCTTATAAGGACTTTTTTTAGTGTGTGTTGTTTTTGAACAAATAGAACACCCTAGAGTGTCTTTGATATTCTCACACAGTGGAGGATCACAAGCTTTGTTGGTCATGAAGGCTTCTTGGCCTGCCGCAGGTTACACTGGAGCCACCCCCGCCACCACTAAGGCGAAAACTAGACCAACAAGGGTATTTTGAAGCGACCGGGTCACAAGAAATTGTGACCGACCAAAATCTAGAGGAATTAACCATTCTAGAACTTGGAGCGAAAGATTTTGGTCTCATTGAAACCTCCACCACTAATATTTCCACACCCACCATCGTACCGGTTCATCCTTATGAGTGCCAGACAATGTCGCATGCAGCAATGGAAACAAATGTTGTTACTCCTTCTGGTAATTCTTCAATTCCCACTACGGTTGTCACCATAGGAGAGTTTCCACCTCCTAACCCACCATCACTAGTCTGATCCACCATGGTCTCGACCACCTCTACATCGCACAGTGGTTCGATCCCATCTCTACCGGTGGCCACAACCCCTTTCACACCAAGTGCAAAAGGCCCTCCGTTCTCATACGGGATGCCTAGTTCAGGTACAAGTCCTGTACTTTCCTACTCCACTTCACAGACTTCAGGTATGTGGGTAGGGAGATCTAATGCTCCTCTGCAAGGACACATGGGGGGCACTCCTACTCTTTTTAACACTTTCCCTTATGGGGGAGGTCATATACCTCCTTCGTCCCCTTCACTCAGTGGCACACATCAGTAATATGCCAGGCCACCTGCACACCATAGTTTATTTGGAGCGGGGAGTCAAGGACCACCTTCGCATAATATGCTGGTAGGTTTGACACCATTTTCTTGTTCGATGCATTTGGTAACAATGCCTTCTCGTTAGCTACTTTCCCAACTGGGGGCAACCTCGGTTTCAGACAACCTATTCCTATGCAGGGTACTATTCCTGCACAGGGAGCACACCCAGGAACTTCTTCCACATTAGGGCCTTGGAATTCCTGGTAGGGATCAGTTCCCTCATCAGGAATGTCGATCTGGGGTAATTATTTTCACAATCAATGGAACCCCAAACAAAGCACTATGCCTATCCCCATGGGACCGAAATGGGGCAACCCTTCCCAAAGTCCTTCAAATGTAATGCATGCCCAACCATCTATGTCCTATTTTAGAAATTAGTTGATGATGTCTCCTCACATGAAAAATCCATATGCTGGCCATGGCCATGGTTTTTACCAGAACCCAGGCCAGCAGCCAAACTTTTCCTGGCAACCTGGTGCCAGTCAAGCTCCAGGCCCATTTTTCCCAGGTTATCACCAACAACCCAAACTACCCTTCCTGGCAACCTTGCATTTGAAAAACTTAACAAGGTTGTTGAATGATCCTATATGTCACAATCCACGTTGGCCTTCTATGCCGACGAAGTTGCCTTCAGACATCCCAAAGTTCGAAGCCAAGCCTAACGAAGATCCAAGAGATCATGTGACTACCTTCCATCTTTGGTGCTCATCTAACTCGTTGAAACACAACTCCGTATAGTTGCGATTGTTTCAACGTACTCTCATTGGGAGTGCTGTGAAATGGTACATTGAGATCAATCGCTCAAGATACTCTTCCTTCAGCGAACTAGCGATGGATTTCCTAAACTATTTCCAGTTACCTGTGAGATATGACACTGGTACCGAATTGCTGGCCAATTTCTCACAAACAAAAGCGGACCATATCTATGATCACATCCGAGAATGGATACGCCAAAAGAGTTTAATTAAGGTACCAGTCCCACCAGCATTCCTGCTCGAGTGGTTCCTTAAGTCTTTGGTCCCATAGTTATCGAAAGACATCGCGACGTCGGGAGTATTTTTTGAAGAGGACGCCATCATGAGAGCTCAACAACTTGAGCTAATCTATTCTCAGTCTGGTTTATTATACGAGATCTTGCCAGACGCGCCACACTCAATACTTGATAAAACCAGATAGAGAGCTAGACCACATGCCGATGGTATTGTTGGTTCAGCACAAATGAAACCCGCTGAGCAATTGACGAAGCAGTTGCAGTAGTTTTCTATACAACACACAGCGGCCAGCCAAACTACTTCTTTGGTTGCTCCCCCTACCAAAATGTCATATGTACACACAGTGCAATCGACTAATCCAAAGGCCACCCAGTAGCCTGAAGGAAAGAAAAAACAACAAAATAAGGGTAAGGGGGATAAAAACCTACCGATAATGTTGGCGGGGACAAGACTGAGAAACGGAAGGTGAGGTATCCATGCAACTTATGCACAGAAGACCACTTGACCCATCTATGTCCTTGGATTGCAGAAGCCCAAAAGTTTGTGATGCAACAAAAACCTAATGTGTTAACCAATCCATTTCAACATGGGAAAAATATAACCAAAGCCTCTGCAAGCATGGAAGGGGGCAGCCAAGGACCCTCTCTGTCTTTGAACAACCCCGCATCCATGAATGTATATATGGTGAAGGGTGATTCTTTTATAGCGCATGACTATAGTAAACCAAGCACTTATGAGAAGGGAAAATAAGTTGAACTCCCATCTCTTCCTCTACAGATTGAGAAGATATTGGGAGAAACAATGACATGCATCCCCAAAGACACGTTCAAAAAATCTTCTCACAACCCAAATGCAAGGGATACCTAGAACTATTCTGTGGTGGAAGATTTATCACAAACCCCTTGTGCGATGTCCTCTTTAGGGGTCCTCCAAAGTTGCCCTTCCCAGAAGAAAGCCTTGTTAACCGCTTTAGGATCTACCGAGACTTGTAATCCGAGTACAATAATGCTAGATACAATTGACCTAAAACCTCATCCACCTTACCACGTATCGTTTCAGATAGTAGTGGCTTATCCCACGAAAAAATTTACTTGGAATATATTCTGCACGGTGGTTGATGAGGGAGCCTCGACATGCGTTATGTCATTGGCATGTTGGAAGGTCATTGGCCAGCCCGTTTTTTCTCCATCACCTACTCTACTCAATTATTTCAACGGTCATTCATTCCAACCACATGGTATCATTCCCTCTTTTCCTGTGTAGTTAGGAGGGAAGACCATGTGTGTCGAGGTAGATGTAGTCGATGCGCCCCTCAACTTTAACCTCTTGTTAGGAAGGAGTTGGACTTATGCCATGCAAGTTGTGGTTGCTACAGTTTTATGGGTCTTGTTGTTTCCACATGAGGGCTGGATATTGACCATCGATCAATTGTCTTTCTCCAGACCTGACCCTTCATTGGGGGCATCCACGGTCCCGATGATTGATAATCCTCAACTAGGTGTAGTCAACGTAGGGGTTGGTTTGTGCCCATATTTGATGGGTACCTTCGATTACCCGCCCCCTCAAGGCGATATCAAGTTTATATCCAATCACCATAAGGTTGAGATTTTTCAAGTTTCCTCGTTCCACACAACTTACTTCGATAATCCATGGATACTTCCTTCCCCATCGGCCATGATGGATGGGACAGGGCACCCGGGCATGTCCATGCCCTTGTCCGCAGCTGAAGTAGCGTACTCTTTAGTCCAACAAACTTCCACCAACATTGATCCAACTCCTGCACAAGATTTCGATCCACTTCTAGAGCCTGTTTGGGCTCAGGATTCTCTCGCTGACATCGATTCATTAGACTTAATCTTGCCCTCTTATGAAGCTATAATTGAAGCAATGACTAGTCCGAACAAACCCTGGGATGATCTTCATCATAGATCATACTTCCTCCCAGAGTTAAGCATAATCAAAGCAGGGGAATTCACTTTGACTATGACTAGAGATAGGTCTTGTCCTATCAATCCTTTGGCTACTTGTGTTGTTTATGTCGAGGGTAATATGGAAAGTATCACTGAAATGGTACCTATAAATCTCTCCAGAACCCCTGGCATCATAGACAATGTTTTCGTCGGAGCATACTGCTCTCCCGAGGAGATACCTAGCATCGACCCACAAAGTGTCGATCATGAGCTAACTTTGTTGATTTTCAAGCTCGCTTTGAGATCCGAAAGCAACATCTAGAGAGACTGCATTTATGCTTTTTGATCTTGTCCGGATTAAATAAGAAAAGTAACCTCTATGGGTATTATTTTAAGCCCTTTTCAGACCCTCTAAACATGAAAAGATTGTCGAGCGATTTTGTGGCCTTTCATGCTCGTTAAACTAAAATTTGAAGTCACGTCTATCCAGTGATAGTTTACCCCTTTTTTGGTCCAGACAGTCAACTGTACGAACAAAGGTATACTCTATGGAACTTCAGTTATCTAGAATATTACTCTCAGGTATCATTTTAACCCTTTTTCGGGCCTGAGGGACTAAATTTATGAAAAAGGAACCCCCACGAAGTCCATAGTTAAGCTCTTTTCAGACTCCCTAAAATTGAAAATATCGTTGAGTGACCTTATTCTTTCACACTCATTAAAATGGTCCAGAAGAACATTCCTGACGGAGTCCATAGTTAAGCTCTTTTCAGACTCCTTAAAAATGAAAAAATGGCCGAGTGATCTTGTCTTTATCACACTTGTTAAAATGGTTTTGAATAGATGTCTTGTCGGTGCTAGTTTACCCCTTTTTCGAACCGGCTAGACTACCTTTGAAAAAGGTACCCCAATGGAGTCTCCTTTTACGTCTTTTCAGACTCTCTAAATATGAAAAAACACCGAGCTTACCTTCTCTGGGCTCGTTAAACTTACATTGAAGGACGTTACCATTGTGTGTTTTTTTAACCGTGTTTGCATACCTACGTCTTTGTTCTAAATGCCAGCTCCATGTTGCTCCCAACTGAACCATCTAAATCATACCTTATACACAAGCCTTGTAGCACTTTGCCTCTGCGTCTTAACACCCTTGGTCCCCAGAGGATTTTTCCTAAGTATCATTATTTTGAACATCAGTCTTGTCCTTGCGCCTTGAACTTGTATGTTTGTAACACTCGTTCATCCATTGTAACGTAACATTTCTTTATTCTTTTTTCCAAAATTATTGAAAAAGACAAAAAAATCAAATATACCCCAAAAAGAGGAAGGGAAAAGCATTTTCTTTATTGGCAGCATAATGAGTCTCCCTTGGATAAAGCACATCTGTCCGTTTGTTCGTCAAACTATGGGATGAAATACAAACTTAGGAAGTTGTTCTCACTACATAGAGTTGTGTCCTCCTCTGTTTGGTTATTCTTCCAAACATATGGAGAGTTTGCATTGCCTCCTGCTTCGTAAACTTATGATTAATGCCATGCTGCCTAAGTCTCATCATTTGTTGTTTTGTTGTCCAAGGGAAGTTTCTACCAAGCCTGAGTCAGCCTCTCTGCAATTTGTCTCTTGCCCTCATACCCAGCCATCCTAAACGTCCAATCGAGTCTTTGTTCAAAATCAATGCAACCTTCAGTCTGATCATCAAGATTCTCTAGTCTATGACCGACGAGCCGTCGAAGACCTCTCGGTAGTGAAGTAGTAAACTCATATTACACTCCTACCTTGAGTTTTGAAGATTTTGAAGTTGTTGCTCGAGCTCTGAAGACCTCATCTCTAGCCATCAGACCGTATCAGCTTCTAGAAGATGAATACTCTATATGTATATCTTTTTTATTTTGAGATGTAGCATCGTTGTGTATTGTTTGTGGCTACACTTTATATAGTTATTTGACATGGATCTATATTGTATTTGATTGGTATCCATGTTTCTATTTTATCCCGAGCATGGGTATGCCCACCTCGGTGAGACATTTGTTATTTTGCAGACGGTGCCTCCCGGTTCCTGGTCCCTGGGCTCACTTGTTTGGCACATCAGTAAAGATTGGTAATGTATTTCGGCCATCAAATGCTCTTTTGACCTCACACATTAGGGGGCATCTGTTATAACCCTAATTTTCACCATACATGCTTACCTGGCATCAGGCCATCTCAGATCCCTTCTTTGCCAAAGCATTGTTGAACAACTCTTTAAAAAACCTCTTTTATAAGGGCCCATGCACCCTACTCAATTACTGCATGCTAACTGACCTAAAACAGCCTATTTGTACCTACAAAAGCATGAAAAAAGGAAAGTTTCCGACATAACACACATATTTGGGTGAGTTAACTGAATCTTTCGGCCATGCATGGCCGAGGGTTCGTCCAAATACCTAGCTTCTTCTAGCCTATAAAAGAAGGGTTAGGGGTCCCATTTGGAAGAGGAGAATAATAGTAAAGAAACTCTACCCAATTGCACATTTCCATTGTCCCAACCCTTTAGCCATCCTTGTGCAAAGAGAGATACAAAGAAAAGAAGTTGGAGGAAATTTGAAGAGGATCCCAGGATCAGGTTTGCGGAGTAGTGGTCGATCTCGACATTGTAAGTTGATTCATTAAAGTTAATAATAAAGAAATGTTTTTCCTGTCCCATTATATGCGTTCTTCATAGTTTAGTGAATATATGTTTGAATCTCTAACCCATTAATCTATAGATCAAATGCATGTAGAGTTTTTTGCTTGTTTTGTACGCAGTTCATTCTTGGGAGGATAGCTGCTAGCAAGCGATCAAGCGTGAAGAAGGATCAACATCGGACGTCTGAAACAATGTATGTTCATTTAACCATGTATTTGCTTGAAAGAAATGGGGATTTAGTTTGGGACGACGATATAAAGTAGGATTCTTTCAGTCTTATCTGCATGCATAATATAACCCTAAATGCTAGTCCATAGGGGGATTTCCCACCACAACAATCATAACCCCTATTAGATATTCCTCTTGGATGTCAAATTTGGTAGTTGTTCAAAAAAAGAATGGTGACATACGTTTGTGTGTTGATTTCCGTAACCTCAACCAATTGTCTTTGAAAGACAATTACCCGCTCCCAAACATGGAACATTTTGTTCAAAGGGTCACAAGGGCAGGGATGATGTCTATGCTAGATGGGTTTTTAGGATACAACCAAGTATTGCTTAAAAGAGAAGACCAGCTCAAAACTGCATTTACCACACCATGGGGAACCTTTATGTACTCAAGAATGTTGTTTGGTCTTCTGAATGCCTATGCCACTTTCCAAAGAGCAATGGATTTTTCCTTCAGGGACCTTATACAAAAAATCATAGAAATCTACCAGGATGACCTTACCATTGTGTCCAAGGATAGGAAAGACCATCTCTCACACCTCAGGATTGTTTTCAAGCGATGCAAAAAGTATGGTATCTCGCTGAATCCCAAGAAATTCATTTTCGGTATTGATGAAGGAAAGTTATTAGGTCATGTGGCTTCATAGGGAGGAGTTTCCATTGACCCTGAAAGAGTCCAATCAATAAAGGATGTCTGCCCCCCAACCAACATAAAATATTTACAATCCTTTCTTAGAAAGATCAACTTTATTCGTAGATTTGTGCCAAACTTTGCCGAGAGGATAAAACCTCTAAGTGCCCTGCTAAAGAAGGATGTTTCCTTCATGTGGGATAATAAGACCAACAAGTCCTTTGAAGATATTAAATATGCTATCTCCCAAGCTCCTGTCTTGATCAACCCTGATTTCTCATGATATTTCATAATATTCTCGTTTGCATCCTAGGATACTATTGCTGGTGTCTTAATGCAAAAAGATGATGATGACTATGAATATCCCATGGCTTTTATGAGCAAGGTCGTTAGAGATTCTGAGTTGAATTATTCTATCACTGAGAAACAAGCATATGCCCTGGTCAAGTCCCTCAAACAATTTAGAAACTATGTCGACTACAATAAAATTAAGGCTTATGTCCCATACCCAGCCATAAAGGATGTCTTATCACAACAAGATTGCATGGGTACTAGAGGAAAATGGGTTTCCAAAATATAGGAGTATGACTTATAAATAAAACCCACCAAAATAATAAAGGGACAAGGTTTAGCCCAGATGTTGACCGAGAGCAACCAAGAAGCCATACAAATGGGTGAGAGTGAGCAAATAAATGTGATGATCAGTGAATTAGAACATGATGAGTGGTATTCTGATATCGTCTACTATCTAAAGAAATTTTCTTGCCTCGATCACCTAGTAGACTACAAAATAAGGGATTTGAGATTGAAATCTATGAAATACTGCTTGACTGAAGATGGACTTGGGTGGAGGAATCCCGATGGGGTTATACTTAGATGTGTGAACAAAGAAGAGGCAAAGAAGCTACTGGAAGAATTACACTCTGGATATTGTGGTGGGCACTTTGGAGCTCATACTACTACCCACAAGATCCTAAGGGTTGGATATTATTGGCCAACACTTATTTCTGATACCCACCAGCATGTCCGATCTTGCCATCCCTACCAGTACTTCTCCAGCAAACCAAAACTCCTAGCGCAACCCCTGAAGCCCGTAGTAATAGAAGAACCTTTTCAGCAGTGGGGTTTGGACTTTGTTGGTGAGTTTAAGGACAATTCAAGTAATTTCTACCGGTGGATCCTAACAGCCACAAACTATTTCACTAGATGGGTCGAATCTATTCCTACAAATAAGGCCATCGAAGAAGTAGTCATGAATTTTCTGGAAGACCGAATCATAACTAGGTTCGGTGTCCCTTCCAAGATCACTACAGACAATGCCAAAGCTTTCAGCTCATATTCTCTAATATAATTTTGTTTCAAATATGGCATTGTCCTATCCCATTCCTCCAACTATTACCCACAAGGGAATGAATTAACAAAATCAACCAATAAGAACCTCATGAATATTTTGAAGAAGGTTGTGGGGGAAAATAAAAAATCATGGGATAGAAAAATAAAGTATGCAGTATGGGCAGACCGAATAACAACAAAAACTTCCATAGGAAAAACTCCTTTTGAGCTGGTATATGGACTAGAAGCAAAACTTCCTGTGAACCTCTAGATTCCTATCCTCCGTTTCGCTCAGCAATACACTACATATGCAGAAGCAATCCAAGGAAGGATCAATCAACTAATAGAGCTATATGAGATGAGGAGGAGTGCCTTTGGTCAAATGGAAAGAAATCAAGAGAAGATAAAAAACACCTTTGACCATAGAGCCAATGAAAGAAACTTCACCGAAGGAGATCTCGTACTATTGTGGGGTAAGAGAAGGGAAAACTGGGTATGCACAAGAAGTTCTATAGTTTGTGGGTAGGTCCTTATAAAATCATGAGTTGTGCAGGTACGAACTCTTTCAACTTAGAGACCACGGATGGAGAAGTTCTGAAGCTGTCAGTAAATGCTTTGCATATCAAGCGTTACTACCCACCGGCGACCTGACTTCACAAGTAAGTGCAGGTAAGTAGGCATTTTTTATTCATGTATTATACCATTTTCATTTCATGTTAGTTTTCTTTCACATTTGCATTATTGATTGTTTTATTTCAGTTTTTATATATATATATATATATATATATATATATATATATGTATATATGTATGTATGTATGTTAGGGTGGAATTACTGCCCCATTTTTGTTACTGATGCCCCTATCGAGATTGAATAGGTCTTCAGTTTATTCCAGATATGCTGAGGTTCTCATGCGGTCTATGGTGAGCACATGTCCCCGAGTTGGAGCTAGATGTTATCCCCGCTTTTTAGGGATAACTAGGAGATCATGTCTCAAGGCCCACAGGTCCTAGACATGGAGTACTGAGAGCAATATTGACCTGAGCATGGCCCTGGAGGGCCCATCCTTTTCTTCTTCCATCAGCTTTATCCTGTCAGCAGCAACAACATCCGTCACCATCGACTTGGTCTTGTATCAGAAGAGGTTCTTGCTCCATGAGGTAATTGGTCCAAGTATCATGGTATGTGTCACTTTTGATCATTAAAACCTTTAAATATATCCATCTGATTCCTTTTATCTCTAACAACTGGTTGGATCTTACATTTTCCCACTTCACCATGCTTGGGGGAATTGATAGGGTGCCCTAGCAAGCCTGTGCCCATAGGTTTTGGTTTTCCACTAGGCAATTTCTGAAAAATCCATTGTCCGCTCCCATCATGGAACCACTGTTTCATCTTATCTCCCGCTCATTTATCCCATTCCCCTTGTTCAGGCATTGGGTTGACCTATTTGTAGGGTTTCATCTTATCTCGTGGGAAGAAGGGGCTAAAGGCCCAGAAAAAGCAGCTAGTAAAAGACAAAAGCCTAGAAATAAAACCTCGAGATGCTTTGCCCAGGGATCCTCGAGAAGGGAGTAAAAATCCTCTCAACAAGAAACAAGAGGGACTCAAAAAATAACAAAACAAGACCTAGTCAGAGGATAGGGGGTCTCATCACGAGCCAACCTATTAGGTCCATGGGTACCTAGCAGTATGACATTGACACCATCTGGTTACCACTCTAGGGTAGTGACCTTTGGTTGCATGGCCAAGGGAAAGGGGGTCTCATCACGAGCCAGCCTTCTCATCTCTGTAAAATTAATTTTGGGTAACACTGTCAGCTCTGGTCACCATGCCAAGGCAGTTTCCCCTGGTTAGTTATTGAATAAAAATAAAAAGAAGAAGAAAAGAAAATAAAAGAATAAAGCAAGAAAAGAAATAAAGGAAAAAATGGGCTTGGAAAAAATGCATCCATGACAGGTACAACTCGCCTTCTACAAAGGCACCCACAGGTAACATTTGTGCATCCTTAGCCCTTACTGCACCCACGTGTTTGGACATCCCCTAGCCACATCACCTCACTTACATGGCTTGGATGAGGTCTTCCTAGAAACTTTCCTTTTCTTGTGGACACTAGCCCAATAAGATGCCTTGGCCTTTTCTCCAATCTTGTATTGTAGGTTTTTGTAATGTCTTGGAGATATTGATGATGTATTAGGGATTTTATGCATATGTTTAATAATATTGATGATGAAATGTGATTGACACTACTATTATCCCTGTGACTGATGAGACCATGGAGGGAGTATCTTTTTATGTGCAGGACCATGCTCAACGAACAGGTACCATTTGGACCGATACACATGGGGAGATGACCAGTTCGGACCTCCATGGGGCTGAAGAGCCCACCATATGGATGTTGAGACCCCATCAGGGGGTGGAGATAGGATGGATATGGATCAGGGCCTTTGCACTGGAGATAAAGAGGATGTTCCATCATGGGCACTTTGGTTGAGCTGGACCTAGGGGGATTGACCCACTTGCAGTGGAACGTTGGCTCCAGATTACCTAGGATGTCACTAGGAGGAATTTGACATCATCATGACCATATGGCAGATGAATAGGGTGGTTGGCACATGTGGCAGTTTGGAAGATCGCAAGGAGGGCTAACGTTTTTCTTTTGGATGCTGCACTGGCCCTAAAAAGGGCTAACGTCTCCCTGAGAGGGGCTTGACGTCTCACCTTTCTCTTGATTAGGGCTTTTACTTAGCATTTAATGTAAAAACATTATAATTTTGACATTATGGCCTTGTCGACCTTTTTATGACCTAATAAGTAAAATTAGGTCATTGATACAGTATATATTGAGGATTTTGATCCTCATTTTATCATCACAAATTCACTCACTCATAGTGAGGTCTTATTTTAGCGCCCTATTGGGGTTTTTGGCTGAACTAAGTGATGAAAACTTGTTGAAGGAAAATATTTTTTGGCATTTATGGTGTTTCTCTTGAAGGAAGGTGTTACAACTAGGGTTTGCATGGTTATTTCTTCATGAATTGTAAGTGTTTCTTCTACAAAACTTCTTATTTAATGGTTGTAGTTTAAATTTCTTGCATATTTCTTATAAATTTGTTGAATCAAAACCCTAGGTGACAAGCACACAAGTAGGTCCTTGTCTCATGTCCCCCGATAGAGAAACCTTCAGCCATTGAAAGAGAGGAAGAGAGCCTATCCATAGCTACACTCCTTGTTTCTCTTTCCCTTTGTGCTAGCCGTACCTTTTAGAATTCAAGAGGAGGAAGACATCCCAGGCCTAGGTTATCTACACTTAGGGTCATTTTCCTTTAGGGTTTGATGAAAGATCCTTACTGTAGCAACACTCTCCCTCATTAAGCTTTCTTGTCTTGATTTTGTGATTCATCTGAGCTAGCCGTTTGCCAGGAAGGAGGAGAGAGCATGAGGCCTTGCTTCTGCAACACCAGAGTGAGCATCTCTCCCTTAGGGTTCTGCCTTTGAGGCCCTGCTTTAGCAGCACCTTGAAACTTTTCCCTCTAGTCCTTTGAAATTTTGTCTCCTTCAACCTGTGAGTCCTTCACTTATTGATTCCATTCTACCCTAAGGCACTGATCCCAAGACCCCCAGCATTGATGTAGAATTGGATCTAAACACTCTCAAACCTTTTGAAATTGGAATCCTAACTATACTAACCATAGTCTAGACTAATATACTAACCCTAAGTTGATGACATCATCATTGAATGTTTCATCTTTATTGCAGCAACATTTTGTCTTTTGAGTAATTGAATGGTAGTTGAAGGCATTAATTGAGTTAAGAAGTTGTTTGTTATACTGAATGTTGTATCATTCTAGTATTTATTGATGAAGTGATACATTTATCATTGTTATTTTATAAACATTGACTTCGTCAACATTTACTTCTAAACTGCTCATATTGAATACCAGATAGTCTTTAATATATATGAAGTACTAATCAAAGATTACACGTATCAGTTTTCCTTGTTGTGTTGTCTCAAGAAGGTACTTTTATTTTCTTTGGTTATACTTTATTATTGGCTATTTAGCCGGGACCATCTGATTGACAGTGATCTGTGAAAGGGGGAACTTGTCCTTGTCCTATTATCCTTTCCCTTTCAAAACCCCAGGTTACCGGGGATGTCTCCCCTCTGCCTAGCCTCCCTAAAGAGAAAGAACCTACCCATCATGGTGACATTGGGTGGGATAGGTCATGTTACCCCAGTTTGGTCTTCTACCTTATATCCTTTACTCCTAGCTACAAACTGTGCGATAACACCAACAAATGGTTATGTTGTCGAGACCTGAAATTGTGATTGTTGGGTACTGAGGAAGAAGAAACTTTGTGCAAAAGAAATCTCAGTGCGTATATTTGTTGCCCTAGTGCATAGCTTTTTACTCAACCTGTGAATCTTTGTGCAAGGAACAAGGTCATATATAAAGAGAGGAAGATCATATCTGAAGAAAATAAGCGAGATCTTAATGCTCTGTGCTCTAAGAAAAGTAAAAGTGGAAATTTCTGAAAGAAAGAGGTTAGATCTGCAGAAAAAAGGTAAGATATGTAAGCTTTGTGCTCTAATAAAGGTAAGAATAGTTAAAATTTCTTAGATCTGGAAGCTTTGTGCTCTATAGAAGTAAGATAAGTGAATTTTTTTGTTTCTAGAGCATGGATCTAGGTATGTTTGATATATTTTGTCCTAGCTTAAAAACTAGGGCATTAATAGATATGAACAGATCTGATAAGTATAATGATAGATATGTTATACCTATGCATAGAATGAATGTTTGGACTAACAAATGGATGCAGGATCCTAGAAAGAATTTTTTGTAGGTTAGCTATCATGATTCTAGTGTGCAGTACAGAAAAGGATGGGGAGCATTTAAAAAGAAGAGAGGATTAACCCTATGTTACAGTTGCAAACCACTGGGACATCTAGCTAAGGAATGCCTTGGTGGAAAACCTAGTTGTCTCTGTTGCAAAGATTTGGACCATGAAGTATTGGATTTCCCTAGAATGATTTCTAAGCTTGAAAGAATGAATCTGCATGAAGAAAACCCTAAGGCAGATCCAGAAATAACATAACCCCAACAAGAATCAGAGAAAGTATTAATACAGATGAAAGAAACCCTGAAGGAACATAAAGATGTTCGATTACTAGAGATCTTCAAAGAAAAGGAACAAGTTGAAGGAAGAATAGGGGACTTTGACATTGACTATATTCTTGATGAAGAAACACAAGTAAAAATTATGACAGAAAGAACTTGGGAAGCTATAGGGAAGTCTGCCATGATTCCTTCATTGGGAGGAATAGGACTATTCAGAGGAAAAATGATGATGTTATGTTGAAAACTCACTCAGATACCTATGACAGTCAATGGAACTTCGACAGAAGAAGATTTTGAGATTATCAAATTCATTGAGGACAACGCCCCGTTTACTATTCCACTCAAAAAACCTTGGATTGAAAGAGATAAAGCCAGAAAGAAGGAAGAAGAAGAGGTTTTAGAACAACAGAGACAAGAGTTAAAAGATTTCATGACTAAAAGGATCGCACAGTTGATAGAAGAACAGGAAAACCGCTCGAAGCCATTTGACACTAGAAGCCTAGATGTTGAGGTCAATGCTACATAAAAGGCTGAAATTTCTACCCCAGACAAAGAAGAAATGATATACCTAAACCCTAGGAGAGAATCTCACCAGCACGAAGTGACTATGTCCAAGGAAAATAAGAATCAAAATGGGAAGAGAATCACTGAGACGAAGCTCACTGGAAAGAAGGCTAGAAAGCTAAGTAAGAAGAAGGCTAAGATTGAAAAATTATAGAAGATCCCAGAGGGTACCTCGCAACAAGGAACTTTGTAGAATTGGAGCTTCACCGGGATATCAGAACAACGACATATGCCACTTCGCCAAGGCAAAGTAATATAGTTGTTGGAAGCCAATATAACCGTTCAATTGCCACTTCGAACGGGTCGGAAAGAATTTATGGCTCATCACTAGACCATTAGACCACGCCATAATGGACATAACATAAGTTAATGAATCCTCATACCCGTTGCAAATAGAGCATTGCTAAGTTTCCCTACTTAGTCCATCACGCCATGCACCAAGAATACTTTTTTCTAAGTGATAATTCGAGCCCAAAACCTGAGATTACTTCACTCTGTGATCATTTCCTTGTTCCCATACCGTTCACTGTAGTCTCTGAATTCATTTCACACCCGAGCTTGTATGTCAGACGAGCTTAGCGCTGCTGAGAAAGTAGTTGAATAAGTTTTGATTGACTTAATGACTGAGAGAGTCATGTCAGAGCAAGGATTATCTACAGGAGTCCAAGTATCATCAATGAGAGGACTCCAAGCCTCCCCTCCCACTGCTCACACCGATCCATCCCGGTCGACCGATGAGAAATGGACCAATCATAGGGATGCCATCACAAATGCCAAGATTATACCACGCATTCTACCTACTTACTTACCACCTCTAAGCAGTGCCATCAACCGTGACAGTGTACCTTAAGACTTCGAGTACACTTTGATCACCGCGTTCCTTTCAAAAGGGGTGCGCACAGTTCGTGTTGACCAGGATAAGCTCACAACACTGAAATTTAGTGATTTTAACCTTGGAGATCGTAAAGTTTACAAAATTTTAGCTCTGCATAAGTACTTAACCAGGACCAAAGGAAAGAATTCTAAGATTGTCCCGCAGTCATGGACCCTGCGTAGTCCACACTGCTTAATGTAATGAAGATCCTACACTTTGGTAGACACCAGGAAGTCAACGCACACGTCAAGTTGTTGATGTCCTACTACCATAGAGGATACTTATGGTTGGACTGCCACATCACTGTGGATCTGACCTTGATCAATCAGATCACTGGACTTAGTATGCAAGGCCCTGACCCATAGGAGTTTTACCCTGGAAATACCTTAGACTGAGCACTATCACAAAAGATAAAAGAAACTTATGGCAATGTCAAAAAAGGAACGCAAGGCTACAAGGTAGCCTCTATCTAGAGAGGCACAGTGCGCCTTGCATATCAGCTGATCGTGAGTAAGATAGTTCACAAGAACAAACCAATAAAAGTGACTGGATTCGTAGTTGACCTCACAGGGAAGTGCGCCGAGGGACTACAGATGAACTGGGTGTAGTACCTTGTAAACTAGCTAGAGCTTGATTGTATAGAAGTGAAAGAACAAGGGTATGAGTTCCACTTTAGTTGGTTTCTCATACTAATTGCTTTCATCACCTAGGAGCTACCAAAAGGTGCCACTTTTCCAGATATCGAACCCTTCGAACCACTGGCCATGAATTTATGTACGATGTGGTACTCTAGCAACATGAAAAAGAAGTGGCAGTCCAATGCCATCTTCCATGCCTATTACAACCAATTGAAGAATGAAATCCAGTCTACACCATGCCTCACCCCAAACACACTTCACAGGTTTAGACCTTTGATAAAATTCAGTGTGGACCGCCACTTCACCTATATCACAGCACGCGTTGATGAGCACAAACAACAACTCCAGTCGTACTACAAGTTGACAGAAGAAGACTTGGAGCAGATTACCAAGGAATGGTCGGAGGACCTCCTTGTTGCAACGGACCCCATAGAAATGTCCAACGTGGATAGCCATGAAGCTATGCCGGATACACCTGGACCAAGCAAGACTAAGAAGGATGATGAAGTTCAAGATGTCCATAGAACATCCATGAAGACTACTTCGATCTCACCTGCGCAGGGAGGTGATGGTGAAGAACTAGGTGGCACAGAAGTTGAGCAAAACAAAGGTGAGGTTACTCCACCTAGAGAGGAGGAGGATCCCTCTAAGAAAAGGAAGATTACCCCACCAAAGCCCTCATCCCGAAAGAAAACCAAGGCCACCTGGACTACATTTAAGACTACCCTCACACCGAATGACTTCGACTTCTTAATCACTGCGTTGAATGATGCTTCACTAGAGATAGTAGAAAAGAAGGAAGCGAAGCAGGAGGAGGTATTCAGATGAATCAAGGGTGAGCTTCAAGAAGTGCAGCAGGCACTCCAGTCTAGCCGAGTAGTTTCTATGGTGCCCTTGACAATTGGAATGGTAGGAACAGGAGACGAGCCCACCCAATTACACCAGATCGTCGATAAAGTTGAAGCTCTCCTTCGACGAGCTCAAGAAGACACACCGCAAGCCACCTAGTATTTGACACAAGTACAAAGCGCACTTGTAGAACAACAGAGTAAGGCAGAATGGGAAAATATTTCCCTACAAGCGAAGTGGGATGAGGAAAAACTATAGTTACAGCAGATCAAGGACCAGTTAGGGCTTTCTCTGTTGTGTCCTCATCCCTAAGTCTCATCCCTAAGACTTAGGAAAAACTATAGTCTCACCTAAGTCTTGTAACCACCCCTGCCTCTACCTCGGGTGAGACTTCATCTGCTTCACAGGTGTTGCTGAAAGGGTCAGTAGTTATGGCTTTGTTGGTGCGCTCTTGAGAATTTAACCCTGGGTCTACCCCTATGCCAAAAATGCGACAACGTTGCAGTCCAGGTTTAGGGAAGAGTGCGACGATCAGGCATCGTCGCACCCCATGCATATGGCAGGGTACAATGACCTTACTTGATATGGTTTTTAAAAGAGGAAAGAAAATCACTTTTCTCATGGAGAAAGTCTTATTTTAATATTTTCAGGGAACATTAACACATGTTGTCAGGTGATCACTGAGGTGACCAAAATTATGTGTAACAGGCCTGGATTTCTTCCATCTCACAGTGAACCCAAAATCATTCCTCAATTGCACGTGCTTCCTTTTCTGCTCTGGGGAGATGACTGTGGACCCTCAATGTTGAAGATTCATTTTCATGGCATCCTGATTGTCCCCTCTTAGGATTTTTGGTCCAGTGACATACCGTACTTCTCCTATAACTTATTCATATTACCATATTGAGATTCATCCAAAGGAGAGCTGGGAGATGGAAACATAAAGAGAATAATGGATGCCTACTCTTTCCTCCCTTGTATTTATGGTTACAAAACTCATCATTGGATATACAACCCTGGTTCTCATCAATCATATTTTTTCCTTGATAATATTTCTCACCAATTTCTATTATGGAGGGGAAGGTGATTAGACCTTGTACCTTCTCTTATGGGCCACCAATATTTCCTGCAACATGTGTCAACTTATTCCAGTGACAACATAATTACCCTTTCAAGCATGATTTGCTTGTCTGATATTATTTCTCACACTTTGTCATGGAGGGTTTAACTATGATTCGAACCGTCCTTGCCCAAAGTCTCTCCATCATCCTTGTCCTTTTCTTTAAATGAATCCTCATTTTCACTCATGTTTCCCGGAGGCCGTCTATCTTCTCTTTCTATCTCGAGCTACGGGCCCTCTACGTGGAGGGTCATCCTTTCTTCCTCTAAACCTATCATCACAAATCTGTTCCATCTGTCCTCCTTGAACACTTCATGATGAGGTTCATGCTCACAATTGTCATGTTCGGTGTGCTCCATCACTTGCCTCCATGCTATTGTTAGCACTCAGTAATTTCTTTGGGATGCATCAAAGAAATGTGAAGGTAACCTACAAACCAACTTTAGGTTTGATTCTGACCCTTCCAACCAGAGAGGGCTCTCTCAAACATGTAAAGACTGAAAAATACTCAAAAATATTTGGCAATGAGCACACATAGGTAAGATTCTGCAATAGGATAGACTTTTTTTTAGGTTTTTAAAAGGGTTGGTAGGACAAACAAGAGGAATAAAACATTGGGAAATGGGGTCAAATCCTGAGATATACTATGAATATTAATACAACTAATGTACTCCTGAGGGAACGAAGGCAAAGTAAGGATATCCTTCAGCAATAAATAGTATTCAGATGATGGAAATACAGAAAAGAGAAAGTCCCATTACAAATGAGAGCATCAAACAAAGATGAATTCTCAATTGTAAATTTAGAAGAAATAACATAAGGCTGACTACAATGAAAAAAACACTTAACAGAGAGTGAATTCTGGACCTATAATCATCAAACATGACAACTGCATTAACCATATGAAAGGAGCATCTATCAAGGATGATTTCTAATCATGTAGTCTTAGTTATTCTTAGAATAAATAAAATAAGTGAAATGAATATGAACTAGAGGAAAACACACTAAATAATACACCGTGATGAATCTCGACTATCAAAAGAACTATACTACTGTATTAATTCATAAGGACATTCTGAGAAATTTACACACACTCCCTTCGCCTGCCTACCTGAAAGACCCCCCCCGCCCCTTATCTACTCTTTAATAATGAAATATATAGCACTAAACGCCCCTTCCAACTCACAACTTTGAACTCAAACCCCTCTCCCAAAATAGAAGCAGTTACAAATAGAACATGACACATTTTAATTGATCTCCTGTTTTTTAGGAAGAAAAATAGGCTTCAAAACTCCACCTGTAATTCTCAAACGTAGTAGTTGTGTAAAATATGAGAGCGATTTTTGTAGATAAGATCGTTCTGAAGAAAAAAATCTCTCAATTTCTCAAAATTCATCTCCATCTGGTCATAATACATGTCACAAAAACATGTCTCGAACAGGAAATCATGAAACTCAAAAATAAGGATCCAAGATTCCTTCGAATCTCCTGATCAGTGATACCTGTGTTAATGTTCTTGGGTCCATTCTTGACAATAACCTCCTTTGAATTTTGAAAATTCATTCCGGTTCACTCGAAAATCTTCCTGTAAATCTGCTTTGCTCCTCAGCTGCTACAAAAACTGACTGCCACATTCTCTTTGAAATGCCACTTGTACTTTTTCAAATATAATTTTATCTATCCATATTCAACTTAAATATTTGGGAATAATATATTTAAATAAAAATAATTCCCAAATAATTTTTATTGTGTAAAATTACATTTCCATATTTTAATTCATGCCCGTGGTTTTGAAAACCATGCCTTGGTTACCATCTCCTCTAAAAATTCTCCATTAACTTGCAATTTGATTTTATGAATTCCATAAATGAAATTCAAAACCATCCATTGTTTCTACAAACCATGTCTTGTTTTGCCCAATAAATATTTACCATTTCACTGTGAAAACTATTTATTGGTTTGTTTCCCTTGGTTTTGAAAACCATGTCTTGGAAACCATCTTGGTAAACTATGAAAATGTCCCTTGATCTTCCCCTTTTACTTTTGTAAAAAATTTGGATAAACAATTATCCAAATCTTTCGTTCACGTTCAATTTATCCTTTATAATTCTTTTCCATAGAAATAAACATTAATTTCTCTACTCTGTAAAATTTAAATTTTTCACCATGAGGAAAATTTTCTTTATGGCATTGGAAACTTCATGATTTATATTGAAACACATCAATCCATATGTTAACGAAACCAAACCAATATATCAAATGGTTGCAATAGTATTTCAGAACTTGGGAAGAGTGGTTTCAATCCGTACCACTCTTACCTCCGAAATGCATCATGTAAGAGCACGTACTCCAACATAAAACATAGTGGTTTCGATTTCGGGACCACTTTAAAAAATTAACCCCCGATCACTTTCAACCCCCAAAATGGATATGTTCCCTCCATCCACCCTTTGAATTTTCCACATTAAAATATTAATTGAGATTCGTGCCCATGACTTGACGTGAATTATTTTGGATTAAATATTAATATAAATATTTTAATATAAAAATATTTATATTAATAATTTATAAAAAAAATCCCCTTTTTCTAAGGACTTTGGGCATATGAGGTTCATCACATGACTTTGTGGATAGTATAAGGGAGCTTAAGCTTAATAAAAGGAATATTTTTAATTTTCAATGGGAATATGATAATAAGGGTAAAAATGAATGAAGTGATGGGACCAAGGAATTTAGATAAGCATTAAGGCTAGATAGGTTTGGGATATTTGCCAATTTTGAATCATAGAGGACATGACTATTTTGGATGATTAGTCAAGTGAAGGATTTAGGTGATGGGAGCTTGACAGAGCTTGGTGAAAATGTTTTAAAATCTGAGTGGAAATATAGCACAAGGGCAAGATGCTTTGGAAAAATTAATACAAATTAGCATGTGATAACATTGGCTCCAATGGGGATGCTATCCTCCTAGTGAGGTAGAAAAGAACTCGTAGACCCGATTGATGAATTACTTTGTCTTGCTGGAAATCTTGTTGAATATCTTCATCAAATTCAGGAAAAGGAAAATGACTTTTAGCAACAATTTCTTGATCAACTTCATCTTCAGCCAAATGAGGATCTACTATTTGTTGTTGGGATGAATATTCATAAAGGTCTTCTATGATTTCATCATTCATACACCCTTTATTACCAAAAAAAAATTCAAGGTACTTAATGAAATGTTCACAAATTTCACAACAATCTTCAAACACCAAGAATGAAGGATTATGTTGGCCCTTGGTTATGGAAGGAAGTGAAGAAAAAGGAAGCAAAGGTAAAAAGAGAGCTTTGCGGGAGACACAATAATTATTACTGAGTCGAAGTAAGCAAAAGAGAAGGAAGGATAGAGCAAAGTATGGAAAAGAAAGTCGTTGGACGAGAAGATCAGGGATGATAGATCAGAAAGGAAGAAGGATCGTGGACAACTTAGCAAGTAGAGAAAGATATCATTGGATGCTTTGGAGCACCGCAAGATGAAGAAGGAACGACAGGCTGGCGAAGCCCAGAAAAAGTGGGTCAAGTTGACCTAGGGTTTTGACACCTAGGTTTCAACCTAAGGCTGTCGGGGAGGGACTGTAATGTATAAATAGAGGTCGAGAGGACCTAGGTCGCCACCGGTACTAGTGTTGGGTATGGATATTGATTTTTGTTGGTTGAAATATTATTGTATTGTGAGAGAGAGGAGTGTTGAGGGTGAGAGCCTTCTGGTATTGTAGGATCTTCAACTGGGTGCGAAGATCAAGTCCTGCAAGTGGGTGCATAGGAAGGTGGGAGACAGAAAGAAAAAGAGAGAAGATCTGTTGACTAAGAGCATAGATCAGAACTGTAAGCTTTATCTTAATATATCATAACCACAGTTCTGTGGACGTAGCCCTAGAGAGAGGGTGAACCACATATATTTTTTGTTGTATGTGTGATTGATGCCTAGATCCTTGTCATTGTTATACTATTAATTACATTATTGTGTTAGATCAGATCTATGGTTGCAAAGAGTATATCTAACTGATAAAGAGATATATGAATGTTGCATTATTGTTGTATTAGTTCCACTTGATATTCCCCTAGTTGCAGACATCTCTGTCCTACAACCCCCCACTCTTAGCTACTTTGGGTGAGACTGCATCTGCTTCACAGGTGTTCCCGAAAGGGCCAGTAGTTAGGGCTTGTTGGTGCGCTCTTGGAGTGAACCTTGGGTCTGCCCCTGTGCCAACAAATGGTTCTGTTGTTGAGATAAGAATCTTTGTAAGGGAATGTCAAGGTGGTTCCCATCAAAGATGGAGATTCAGAAGTGGATAGAGGATCAAGAGAGGGACTTCGACGAAGCCCAGAATAGGAACCCTAAATTAAGTACTGAAGATTGGCTACAAAGATACATTTCACCGACATTCACGAGATCTTGTTTGGGGGAATCCACCAGGAGTTGTTTGAATGGATGGCTAGGTTAGCCGATACCCAGTTCGATATTAGATCTAGACCTCTTGTGGTTTGGACTCCGAAACTGATCCAGAAGGTTAAGAGAGTTGACAACGCTGTGTCAAGGGCTATAGCTCACTGGTTTGATAGTACCATTGGAGGGTATATCACCAGGTTTGATGTTAATAGAACAGAATTGTATAGCCAAGCCGAGAGATACTTTTTCAAAGGACCTAGAGGAAAATTTTTGCACTTTCTGAAGCTGAGAATGAAGATGTTGTTGCATGAAAAGAACGTCTTGAAGATAAAGTAGATTGGTTGGACCTGAAAAGGCTAGTTTTTAAGATCTCGGACAACAAAAACGACACAAAAGATGGACATACGCGCAGTGGGAAATTATTATGAGGAGTTGACCTTGAGAACTTGTTTAAGAAAAGCTACAGAGAAGAGGGTTTTTACAGTGGAGAAGAAGTAGATCTAATCGACGAAGAACATTCAGAGCCCACCAGAACAGAAGAAGGAGAAGCTGAAGAACTTCACCAAAGTGATCCAGAAACCTCAGGAACTGCGCAGGTTACTGAAGTAAGTAACATTAACCCTCCTGTTGTTTCAATAGCACCAAGCAGTCAGAATAGTCAAAACCACCAGAGTCCTTAGAGCACTGTTACTGGTAGCTTAACATCTACTCAAAAAAGAATCCTAGTCATCTCTATGGAAGATGAAATGAGGCTCCCTATCTTTATAGGAGATGGATTTGAATATCTATATCATCATTGATTTTTGTGTGAATCCGTATGGAATATTAAAAGTATCACCGACGAAGCCATCAAGAGAACCCAGTTCAGCACTACGCTACGGGACTGCGCATTGAGATGGTACAGGAAACTTGTCCAAGGACTGGTGCAGCCTAAGCCACTAAAAAAGATCAAGAATGTGTTGATTGTTGAGTTTAAAAACCTAATTTAGAGTCACAATGTATTACAAAGCTAAAAGAGATCAAACAAAAAGTAGCAGAACTTGTTTGGGAATTCGACCAAAGATTCAAGACCCTAACAG
Organism: Picea engelmannii; assembly: GCA_009831015.1. NCBI lineage: Eukaryota > Viridiplantae > Streptophyta > Pinopsida > Pinales > Pinaceae > Picea > Picea engelmannii. Next base: position 301,806 of record ML793028.1, read on the forward strand.
ACTGATTAACTTTTCAGATCCCCGATGAAAAGAACAAAGAATGGTTCATCACTGTGTTGTTACCACACATCAGAGTCCCCCTGATGTAGCAGAAGATTGCATCAAAGGAAGAAGCGTTGGAGATCACCATGAAGCTTCAATCAACACCTATGGGAGAAACTAGCTCAGGCATGAGCCAGATCTTGAGCCAGTTGACTAGTCTATCTCTGTAGGTTGAGGATATAAAGAAAGATAAGAGAAAGGAAAAAAGAGAAGATATATGGTGTCTAGGATGCATATATGAAGGTGATGATAAAGAACATTGTCCCTTGTTCCATGAGTATTTGGCCTCAGGAGCACCGAGCCCCTTGAAGCAAGTTAACCTACCCCGGTGCAATGTATGCAGAAATAGGCATCGCCCAGGTGAGTGCTATTACATGAAAAACTATGTTCAGACACCCACAAAATTGTACTGCACATTTTGTAAATAAGTGGGGCATGATGATCGATATTGTAGAGCTTACAATCTCATGCATGAGAGGTCGAGGGACATATACAAGATCCAAGGTGAAGTACACCAAGAAGGAAATAATGCACATTATAATTCTCCAAGAAGAGGAAGTTTCAATCCTCATGGTGGATACAAAGGATGAGGAGGAGGAGGAGGTATGGGCCGAGGACGAGGACAAATTATCTGTTATAACTGCGCACAACCAGGACACTTAGCAAGGGATTGTCATAATCCTTGCACAACCTGTAGTTATTGTAACTCTTTTGAGCATGTCATAGAAGAATGCCCTACACTACTAGATAAGATTCAGGAAAGACAAGGACCCCAACAGAACCCACAAGTACAACTGATATATGCTGAACCTCACAGAAACGACCCTAACGTCATTTTCATTACTCAAGGAGTCGTTGCTACAAGAGAATACAGAGTAGCACAAGGAAAGAATGTAGACGACCATGGAGTCAGGAAAGCTACAGAGAATACCCCAATGTTTGAGGCTAAGAAAGAAAGACAGATCTTTGAGGAGGTAAGAAAAGACTTCAAAGGAGATCCAGGGTCCTCATCTAGAATGCCGACAGAAGCCAAAGAGTGTGAACAGGGATGACTGGGATTTAAGAGTACTAATAGTACTTTGGGATTATAGAACCACTTGCAAGAAATACAACGCAAACCCATTTCAAGTTGGTTTATGGTATTGAAGTTGTTGTCTCGATGGAGTACCTGGTACCAATCTTAAGAATTATTTCATTTACAGACATGGATGATACCGTCATTGTTTGTGAGAGGATTTCACAGTTCGTTGAACTCGAAGAAGACATATTCATTGCAGGATTCTAGCAGCAAGTTCATAAGGAATGCCAAAAGGCCTATCATGACAGGCACATCAAGAAGAAGGCACTTAAGCAAGGTGATTTAGTATTGATTTATGACAGTAAGTTTATCAAACACCCTAGGAAGTTCAGAACGCATTGGCTCGGACCATATGAGATCACCTATGTTATAGAAGGAGGAGCTTCGGAGCTAAAGACATTGAAGGGAGACCGGAAGGAAGGATTGGTGAATGGGAGTCGATTGAAGTTGTACTATGACAACCAGCTGCCTCGCAGCTCTCAGTAAACATAGGAGGAAAAGTGTCTAGGTACCAGGTGCAGTTGAAACTGGGTACTAGACACAGAAAAGATAGTCTACACAAGGTTGGAAACGAGGCATAAAGCAGAAAGCAAAGGCTGCACTGTGCAGTACATAATCGAAATGAAATGGAAGGATCAGAGCTCAAGTGTCTTGGGACGAGTCACAGGTGAGTGTTGGGGGCCTGTTGGCCCTTGGTTATGGAAGGAAGTGAAGAACAAGGAAGGAAAGGTAAAAAGTGAGCTTCGCAGGAGACACAGTAACTATTACTGAGTTGAAGTAAGCAAAAGAGCAGGAAGGATAGAGAGAAGTACAGAAAAGAAAGGTGTTGGACGAGAAGATCATGGATGACAGATTAGAAAGGAAGAAGGATCATGGACAACTCAGCAAGCAAATAAATCCATCATTGGATGCTTTGGAGCACCACGAGATGAATAAGGAAAGACAGGTTGGAGAAGCCCGAAAAAAGTGGGTCAAGTTGACCTAGGATTTTAGACACCTAGGGTTTTGGTAATTAGGGTTTTGACACCTAGGTTTTGACCTAAGGCTGTCGAGGAGGGACTGTAATGTATAAATAGAGGTCGAGAGGACCTAGGTCACCACCGGTACTAGTGTTGGGTATGGATATTGATTTTTTTTGGTTGAGATATTATTATATTGTGAGAGAGAGGAGTGTTGAGGTTGAGAGCCTTCTGGTATTGTAGGATCTTCAGCTAGGTGTGAAGATCAAGCCCCGCAGCTAGGTGCGCAGGAAGGTGGGAGACAAAAAGAAGAAGAGAGAAGATTTGTTGACTAAGAGCGCAGATCATAACTGTAAGATTTACCTTAATATATCATAAGCATAGTTCTGTGGACATATCCCTAGAGAGAGGGTGAACCACATATATTTTGTGTTGTATTTGTGATTGATGCCTGGATCCTTGTCATTTTTATATTGTTAATTACATTATTGTGTTAGATCAGATGTATGGCTACATAGAGTATATCTAACTGATAAAGAGATATATGAATGTTTCATTATTGTTGTATTAGTTCCACTTGATATTCCCCTGGTTGTAGACATATCTGTCCTACAACCCCCCCCCCTCTTAACTACTTCGGGTGAGACTGCATGTACTTCGCAGGTGTTGTTGAAAGGGCCAGTAGTTAGGGCTTGTTGGTGTGCTCTTGGAGTGAACCCTAGGTCTACCCCTGTGCCAACATATTATATTCTCCACAATACTTAAAGAATGTTATGTGGAAATCCTTAAGAGAGTATAAGCTTCCCGATTTTAAGCCTTCATACCATAATATTTATTTCCCCTCTAGAGTATCGATTAACATTTTCATCAAACTATCCTGATGAAATTCAACCCCCATATTACATATGTGGATGTAAAATCTAATCAAGTGCAAGGCAAAATCATTTCCTTTCCCATGTTTGAATTTAGGAAAATAAGTTTTCCAATCTATCTTTGGAATATAATTTGGAAAGCCAGGAATATGAGAGAGATTCATTAGAGAATACCTTGTAGATCTGTAACCCATGTTGAAGCAGTGGAGTCATCAATAAAATCTTTAGGCTACTGAGTCTTTGGACAATGGAGTTTCCATGAAAATTTTGAAATCTAGATTCTTGAAAATGGAGTTTCCAAGTGAATGATGTACAACCTTTCTGTGTCTGACTACTTCTCACCATCATTACTCATATCTAAACTTTGTCATTTATCCCAAGGAATATTTCACCTTCACTCCCCGACAAAGGCACCGAAATGTTAGCACTCAGTAATTTATTTGGACCGAATCAAAGAAATGCCAAGTTAACCTACAAACCAACTTTAGGTTGGACTCTGACCCTTCCAACCAGAGAGGGCTCTCTCAAACATGTAAAGATTGAAAATACTCAAAAATATTTGACAATGAGTACACATAGGTCAAATTCTGTAATAGGACAGGTTTTTTTTGTGTTTTTAAAAGGGTTGGTAGGACAAACAAGAGGAAGAAAACATTGGGGAATGGGGTCAAATCCTGAGATATACTATGAATATTAATACAACTAATGTACTCCTAAGGGAACAGAGGAAAAGTAAGCATATCCTTCAACAATAAATAATATTCAGATGATGACAAGACAAAAAAGAGAAAATCCGATTACAAATGAGAGCAACAAACAAAGATGAATTCTCAATTGTAACTTTATAATAAATAACATAAGGCTGACTACAATGAACATAACACTTAACAGAGAGTGAATTCTAGACTTGTAATCATTAAACATGACAACTGCATTAACCATATGAAAGGGGCATCTATCAAGGATTAATTACAATCATGTACTCTTAACTATGCTTAGAAGAAATAATAGAAGTGAAATGAATGTGAACTAGAGGAAAACACACTAAAGAATACACCATGATGAATCTTGGCTATCAAAAGCACCATACTACTGTATTAATTCATAAGGACATTCTGAGAAATTTACACACAGTCCCTTCGCCTTCTTGGTTGAAAGTCTTCCCACTTCTCTACTTTTTTACAATGAAATATATAACACTAAAGTCCCCTTCCATATCACAACTTTGAACTCCAACCCCTTTCCCAAAATAGAAACAGTTACAAATAAAACATGACACATTTTATCACCCTCAACTTCTAGGGAAAAAAATCCTCTTGCTATAGCTATTTCGATGTATCTCTTGAGTCCCTCCAGCTCTGTTGCATTGTTCGAAGTGATTCCCAAGTTGTAAGCAAAGAGAAGGAGGGGTTCTCCTTTGTAGTTCCTGAAGAAATCTCCTGGCCCTATAGGGCCTGTGTTTCCTTTAGATGCACCGCCAAAGTTTATCTTAATGAATCCTTCCCAAGGGGGTCTCCATAAATTATGAATCCAAGCTTTGCCATTCTTTCTCACCTGAGGGTTCTTATTGAGGCAGGGTCCCAAATTCCAATTGTTGAAGATGGTTGTTTCAGGAGCTTGCACCTAGAGATCTTGTGTCATCCACTAGGTTACTACAATTGATTCGGTCATATTTTTGTTGATGAGATCCCATAGTTGATTTTTGGTAAGGGCTTTGTCTTTGAAAATTCTTCAGTTCCTTTCTTTCCAAACATTCCACATAAGGATACCTGGGAAAATTTCCCAAGATCTGTTAATGAGGTCATTGTTAAAAGGGTTATCTCTCCAAAGTTATATAATGGATACAACATTGTCTTTTTGCAGGTCTATTCTTTGAAAGTTGGTGGCTCCTAGGTCCCAGTGTTGCATCATGAAATTACATTTACTCAAAATATGATCTTGGATCTCTTCAGAATCATAGCAGAGACTGCATCTCAATGGACCAACACACCTTTTTCTAAGGATATGATCCCAATTTAATATTCTTTTGTGAGCTACCAGCCATAAAAAAGTTGAAATTTTGGGCCAAAGGTATTTGGAACAAATTTTATTCCAGATGGTTCTGATGGGAGGATGATCGAAGTCCTGCATAATTTGGTAGGTTGTTTTGACCCTGAATTCTCCTTTTCCTTGAAATACCCAACAAATGATGTCTTCCCCTTCTCTATTCTCGATCGTATCTCTTGAATAATTTTGGAGATCGAGTCATTTTTCTCTTTTGTCCAAAGAACTAGCCATTCCTCTAAATTTTTCCAAGATCGCATGAGGGAGTTCTCAGAGGGGAGAGGGTTTTTCTAGAAGTGTTGAAGTCTCTCCCATACTTATCTTTCAAGGGTTGTTTTTAGGGATAGAAAATTAAATTCTTCTCCTAAAATGGGGAGTTGTTCCCATGCATCATCCTATAAAAGGGTTGAATTCCCATTATGGACTTCCCATATGCATTGGGGTTGAACCATTCGTCAATGTTATCGAGCGTTATTCCAAATCATTAAACCCAGATGAATTCCATCTTCTCGAATTAAGATTTGGAGAGGAATATGAGGAGAGTATTTGAACTTCCATAGTTTGGCCCAAAGGGATGAAGGGGATTTGATCAAGCGTCACCAGATTTTGGCGGCCAACATGGAGCTAGTCAATTGGGGGTCCCTAATTCCCATCCCCCCTTGAGATTTGGGTCTATAGAGAGTATGCCAGGCCACTAAGGTCCATTTGGAATCTTTAGAGGGCCCACCCCAGAGAAAATTTCTCTAGAGGTCCCTCAAATGATAAAGGATCTTCATCGTGGCCTCTAGGATCGAGAATATATACAGAGGGAGGGCCTAAAACACTAATTTTATGAGGAGGAATCAACCTGGAAAGGATAGAGAGTGGTGAGTCCAACTTCGCAGTTTTTCTTCTATTTTAGCCAAGAGAAACTCCCAGGAGGGATTATGGAGCACTTTAGAGATAAGGGGAGCTCCTAAATATTTAGTAGGGAGGGATGATATTTGAAATATGAGCATGTTGGTTGAATGTCTTTGCACACTAGGGGGGTGTTGAAAAAGAAGAGATGAGATTTTTCTTGGTTAATAATAGTCCCAAAGGATGAGTTGAAGAGGTTGAGAATTGACTTAAACCCCTTCACTTATTTGATTGTAGGGGATCCCATTAGGATATTGTCATCCACAAACTAAAGGTGCGACAAAGACTTTCCCCCCTAGATAAGGGGTATCCCCTTGATATTTCCTTCGATCTTAGCTTGCGAAAGCATACAAAACAATCCTTCCACCAGAAATATATAAAGGAACAGGGATAAGGGATCACCTTGTCTCATCCCTCTTGAGACATTAAAAGTTCTTGTTAGGGATCCATTTAACAGGATAGAGAAGAAGTTTGTTGTAACTAGATTCATAACCCAAGTTACCCATCCTTATTTAAATCCAAAAGCTAAAAGAATTTTTCTGAGAAAGTCCCAGTTCATCCTGTCATAGGCTTTGGACATGTACAACCTCATCATCATACCCAATTTTTTGGATATTTTAAGGGAGTGTATCATTTCATGAGCTACTATAATGGCATCAATAATTTGTCTACATTCAAAAAATCCTCCCTATTCCAGAGAGATGATTAATGGGAGGATTGGTTTAATTCTACCAGTTTGCATATAATTTTATAAATGAGGTTGCATAAAGAAATAGGATGATACTCTTTTGTATAACTTTCTCCTTTGATCTTCGAGATCAAAGTAATGAAGGTAGCATTGAAGGCTTGGAGAATGACTTTGGAAGAGCGTGATTCTTCTACCACCTCCCATATGTCATTTCCTAGAATGGGCCATCCATCTTGGAAAAAGTATGTCGTAAATCCATTTGGACCTGGGGACTTCCCCAATGCCACACTTTTCACAATATCCTCCACTTCTTCAAGGTAAACCAGACATAACCAAGATCATTTTTTCTCTGGTTGAACCAACCTTGGAATAGCTCTGATGATTTTAGTGATTGCCTCTTATCGGTTGATCTCAGGTTAAGAGAGGAGGTTTTGAAAATATTGAAGGAGTTCATTCTCTATGTACTCCTTCTTTACTTTGGTGCTTCCATCCAACACTTTTATAACCACTATTATGTTTCTATTCCTCCTTTAGATTAAGGAGTTTTGAAAGAACCTGGTGTTTTCATCCCCTTCTTTTAGCCATTAGATCCTGAATTTTTGTTTCCATAGGGTCTCTTCATGTTTCTCTCTTTTGATTAATTCTTCCTTAATCTTGGCCTCTCTCTCTCTATGAGGTCAGTGGAGAAAATACCTTTAATACCTTGATGTTTAATCTATTCCATTTCTTGTTCTAGTATTTTTTTTTCCTCAAAGATATTACCAAAAAATTCTTTATTCCAATTTCTTATACATCTACGAACTTGTTTCAATCGTTGTTGAAACTGGAAAATTTTGGTTCCTTGGAGGCCTCTCGATTCTGTCCACCAGAGCTCTAGGTTCTTCATGAAATCCAGGTGATCTAGCCATAAATTCTAACATTTAAAAGGAGTGTGTCCTTGTTTCTATACATGGGCCCATTCCAAGGCTATATGCCAATGGTATGAACCTTGTAAGGGGAGGACCTCTATAGATAACCCATGTTTTTCTATGAAGGGTTTCTATAAAATAATGAATCTATCCAAATAAACTATGATCATGTGCTCTTTTCCTCTCTTGTTATTCCATGTAAGGATGCCATTTCTAGTTGGGACGTCTACTAGGATGATATTTTCTATGAGCTCTCTAAAGGCCTTACTCTCTTGATCAATCCTGAATACACCTCCCTACTTCTCCAAATGGTTTGTGATGATGTTGAAGTCCCCCCCTAGAATCCACACTTGATTTATCATCGAGGCTCCTAGAAGGTTTATATTGTCCATGAAATTCCTCTTCAAGTTTGGCGTATTTGGGTCGTAGGCGTTAGTGATGTAACCCTCTTCCCCTGATCCTTTACACTTAAAAGTAAGTGTAAGAATCCTAGATATGGAAGATATGTCCTACATATCTAAGATATCTGGATCACGGAGAGTGGAAACGCCTCCCGATGCTCCTTCCATTACTATCCATTTGGCTTCACACCCTGGCCAAATTGTTTGTGTTATCCTTCTTATATTTCCTTCATCACATTTTGTCTCTTGAAGGAGGATTATGTCCGCCTTCATCCTAAAAATTTTAGATTTCAACATCCTCTATTTGGATGAACTATTCATTCCTCTAATATTCTAGGATGTGATTTTCATAATTAACTTTTGGGTTGGGGGGGGGGAAGTAGTTGTCTGGAACACAAACCACTTGTCCTGAATCTACCATCAGAGCTCATGTTTTTTCTATCCTTTGGTGGTAGGGTTTACGGCCTCTTCTTTTCTCTTTTCCTGATATTTTCTTGGGGGATTTTAGAGGGTTGGTATTTATCCCCATAACCCCTGAGGGGGGCAGTTCAGACTCTGAATTATTTTCCTTACCTTTCCCATTCTTTAGGTATTTTTGAAGACTTTGGATCTGAACTATGGTGAGACTGTTTATTGTCACTGAGCCATGGATCACCCTCAATATTGGAATATCTAGATCTAGCTCCTCTAATTCCATTACTTGAAAAGCATCCATGTATGATTCCTCTGTCAACTCTACTCCAGAGTCTAGGGCTTCCTTCAACTTTACTTATGTGTCTTATGAGCCTTTTTTTCTACTGGTTCTTCCTTTGTTTTACTCCTTTTGGTCTCTTCCTATTTAGGTCCTATGGTTTCCTTTTGTGTTGTGCTAGTTTCCCTCAATTTTTCCTTAGTTGTGGTTCCTCTAGGTTCTTCTAGGATTTGGAAGCTATTACTTGAATTTTTATTCTGAGTTATTCCCGATTGTTTGTCTTGTCTTCGCCCTACATTTATTTTTTGGGGGATCTTAGTAAATCCCTCTGGATCTGTTTCTTCCTTACCTGGAGTCCCTTGGGGAGGGGCATTAAGGGGGAAATACCTGAATATGTGTCCATGGATGTGACATTTCCTGCATCTAAAAGGAATATGTTCGTAGTCTAGGGGTTGAGTCCATTCATCATCCTAATATGAGACTACGATGGATTCTGGTAGGGCTCCTGCTACATTCATGTAAACACATATTATAGCATAGGATATATACTTGGCTAACTTTGTTACTTCTGAGATCTTGAAAAAGGATCCCAACGTATTTCCAGTGCCTTCGAGGGTCTTAATTTCCTAGAATTCCCTTGGGAGGGAGTACATATTGGTGCCTATGTGAAGGTTTTTGTCTATTGGTCAAACCTTTATTACCAATATCTCATGTGTAGGCCTACCAAGTTGAAGAAATAGGGCACTTCCTCAAATACGTTTTCTCCATCAGTCGAGTCTGAGAAGACTGCTATGACAAATCCCTTTGATCCAAGTTTGAGGTCTATTCTTCCTTTTACTTTCCATCTTGCTTTAATCCAAATCTGGAGGGATTTTTCGGAGAGCTAGATCCCCATAAATTTCCCAATCAGATAATTGTATTTCATCCTTTAGATGTAGTTTCCTATTCCATTCGAGGTTACCTCATACTTCAGGTTTTTTGCAGTCTTAGGTAAGCAACCATTCTTTAGCCACTTTTTCTATTTTTTTCCTATCTCTTCCTTGTTCGGTACTACCATAATTGTCTAGCCTACGTCATTCTGAACAATTCTTACTCCCCCCATTTCGACATCCTCACCCTTGCTTTCGGACTTACTTTTGACTATGTCCTTAAATGATTTTTTTCCCTCCATATTTCCCTCTGCTGACCCTTTTCCAAAATTATTTTTTGTCCTAGGATATTACATCCTGTGGGATAGTTCCTTCCTACCTCGAAGGCATCCTTCCCTCTCCCCAACTAGGGAGATACTCTTCTTCTTCTTCCTTTACCAGTACAACTAAAACCCTAAGATCACCATTTTTTTCCTTATCAATATCATAATTTAAAAAAAATACAAACACCAACACATAATATTTCTTTTTATCTTATACTCTTTTTTACATAACACTATACAATTTTTATATATCTTATACTCTCTTTTTACATAACACTATACAAATTTTATACAGACAATACAAAAATTGTTACATTAGATTGTATTTTATAAACATCTTATTCATTATTTACTCCATTTATATTCAAACTTCCACACTTATAACATCATCCATCCTATTTATTTTAATTTAGATTCTATTATCTAATTCAACATATGCATAAACATACATTCCAAGTGGGAAGCATACATACTTATAATGCCCCATTTGTGTGACGATCGTATGATATAATATTGACAAAACTACCTCATATAGTATTCATATTGATTTATGGGTTGAGAGTGTAAATGTGTTGAACCTGCACATAATATATCTAGATAGAAAATACCACACACATTTGTAGAGAGAAATTGAGAAAGAAGAAGCAAGAGAGAAAGAATGGAAGAATTCTCATTAACCGTAATGAATAATGAATAATTTACACATGATATACTTTGTATAACTCAAATAATGCACACTAGAGGAGAATCCAATGCACCATAGTGGTGGTCTAGAGTGATATGGACACACACCAACAATTACGGGAGTAAAATTCCACCTAGTCTAGTCTCTCAGGTAGTCACAGGAGTGAACTACCACCTAGCTGAGTTAACTAGTCTACCCGTCTTCAGTTAACTGAATGAAACAGAGTGAAGTGAGGAATTCGCAGAGAATGGAACTTCTACTTAGTGAAGCTCTTGGTGAAGATGTCTTCCCTCTGTTCTACTGAAGGACAAAAATGTAGGTCGATGATCCCCTTGTGTACTAAGCCCTGGATGTAGTGCATGTGGATCTCGATGTGCTTCGTCTGCTTCCTATGAACTGGATCTCTGCAGAACTTCAAATTTATCTATTTGTCACACCAAATGATGATTGATCGATGAAACTAATTTCCCAAATCAGTGAGAAAATGTTGTAGCCACATAACTTGAATTGTTATGTTAACTACCCCTCTGTACTCTACCTCGATGGAAGAAAGAGAAATAGCAGTCTACTTCTTGTTCGAACAACAGATAGGCCCAAAACCAAGACTGAGTGAGTAACCAGATGTGGACTTGCGATCAGTGTTATCACCAGCCCAGTCAGAATTAGTGAACCTGATGAGATCTAATGTATTAGTTTTCTACATAATGAATCCCAAAGGTGATAGTGCCTTATACGTATCGAAGGATACAATTTGAAACCTTCCAATGTAGCTCATGTGACTCCTGCATGAACCTGGAAACTGCATCAACTTCATAGGAGAGGTCTGGTCTGGAGTGTGTGAGATACAACAAGCTCCCCACTAGCTTTCTATACAATGTTCTTTCAACCAATGGAGTGTTCCCGCCATCCTCAAGTTTGAGTTCTGATAGGAAAGGAGTCAGAGAAGACTTGCAGTCTGTCATGTGAAATCTCTCAAGGAGATATCGATCATACTTGGCATGAGACAGTTTGATACCTAATGCATCCTGGATAATCTCGATTCCAAGGAAGAAGTGTAGCGGACCCATGTATGTCATCAAAAACCTGTCATGTAGAATCATCTTGACTACAACAATCGCTGAAGTTGAGCAACTGGTGATCAACAAATCATCAACATACATAACTAAGCATAGAAGTGAATCAACCATCCTAAGCATGTAGACATTTGGGTCTAATTTACAACATACAAATTTCTATGAAAGCAGGTAGGAGTCCATTTTTGCATACCATTCTCTTGGAGCCTGCTTGAGTCCATAAAGAGATTTCTTCAGTCGACAGACCAAAGAGGAATCCTGCATAAATCCCTGGGGCTTATCCATATATATCTCCTCAGAGAGATCACCATGAAGAAATTCATTCTTCACATCCATCTAATGGACTTCCCATCCCTTGGCCATCGAAATGGAAAGTGCCAAATGTATGGAATCCATCTTCACTATTGGAGCGAAGGTCTCATCATATTCAATGACATGCACCTACTGAAATCCTTTGGAAACAAGACTAGATTTGTATCTACTAATATGTCCATATGTTGTGCTCTTGGTCCTGTAGAACCATCTACATATGACAAGTTTCCTTCCAGAAGGAAGGGGAAACAGATCCCAAGTCTAGTTATCGAGGAGGGATTTGTACTCCTCCTGCATGGAAGATTCCCAAAAGGGATTTCTAGTAGCCTCACCATAAGACTGTGGATTTGAAGAATGAACCAAGAAAATATGCCTAGAGGGAAATGGTTCAGTGGAAATGAGTGAAATAGGAGGCTCCTCGAAATCAGATCGAGTCCTCCTAGTATTAGTTGGATCACCAACAAGATCCCATGCATCATGAAGAGTAGTATGTGTCCACTTGGGCCTCTGCTCTGGCTTTGCATATGCATATGGATGATCTGAATATGCATCTGACTATAGTGAATCTACATCTGGATCATCTAAATCCTCTGAATCAGAACTGTTGTCTGAAGAAGATTCGACATGTCCATGCTCATCATCTCGGACAGGTGCAAGAATGAAGGTGTCTTCATGCGGCTGCTGAGGTACATGTGATAAAATTTCCTCGAATTAGACACTTCTCTCAATGATGAGCCAGTCTGAGAAAATATTAATAATTCTATATCCCTTCACACCGTCGGGGTATCCAACAAAGATACACTATGTGCTCTGTGGATCAAGTGCCTTCCTCTTTTTAGAGGGAATCCAGGCCCATGCATGTGAACCAAAAATAAGAAAGTGGGTCACTCCTAGTTTGAGGCTGCTCCAAGCCTCGTAGGGGGTCTTATCCCTGACATATCTATGGGGAGATCTATTTTGGATGTAGGTTTCACAATTAAGTGCTCCGACCCATAGTATATGTGGTAGTGACTTTGCATGTAGCATGCAAGATGCCATCTCTTTTAGAGATTTTTTTTTCCGCTCAAAAACTTTTTTTTGTTGCGGAGTATAGGGAAATGTGTGTTGCAACTGAAACCCTTCCTAATGAAAAATATTATGGATCTCATGATTGAAATAATCTCCCCCATTATCAGTTCAGAGGAATTTGATTTTCTTTCTAGACTGTGTCTCAACAAGGGATTTGAAATCTTTGAGGTGTTGAAAGACCTCAGATTTTTGCCTGAGAAAGTAAATCCATGTGAAACGTGAGAAATCATCAACAAAAATGAGAACAAACCTCACTTTTCTAATTGATGGATGCGGAAAAGGACCCATGAGGTCACTATGGATCAAATCTAAAGGAGAGGAAGCTCTCTGAGTCTGTCCTTTGTCGAATTACTATTGAGGGTGTTTTCCAAGAACACATCCCTCATAGATTCCTTTGGAGAAATGGATGTCTGGTAGACCATCGACCAGTCTTTGCTTGTTAATATTTTTCATATATCTAAAATTCAAATTCCTGAACCTTTCGTGCCATATCCTACTACTTTCATCATTATGGGTAAGCAGTAAAGCAAAATATTGTTCAATAAGTTCATAAAATGTATACAATATAGATTGATGATTTACCTCACCGAGAAACCCTAGAATTGGTTTACATGTCATATATGTCCACTGAATTAGGTGTGAATATGAATTTCTTTCCCGTGCAAGAATTCATCATCTGATACACGGAGAGAAGATTGACGGAAAGTTTGGGAACGCGCAACACATTCTCCAAGCTTCTATTGGTGAGTTCAATCCTTCCTTTGTCGGTGACCTCGACTGAAGAGTTGTCCCCCATCAGAATGGGAGGACCTTTGGATGAATCCAATGAATAATAGATAGCTTTTTTGGCAGCCATGTGATGTGATGCTCCTGAATCTACAATCCAAGCATCCGGAGAGGAGTTGATGGAAATCAAAGCATGGCTAGAATTTCCTTTCTTGGGATTCTGATCTTTTGGATTCTTCTTCTTGGCATCCTTGGGGATGTGATCTCCAATTTTATTTTGATGAAGTATTTGAGTCATTAGATCTATTTTTTTCTGCATGCATGGAAATTCTAGATGGAATCCTTTATGGAAGTATGTGCATTTCTCCCATTTTCTTCCCTTTCCACCTTTGGATCCGGAGGCATCGATGAAGGGTTTTGAGTACCCTTCCTTATTTGGATTTGCATGAGATTTCGTTTTGTATTTATCTTTAGATTTCTTATATTGATGTCTTCCATCTTGCACAGTAAGTTCATGCGCCTTTGGGCCTTTTATTTTTCCCATGTTGATGAGCTTGGTTTTCTCTTGTGTCATGGATTCGATAAATTCCTCAAGAGAAGGCATATTCTAGGTGGATCGAAAGGCGAATTTGATTAAATGGAATGTAGATATGAACATGGATAATTCATGACCAAGTTTGGAGAGAATGGTGGGAACCATTTTTTTCTCCTCCTTATATTTATCAACCCCACAAGCTTTGAATTGCGACAATAAATCCTTAAATTTTGTAAAGAAATCTTGGAGATTGTCGAATATTTTTGGATCCAATGTGAGAAATTCCCCCTCAAGCATGTGTCCCCTCATATCATCCCATTTTCCAAATATCCCTTCCAAGGTGGTCTATGCTTCATTGGGGGTTTTACAGGAAAATATGTGAAAAAGGAGATCGGGAGAGATGAGACTACAAATTGTTCTAAATGCTTCATCCATTCAATTTATATACTTGGATTTTTCTATGGATGATGTCGGTTATTTATCTGTATTCAAGTTTAAAATTTACAATCCTATGTTTCAGATATGCATGATTATTCTCTCCCTCCATGCAAAGTAATTTGAAGGTGTAAGAATGATTTTTTTGGGGAATTCCATTTTTCCACTGTCTTCAATCTTTGGTACCTACAAAAATAATTTGGTGCAGATTTTTCTTAGTAGTCGTTCAGCTCTGATACCATGTAAATGTGTTGAACTTGCACAAAATATATCTATCTAGAAAATACCACACACATTTGAAGAGAGAAATTGAGAAATAAGAAGCAAGAGAGAAAGAATGGAAGAATTCTCATTAACCATAATGAATAATGAATATTTTACACATGATGATATGCTCTGTATATGTTAGGGTCATAACCCACACATAGGTAGAACAATATATTCGGATGTAATAAAGGTCAATATTAATAAGGCCTTTCAATAAAATAGAATAGGGTGGATGTAAGAAGACCTAATAGAAGCTTCCGCTTCTAGAAGGATCTTCCTCTAGATGCTTCTTTTTAGTATAAATAGGAGTCGAGGGTATGAGAACCCTAGCTTGGATATTATTGTAATAGAGCTCTTCTCAACTAGAGTTTTCCCCCTCGAAGAGGCCCATGAACATTGCTTTCAGATTCAAAGTGTTATTTCTGTCATTATTCTCTTATCATTTCAGTGCTATTGTGGTGAATGTTTTGGTTATATTGTTGTTATTCTGCCATTTCTATCATTTTATTTCTGTTCTGCATACATTTTAGATATGGTATATTACAAGTGGTATCAGAGCACTTTCCTCGGCAGAAAGTGTGGGTTAAATTTTTTTTCCAGGTTAGAGACGTATTATGGCGTCTTTAAGCCACAGATATTTGTCGTTACATGCATAAACCCGCAGTTGAGGGATTCATACACATATGAAATACAAGTGGTACTTAAGCGCACATCTGTTGGCCACCCTTGTAACCCTTGTTGGTAAACCTTCGAGTGGTAGCGCATTAGACAAATCCTGTGTATGGATCGACCTAGATTACCTGAAGCCCTCTTTAGATAAATGGATCGGCCACCTAACTGCTATAGTGTCACCGAGAACAACACTCAGGAAGATATTCTCTAGTACCTGGGTAGTCGGGTAGTACAACTAAGGGTACGATCTATCCTCCTTAGTTAGTTCCCTAAGATATTGGGCCGAGTACTACTGTTGGACCTTGCATGTATATCAGAGAGCTATAACACAGGGAAAACCCTTGTCTGTAGAACCCCTGAATACCTAACCCTTGGGGACAGAAACATAAACAAATTAAAATAAACAAGATCTATTGTCGTGCAACTGTGTTCAGGTTTCCAATTAAATACACATTTCTTTCTGGTTAAGCATTTGGGCATTTCCTCTCTACAGTATTCTTCAGACCGGAGTATAACTCCACAGGTGTAAAAAAAAAAAAAAAAAGTCTAGAAATTTTTTCACCATTATTTGCGACCTATTCCATTGGATTCATCTCTTCTCCCTTATCACATTCATCCATATCATGTTTTAGCAAAATTTTTGACCCCGCTTGCTCCTTTTCAGTTCCCGAATCCTCATGGCCCATACTCGTAGCCAAGACTTGGAAGCTCACTTCAACACCTTGCAATCTGGTCTCATCGAAACCCAACAAGAAGTGAAACAACTCAGTGCCAATGTTGTAGCCATCAATACAACCATGCAGTCCTCAATGGAGGAAATAAAACAAGACCTCACCACCCAGCTTGAATCAGTATTTTCGGCACTCTGCACCAAACTGCATATCCCTACAGATAACCCTTCCTCTTCCTCACCTCCACATATTGAAGGTGACCATTCCTCTCATTCCAATAACTTTCAGAACCATCACTTTCAACGTGACTTACGCCTTCCACGGGTAGATGTGACCAAATTTGATGGCTCGGACCCCACTGGTTGGGTAACCCCAAATGGAACATTATTTCTCTTTATACGACATTACATATGACTTGGCCAAACTCCGGTATGGTGTTCTCCATCTAGATCAAGAACAATGGTAATGGTGGCAATGGAGAAAAACTTCTCGTCAAGGGTATATTTCTTGGACACACTTTGTGGTAGAGCTTTATGAACAGTTTGACACTGACACCAACCATTTGGGTTGTTTTACAAATTTGAAACAATTAGGAACAGTGGAAGACTTTATAGCTACCTTTGAGTGCCTGGATTTTAGAACAGAGGGCATGTCTGATGCCTTTTTCTAAGAGTGTTTTATCAGTGGCCTCAAGGATGAGATTCGGGCCCATGTCCTCATAGATCGGCCTCAGAGTTGGGTGGAGGCTACTAAAAGAGATAAAGAAGAACAATAGGTTGTATCCCCTCAAAACTGAAAACCCTCCTTTATCCCTCGCCCTAAACCAATAAATCCCACTACTCCCTCTGCTCCACTAAAGATCCAAAAATTGACGAGGGATGAAATGGCTGAACGCCAACTCAAAGGCCTTTGTTATAACTGTGATGACAAATGTCTTTTGGGCCACAAGTGTAAAGAACAAAATATTTTTATGGCCATCTCCGAGGATATTTCGGAAGAGGATGTAGAAACTCCCCTTATGTCTGAGTCACCTAAATCCACTGANGAAGTAGAACCGGTCATTTCCCTCATTTCTCTCACTAGCTTCTCTGCTCCCCAAACCCTCAAGCTAATCAGTTACATCAAGCACCAGAAGGTGATTATTCTAGTTCATAATGGCAACACCCATAATTTTATTCATCGCCACATTGCCCAAGAAACTCATTGCTACATCCATGCCGTTAATAATTTCCAAATCATGATTGCCAATGGTGGTTCCATGAAATGTGGAGGGCATTGTGAAAATGTGTGTCTCCAAATTGGTGACTACCACCTAAAATCCCATATGTTTTCTATCGACATGGGAGGTTGTGACATTGTGTTGGGTGCAGACTGGCTAAGGACGTTGGGTCCCATTCTCATGGATTTTAAATACTTAACCATGCAATTTGACCAGGAGGGCCACCAATATAAGTTTCAAGGCATCACCGCCGGTTCACCTAAGATCATTAGTTCCCATTGCATGGAAAAGCTGCTCAAAAAAGGTCATTCTGGTGTTATCGCCCAACTCCATGCCATAAAAGAAACAGAGACACCCTTGGTCCCGCAAGACCTCAAAGCCATCCTTTCTACACATCAATTGGTATTTTTCACTCCCCAAGGACTCTCTCCTTCTCGTGGTGTTCATGATCATTCCATTCCCCTTGTACCCAGAATCCTTCCTACCAATATCCGTCCATATCGTCACCCCCTTTCCCAAAAAAATGAAATTGAGAAAATGGTCTAGGAACTCCTTAATGCAGGCGTTATCCACCCTAGTATGAGCCCCTACTCTTCTCCTGTGGTCATGGTCCTAAAGAAAGAAGGTTCTTGGCAAATGTGTCCTAACTTTCGTTCCCTCAACAAACTTACCATCAAAGACAAATTCCCCATTCCTGTCATTGATGACCTCCTAGATGAATTGAGTGGTGCCCAATTCTTCACTAAACTAGATCTTCATTCGAGCTACGACCAAATACATATGAAAGAGGAAGACATTCCCAAGACTACCTTTAGAACTCATGAGGTCCACTATGAGTTTTTGGTCATGCCATTTGGCTTTTTTAATGCCCCCTCCACCTTCCAAAGTCTCATATTGTTTCTGATCGCGACCCAACTTTCACAAACAATTTTTGGCAAGAACTGTTCGAGATACAAGGCATCGAATTGCATCTCAGCACAGCTTATCATCCCCAGACTGATGGCCAAACAGAAGTTGTCAACAAGTGTTTGGAAACATATTTGAGGTGTTTTGCCTCGGAAAATAAAAATCAATGGGCTCAATGGATACCCCTAGATGAATGGTGCTACATCACTTCATACCATACAACTACATGCATGACTCCTTTTGAAGAAGTATATGGACAGAAGCCACCTTCAGTTCTCTCATACTTACCAAGTGCCTCGAAGGTCCAGGCGGTTGACCTAACACTTACAGCTTGAGAGGCTATTCTCCGTACACTCAAAGAGAATTTAATCATGGCACAGAATCACATGAAACAACAAGCATATCAAGGTCACTCTGAACGTCAATTTGCAGAAGGGGATCAGATGTTTCTTCGACTGCAACCTTACAAGAAAACTTCCCTCAAGGCCGAGCATTTTCATAAGCTAGCGCCCAAATTTTATGATCCTTATACCATTCTCAAGCGTGTGGGACAAGTATCCTATCAGTTAGATTTGCCTAGCCATTCAAAGCTACATCCTATTTTTCATGTTTCATGCTTAAAGAAGGTGATTGGAGCTAAGTGCCAAATTCAAACCAACCTTATAGAGTTAGCTGAAGAAGGATCCATTTGGCTACATCCAAAATCATTTTTGGACCAGTATGAGTGTCACCTATGTCATAGAACCATAAAGGAAATGCTAGTCCAGTGAAAATATACAACTCTAGCAGATGCCACTTGGGAACCAACTACCATTCTGCAACAATTTCCTCATCTCAAGCCTTGAGGACAAGGTTGTTTTTAAGGGGGTGGAAATGTTAGGGTCCTAACCCGCACATAGGTAGAACAACATATTCAGATGTACTAAAGGTCAATATTAATAAGTCCTTTCAATAAAATAGAATAAGGCGGATGTAGGAAGACCTAATAGAAGCTTTCACTTCTAGAAGGATCTTCCTCTAGATGCTTCTTTTTAGTATAAATAGGAGTCGAGGGTATGAGAACCCTAGCTTGGATATTATTGTAATAGATATCTTCTCAACTAGAGGTCACCCCCTCAAAGAGACCCATGAACATTGCTTTCATATTCAAAGTGTTATTTTTGTTATTATTCTCTTATCATTTCAGTGCTATTGTGGTGAATGTTCTGGTTATATTGTTGTTATTCTGCCATTTCTAGCATTTTATTTCTGTTTTGCATACATTTTATATCTAGTATATTACAGTATAACTCAACCAATGCGCACTGGAGGAGAATCCAATGCGCCATAGTGGTAGTCTAGAGTGATCTGGACACACACCAACATGAGTAATTGCCACCTAGTCTAGTCTCTCAGGCAGTTACGAGAGTGAATTGCCACCTAGCTAAGTTAACTAGTCTACCAATCTTTAGTTAACTGACTGAAATAGAGTGAAGTGAGGAGGAGATCAGGGAATCACGGGTAATGTGCTAGTATATTGATGATACCAAGGATAATGCGCAATAGCTGGTGATGATCCCAATGTTGCATGGTGACAAAACCAATGCAACATCTAGACTCCACTCAACTAGTCAAACTAAAGTGAAAACTGAAGAGAATATTCTCCCTAGAGGAATAATCTTCCTAAAATATAGGATACTAGATAATGACTAATAAACAAGGAAAAACCTTAGGAAAAATAAATCCTAGGTGTGTGTGAAGTAACTCCAATAGAGAGAAGGAATTTTGATATATAAGGAATGACATATATTCAATATGTTTTTAACGCAAGGTCACCTCTAGTTGGTGAGGAATGAAGAAAGAAATAGAAAGATAAGAGAACGAGTATTTAAGAAGAAATGGCTTTAAACAACTTTAATAGATGATGAATTTCGTCCCATGGTTACTATTGGACTTCACTCGCTCCATAAAGTGTAGTTTTCAATCCATATCTCACATAATCCATTGGGTTTTATTGGATAAGATTGACTATGTTGATGTATTGGTCAATATAGAATTTTTTCAAACACATTATAAGTGGATCTTAGTGATTCTTAGCACTAATTAATTCCACCAAAATGTTGGTGGCCTTAATTAATGAATCATAGTAAATAAATATTTTGATTTTTTTTTGGTAGTTTGAGATGTTAGTTTAGTGGATTAGTTCAACTGGATTGAACTAGTCAGTTTCAAGGAAAAGATTGTTGAGAGTTCATGTGTTCAATTTTGGTAGAGTCCCTTTGGGTTATAAGTACATGTTTCATTCCAACAACACTTATCCCAAGTGTCATTAATCACAGAATGAAAGCAAGCACCTGGAGGGTTTCCCCAAGGACATTTTTCTTGGAAAAAAATGTAGTTTAGGATGTTCTCAAAAGTTGTAATTCAATATCATGAATAACATAGATAGAAATAAACTAAATGGGTGATGGCCAAGGACAATGGGTATCACAGAGGAAAAATAAATAGGGTTGATACCCAAATATTGGATAGAATATAGGGCATTCGACCAGACAACAAATTGAACAATGACTTAGACAATGCATTAATGATGATGGCATCACAAAAGAGAATCTAGAATCAGATGGAATAATAAGGAAACTCGTGGGGAGATCTAGATAATGGAGAAGAGTGTGATTTAAACAAAATGAATAATGGTTGGACTCCTCTATAATCCCTGCCACCAAACTAAGGAGGAAATCTAGTGGACAAGAGTAATAAAAAGCAGGATGATACATCAATCCTAGTGGTAATGAACAAGGAAACCCTCAAGATGGAGACCCAAAATGAGAGTTGAACAAAGGAATAGTCTTGCATAGAATTCTATGCAGAAATCTGCAAAAGATTCCCTAAACAAGTCCATTGTGAAGCTTACAAAGAAGGAACCATAGAGATAAATATAAGGGTTCAAACCAAGAGATTAGAGATACAAATGGTGACACCAATTTCGATAAGGACAAGAATGTCCATCCTCAAAGAAGAAGATCTAGCTTAAGTGTGGATATATTATATATCCCCTCTTATAATAGAAGCAAAAATGTGTAGGATCATTTATTTACCATAGAGGTGATATGGAAAGTGTATGGAGAGACAAATAATAGGAATACATGGGCACAACTTAAGGGTTCCTTTTGGAAAGTTTCTCCATACTAGTATAGAAAGGTAGATAAATAGATCTTGTTCAGACATTGGAGGGACATCATCAACATACTCAAAGTGACTTGGGATTACTCTAATGTGAAGCCTCCTGCAATCAATCAATTAAAATTTTAGGGAAAAAATGGTGAGATAATAGTTAAATGTGAGGGAAGGATAAAGGAGCTGCTAAGCCAACTTACATATCAAAATCTAAAAGAAAATAATTAGTGGGTTCATATCAAGATTAAACCCAATCATTTAGGTGAAAATATGAATAACTAGGCAGAAGACATATCGAGAAATAATTATTGGAATGATAGAAATGCATTGGTGAAATAGATGTCTCATTGATGGATAGAGATAATAAAAATAATGAATGGAAACACAAATTGCAAAGATAAAGTACACTATGGAAATTGCAGAAGTGAGTAGGCATAGAGATTGACTCAAAGAAATCAATAAGTCAAGACAAAGATCACTAGATTATCCAAGGAAGGAGGAAAAGGATTATCCCACTACAAAATTAAATAAATATATTCATTGCAGGGATCATTATAGCACTACAAAGCATGCATGGGTGAATTACCATAGTAATATAAGGAACAAGAATAGATTTGGTAGGAAGGATGAACTAGGGAGGCTAAATTAGCCCAATGTATTAAATGTACAATCTTAACATCAAGAAGGGACCTTAGCAATTGACACTCAAAATATCTATCCACTACAAGGAAAAGACACTCTAGCGGAGGTTTTTGCGAATTCCCCTATAAAAATATCCCAAAATTCCATTTATAGCGGATGATACTAGAAGAGGTGAGCGGACAGAGGTTTTAGCAAATGTTTTTACACCGATGCTTTTAACATTACATAACGCATCAGTGCTCTCAAAACTAGCACACCGTAGCAGGGTTATTTCAAATAAAGAAAAATATTATCTGGTGTGCTACGAAAATAATGACGCACCGAGAAATAATGATGCATTGTAATAATGTTCTTTAAAAATGATCTCGGGTGAAAAGTAACACTAGAATCATTAGTTCTCTATTAGTAGAGCGCACCATTATATGGTTAAATAAAAAACATTTATGCACCAATGTAGGATTGTTTCAAAAAATATATTCCGGTGCACTCTATTGTATCATGCGCACCAGTGCGCACTAGTGCTATAATACGGAGCACCGTGTTAGGGATAATTTTCAAATTTACATGGTGATCTATGTAAAACTGAATACACCTGGGCGTCTATTATTATACCACACCGAGTCATTCTTAAACAAAAAATTTCACACCATTGTATTTTTTCAAAACATGTATGACGATGCGCTATGTAGTAGTAAACGCATCGGTGCAAATGCATACCCAAAAACACACACACACCGTTCTAGGACTTTTAAAATATATATATATAACTAGTGCACTCATTAAACATGGATTCCCCAGTGTGTTTGTGCATAGGACGCACTGGAAAATGGTTTTATAAAAAACAATTACCGACGGTAAAAATTATTTTTACCATTTTCAGTGTTGTAGAGCTCAAAAGCATCGGTGCAACCTTTGCCTATCTGAAGAATCCTTCCATCAGTGCTTTCCTTGATTTTCTTCCTTTCATCTATTTCTTTGTGCATGAATTTCAAATTTTTCCAAATGGTGAGAAAATTTAGTTTTTTTTAGTACATCGCAATGATGCATCTCCGATGACAAACTGTCTAGGTAATGTCCTTGTTTCTTCATAACTTAAGTTTTCACCATATTAAAATTTTAAATTGAGTGAAATTTTAAGTGTAAAAAAAAAAACCTGTGCGGTATGTTCGAAGCGCTCATCTCACACCACCTACAGTGTGAACTGTAAATTTATAGGGCACACCGCCTACCTTGTTACCTTTCTCGGAGGTGCGTTGGAAAACATAAACACACCAGCGCGTTCGTTTAATGATGCACCAAAGAAAATCATATAACTAGTGGGATGGTGAGTCAAAGTACAAATAACGCACTGAGTCATTAAAGTACATGGCACACCGCCCTTATCAGATATATTTTTACGTAGTGCATTGGTAAATGTGCACAATGGGGCGTTCATGTTTACCAAACGCACGGCTGAGAACTGTAACATTGTGTTGTGGTGCACCCCGTAAATGTTTTGGTGGCACCGTAAACAGTGCAATAGTAACGACCGAAACACACCGTAAAAAGTTTCGTACTCAGAAATTTGGAAATATTTATGTGACAGTGGGTCGACGTTCGTTACACACACTGGTTCATGTAGTGAATGTATATGCACTGCTTTTTTCCTAATTTTTAAATAATTGTTTACATGCATTAATATTTTAATCTCTTTTTTGGTTTAAGCAGTGCATAGGATAAATGTAATGCACCAAAGTGTATGTGTTGTAGTGTAGCGCCCCGGTGCAGTACTATTTTTCAATGCACCACATAAAATAGTAAAACATGATTTTTTCGATGCGTTACTTTACACTGACACTCCATGAACGATGCTCACAATATATATAAACACTGTCGACGTTGCGTGACTATGTTTTGGGCACATCAGTAATGCAATTAACTTATTTTTTAAAGGAAGTTATTTTTCCGTATTTATATGTAAATTTACCATTCAATAGAATTTTTTTTATGTTTTATGTATGAGTGAGGTTGATGTATTTCATATGTTAATCATGCAGATACGTGAGAATAGAGTGTAGCAGCAGCAGCAGGAGTAGAGAGTGGACCTGTACAATGTTGTACGGGAATGGTAGGCGAGGGAGAGGGAGAGGTATTTGTACCCTCTCCCTATTGCTGCAATGGCTCATGTTCTATTGAGGGATGTAGGACTCCTTAAGTACTATGATGAGGCTACATCCCTTAAGAGGTACTCCGAGTTGTTGGTGCATCTGATCCATCGATGGGATGTCCATCAACAAGATTTATGTGTGGGTCTGGATCAGTGGTACCATCCTAGTGAGGAGAATATTTACTTTATCACTGGGATATCCAGGAGAGGGGAGGATTTTCCCCAGTTCTCCGATGTCCTAGTATGTGTTGCAACTAAGAGTCATCTCATGTACTCTAACTGATATACTGGTGTTGATGTACTATCCCCAGTTGATTTCTAGGTGTCTAGTGGACAGTTGAAAATCACCTCTTTCAGTGCAGAGGAGGTTAGGTGCCTCTCACTGTTAGTGACTACCTGATCCAGGTGGATATCAGTGGCCACCCACCTTTTCCAAATGGCTCAAAACAATTTTCTGGCAATTTTGGCAATTTACTATTTTTAGCAGGTTTTAACTTCTGGGGCCATTTGGAGGGTCTAAATGAATTTTTTTTTGAGATATAGGTTCTCAATTAAAGACAAATGCATAATTGATCCCCTAAAATGAATCTCCTCAAAAATACATTTCAAACGAGCTATCACACGCCTAAAACAAAGATCGTATGCAAAAGTTACGACCCCAGGAAGTTGATGTACTCACTTACCCAAACGGGGCCCACATGAATTTTGGCGCTTCATCTCCTAGGGTTAGGTTTTTGGATGTCTAGGAATTTTGGCATTCCTATTTATTGTAATAAGGCCTTCAGAGCCTCATTGTAATCATATTCTTGCGAATGCGAGTAGCCGTCACAACTCTTCTCAGAGATAAGCTGCCACCATTCTAGCGAGTCTTTCACTCTATATTTTTACAGTCTCTGTACATTTCTTTCATTAATAGAAATCATGTATTACTGTATCTCTGTGTTTATGGTTGCATCTCTAATATATTTCTATTATGTTATTGGATATATGTGATATCTCTATGCATTTCTTTATTATATCACCGTTCTCATTCCGTGTCGAAAATAATCTGGATCACTACCATAGACCACTTTACTAGTGATGGGAAGCACATTAGCTTCCCTCTTTTGTATTATGTTTATTCATTGGTACATATGTCACAGTGTATCATATGGCCTACCATTTTTTTGCGATAGTTTTGTATAGTTCTAGACAAATGTTGTGCTATGATACGTGGAAGGTCAAACTTCCCTTTTGCCTCAGAGCTATTTTTCTTATTTTTTGAGAGGTTTCCAGAGACAAGGATGAATTTTTTACATCATCCTGCTAGGCCGAGGACTCATGTGTGGATGTGCATGTGGGGGGAGATGATTCCCAAGGGGGGCCAACTGATTTTTTTGTCTATACGCACTAGGGATACTAGGCAGTGTTGTGGATCACATGTTCGTCATGGTGTCGTGTCCTTATGTGGGTTTGGATTGGCGATGATGTCCAAACATCCTCTTCACTCCAGATGAGCCACCATATGATAGAGGTAATATTATTGTTTTGTTTAAATTAATATAGTTTCATTTTATTGTCTTACTTATTTAGAATAAAATTAATTCTAACACTTTCTTTAACTTGTTTTATTAAATTGTTTAATGAATTAACTGTGTAATTATTGTTTTGTACTATATATTTTGCATATATTGGCACTTTCATTGGGGACATACCTCCTCCCCTAGTAGATGACAATGAGGATCTGATTGCTGAGGCCACAACATGTTAGGGTCCTCGGGTGCAGATACTCGGCGACATGCACTGTAGGCTTGATACTAGATTCAAGTTGGAGTTGGGTGACCAACTCTCTGCACTTTTGATTGAGGTGGGAGTCCTCCCTGCCCTGATGCGAGACATCAGGGCATATCCTATGCTCTTGGATATTTGGAGGGATATTCCACGTGATTTGATACCTCTTATGCATCATATCGTTATAGCTTCTAGGTTACTAGCAACGAGGAAGGCTCCCGATGATAGGAACAACTCTTCTTCCAGTATGCCCCATTCATCTAGTACCCCATATATTGATGAGGGTGGCCGTGATCATCCTTCTCCACATCCTCCTCCTCCTCCTCGTCCACCTCACATAGATCATGAGGAGGCAGTACATATTCCTCCTCCTCTTTCACCTCACCTAGACTAGATATGTTATAGCAGTTATTTGACTTGTTCATGATATATATATCTATATCTATATATATAGATATATATGGCTTTTTTTCTATTGATCATGTTGATGATGTACTTAATTTATATGTTGATGTTGATGTGTATATTGTTAGGTCATGTTAGATATGTTTGTTAAATGTGCTTGATAGATGTGTATGCTAAATGATGCTTGTTAGATGTGATCACAATTATTATGCCATGTTAAATTATTAGATATGTGTGCTATCTAATTAATGATGTTTATATGTGCTAGAGGTATATATAATTAGATGATGTTAACTAGCGAAAATAAATATGTATTATAGATGTTGTTTATGTTTGTTTTAAGATGGTTATCATCATCATGTTTATTTTCATAAATTACAAATTTCAATATTGTTGAAACTATAATTGCATAGATAGTTCATTATACATATTCATTCTAACTATTTCTTTTCTTCAAAAAACAAATTACATATAAATAAATATTATTTTCCATCGTACTAATTACTCTTTTTGAATAGAATCTTCTACACTAAAAATTGTTATTAAAAAAAGTAATGATCTCCAATGATAAGCATTCTATTGGCTTTAAAATTTTATGGATGCAAATCTTCCTATTGTTATTTTTGTCATTATTTCGTAAGTTGTTTGCTATCAAATTTTAAAATATTACTTCATTAATTGTGGTTTTACTCAACATTGGGGGCATAATTTTATAAATATTTTCCAAAGCAATGATAAAAGTATGTAAACTAACAATCACTACTTTTGTTAAAAAACAAATTATCACAAAATCATGTTCTAAATTTATTTTTTTAATTATAAACCACATTTTTTGTTAATCTTAATTTTAAATCTACAAAATAAATGAACATAAACTCAGTTTTTGAATCATCATGTTAACATATCCTAAAAAATGTTGTACTATTAAACATGCATATCAACCATATCATTACATCTAATTATATCAACATAAAAATTAGAATTTCATATCTCATTAAAAGTTCAACTGGACATTTAACATTTTTCAAGATTTCACAATTGGAAATACTTAAAGAAGATGAAACATTTTTAAATATATGAAACGACATATAAATATGTTCAAATAACATTTTTTCCATGCAATCATAAATAATTTGAAAGACAAACACATTACACATCAAACTAACTTTTAACCAACTAAAATTGTTCAAAGATTTGTTATAATTAACTTAACATTTATTATGTTAGAAGATGAATAAAAAACAATATAATTAGTGAAATAAAGAATATAAAAAAAGATACAGCAACAATATTAAAGACGAAATAAAACATGTACATATCACTTTCTATTTTCATCACCCTCATTATAATCTTCCTCTCTTTCCATGATAACACTGTTGTTCACAAAATTATGTTTTGATCTAGGGTCATGTCTTAATACAAATCACCAATCCCTATCCAACATATCTGGGTAAAAAAACACTTGGTTGCAGTGTTTTGGGAAAACATAAGGCTCCTTATCTTCATCCCACATATTTTTAGAGTTGATACATATCATCCCACTATGACGATCTTCTTTTAGATTATTCCGATCAAAGGTATCCCACCACTTGAACCTAAAATTAACACATTGGAAAGAAGAGAAGTGCATTGACTGACCTCCTGTATCTTTCCGACATAACCTAACTTCCCCTGTATGGTGTTTTGATCGCGGTGGCTAACACAACTAGATTGGTCAAACTTGACTTCCACTCCAAAGTCTTGTGTCATGTGTCCATCATCAACATCCTCTGTGCGAAAATGATCTCCATATGCCCACATAGATGGGAACAAATGAACCTATAAAAAAGTGAACAAATCACAATTCCAATATGTGTCTAATAACCCAAACATTAAAATATAAAATAATATAGATGTAATTACAATTAAAATGTGCATTACGAAGTTAAAAATTATCTACACAAAAAGATTATTACCGAGTTGTTGCAACCAATCCCTATGTTTATTGCATGCTCTTATTCATGTGGGTAATGACCGGATGCACCATATTTCTCTTTGAATTGGTCACCAACCCAACTATTGGGGTATATCATTGGCATATTTTCTTTTAAATGATCAGGATAAGGCATGCTTCTACCATTCAACTGTCTGAATTCTTTCTTGTCACTTTCCCATTTCCTTCTCTTTTGTTCGTACAATGCAACCCACGACTGTGTTGCCTCCGAATTGTAAAGAATGAATTTATTCATGGAATCAATTTCTGAATTCCATGATGTATTCATGAAATCAAACCAACATATAGTACATATGAGATCATGAAAATATACATTATGAAGTTCAGTGTGAATAGTTACTGTGTAGAAATTTGACAAACGATAAGTCACTTAGTATTTATCAAGCACCTTTTTCCATTCGTTTGGAGAAGCTCCCCTTCTCTTTTGTCTTCATCCCTTTCATCATCCCAAATCACTTCACCTAGTGTTTTGTCGATCTTCTTGATGTACTCACTGGAATAATACAAAGACTCATATGATATGTACTCCTCTTCCATAGAACCCTCAGGTTTTTCCCTTTGACGAATAAATCCTTTCAATTTATTCATGTACCTCTCTAAAAGAAACATCCAACAACAGGAGACCACCCTAACTAATTCAACCTCATATACTAGGTGAATTAGAAGATGAACCTGCAAGTCCATGAAACTCGACGGTAGTTCCTTCTCAATCATACAAACAATCTCAACTATCTCTTGACGCCACCGTGGAATGCTAGCCATATGAATATCCTTTGATGTGATCCAACATACAAATGCAAATAATTTAGATATGGCTCACCTTAGGTCATGGGGGAAGTCACGATTCACACACCCAAGCATGAGCATAGGATAATGACACTACAAAGTAAACACATAAAAAATTAATTATGTTTTATCCCATGGAATAAAAATAAATAATAAAATAATAAAATCATATTTTTGACATACGTCATACATTTAGAAGGTTCAAATGGTCATGTGATTTCAACCCCAACAAATGGTCTTGACACATGGTGAAGCAACGTCATAGGGAAGACCCATATAAAGAAGGAACCTTCACACCCAATATAACTTCCTTTGCCAACGAAAGATCTTATTTCTTCAAAATCCATGGGACATCACCTTCTTTGAAAGACCAAGAGGGACCAACGTCTCCTCTACTTTCTTCTCTTGGCCAATGTTTCTTTTTAGTTTTTGAATAAATAAGATCTCTACTCACAGCCAATTTGTCACTTTATTTTGATGATATGTTCCTCCATAAATAAGATGAAACATTTTTAAATATATGCACGAGATCTAGTAAGTGGGAAATCTTAAGATGCTCCCAATAGGGGAACTCATAAAATATAGATTTCCTTTTCATCCCAATGGGAAATTTCTCAACATAGGTGTCAAAGAATTCTAGATCATCGAACATAAGCTCCCCATTTGAATCGAACATTTATGTAATCTCCTTCTCCTTCTCTCTTTCATATGCTCTAATCCATTATGTTGGTGTAATTATTGCAAGCCTTTGGGTTTTTTTTGGTTTACCATTGAAAGCGGGTGTTGCTCAATAAGGGTGTTCTTCTGGGAGGAATAACCTCGAGAAGTTTTACACTGGCTTTTGTAGGTGGTTGGACCACCTAAGAAATTATTGTATACATTACACGTTAGCGTTTAATAATATAATGCCAATCACAATGAATTAAATATGAAAATAAATATTGTTACATATATAAACAAATCAATAAAAATGTTAATTACTAGAGAAAACACTTAAGCCTGGATAATCATTTATGGTGTAAGCACATATTCCATACAACATAAAACTCCTCTCTGTTGCGATGGGTCTTGATACATCGTATACATTTATCTCTTCCCATAATTCCTTTAATTCATATACCAATGGTTGTAGGTAGACATCTGTATTCTTCACTTGTCTTCTACCGGGGACTATAAGAGCCAACATAAGATGTTCATTCTTCACGAAAAACCATGGGGGGGTATTTTTATTGATCACTACTACAGGCCAAACATAATTGTTGGTGTTTTGGAGGGAATATGGGTTCACACCATCCATTTCTATGATGAGTCATAGAATTCGTACTTCATCCTTGAATTTTTCTGGCTATGTATTCTCTATATGCTTCATGGCTATTGAATCTGTTGGGATTCACATAACTCCTGACTCACTTCTGTGCAAGGCATGCCATCCCTGCAACATAGCTAATTATTTTCAATGAAAGAGCCTTTGAATCCTTGATATTATAGGCATGTTCCTCAATATATTATGAGGAGCACCATGCAATTTACCATTTTAATTTATTTTATGGTACCTGTCATGCCCACATTTCAGACATATCTCTTTTTCTGCATATTCTCCTCTATATAGAATACAATCATTCGGACATGCATGATATGATATATACTCAACATCGAACATTTTCAATGACTACTTTTCCTCTTCGTAGCTACCAGACAAAACATTATCATTAGGAAGAACCTTATCTTTCAATATCCTGCAGTTAGTGGGCAATAGAAATGAATAAGGTCATTTAATGTTTATAAAAGCAACCATTTCTAATGTTGATTGTGTGACAAGATTTCTCAAAATTAATATAAGGCACTTATTGGTCAATTTCCTAAATATTGTTGAGAAACATGCATTTGACATGCTAAATTTTGCTTTCATGTTGTACAGTAACATTTTTTTCCCAAGATGGGTATACTTTAACTGGGAACTAGGTCAAAAGAGAGGGGTGGTGGAAGAAGATTTTAGGATTTCGAAAATGGTATCACTGATATGAGCATCATACCCTATCTCATCGTTCTAGAATGCATCTAACAACATTGTCTCCATGGAAATCGTATCCCATAAGTAATTGTCCATACCAACCTATTTTTTATTGTCTCCATTGCCAACTTCTAAAGAACTACTATTGTTGTAGTCATTCTGAATTAGTGAATCTGGACGTAGTGGGAATTGAATATGTGGTTGATTCAACCATTCTTGGTATGCTTCCTCTCTGAGTTGTGCTCTCATTGCAGCCTTCTCTCAGGTTGACATTGTTGTGGGGGGAAACAAAAGATGGTATGTAGGTTTCTCATCATCAGAAGAATCCTAATTTCAAAAATATTGAACATTAGTACATCGATGATATTAGTAAGCACAATGCAATAATTTGTTTGTTCAAATTACATTATACCAAACAATTATTACCATCGTCGACCCAGGATTGAAGCTAGAATATGGAATGTCACAATTGGTAGGGTAAAGTGGCTATCCATTTTCATCTACCAACTTCTTGTGGTATGTTGCTCCAAATAAGAAATTTTGATGTTTTTGAACCGATACTGGAATATTTTCTTCATCTAAACTCGATTCTGAATTAGGATCCTGCAAATTTGGACACATTTCTATTTAGAACCTTGCAGGGAAGAGCTAGAAACTTCAGGAACCGCACTGACTATTGAAGTAAGTACTATTATTCCTCCTGTTGTTTCACAATCCTTAAGTAACCAGAGTAGTTAGAGTTACCAGAGCACTCAGAGCACTGTTACTAGCAGTACAGTACATACTTAGTCATGAAATCTAGGAAGATCTATGGCAGATGAGATGAGGTTACCCACCTTTAGAGGATATGGATCTGAAGATCCTGCTCATCATTGGTTTTTATGTGAAGCTGTATGGAGTATTAAGAATATCACTAACGAAACTATTATGAGAGCTCAATTCAGTAGTACCCTTAGAGATCGTGCACTGAGCTGGTACATGAAATTTGTTCAAGGAGCTGCACCTAAACCCCTGAATGTCATTAAGACTACGCTGATTGTCGAATTTAAGAAACCTAAGTGAGATTCCCAATGCATTACATAATTGAAATAAATCAAGAAGAGAGTAGATGAACCTATGTGGGAGTTTGATCAAAGATTTAAGACCTTGATAGGCCATTTGAGTTTTTAGATCCCAGACGAACAAAACAAGGAATGGGTCAGTGCTACCCTCCTGCCACACATCAAAGTTCCTCTGATGCAACAGAAGATTGCTTCGCAAGCTGAGGCACTGGAGATCGCCATGAAATTAGAATCAACCCCTATGGGAGAATCCATCTTAGGTATGAGTCAAATCTTGAGTCAACTGACTAGCTTATCTCTGCAGGTCGAAGATATGAAGAAAGACAAGGGAAAATATAAAAGAGAATACATCTGGTGTATCAAATGCAAATGAGAAGCCCATGATAAGGAAAACTATCCCTTATTTCATGAATACTTGTCCTCTGGAGCTCTGAGCCCTTTGAAACAAGTTACCCTACCCTAGTGTGAGGTATGTAGAAATTGACATCTCCCTGGTGAATGTTACTATTTGAAAAAATATGTCCAGAAACCCACAAATATGTATTGCACCTTCTGTAAATCGATAGGACATGATGATAGGGATTGTAGGGCTTACGACCTCATGCATTAAAGGTCGAGGGATATATACAAAATTCAAGGTGAAGTACAGAAAGAAGGAAGCACTGCGTAGTATAATTCCCTAGGAAGGGGAAACTTCAACCCTCATGGTGGATTCGAAGGAAGAGGAAGAGGAGGAGGTATGGGTCGAGGTCGAGGACAGATCATTTGTTACAATTGTGCACATCCAGGACACTTTGCAAGGGATTGTCAGAACCCTTGTACCACTTACATCTACTGCAACTCATTCGAACATGTTATTCAAGATTGTCCTGTGCAGCTAGCCAAACTTCAGGAGAGACGAGGACCTCAACAGAACCCACAAGTGCAACTTATATACGATGAACCTTGCGGAGAGGACCCTAGAGTCATTGTTATCACTAGAGGAGGCGATGTTACAAGAGAACACAGAGTGACCCAAGGAAAGAATACAGAATAATTAGGAGTCAAAAAAATGCAGTGAAGACACAAGAGTTTGATCTGAGGAAAGAAAAGAAAACATTCACAGAGGTAAGAAAAGAGTTTGGAAGAGATCATGATTCTTCATCAAAGGCACAACCAGAAGTGAGATAATGTGGAATTCCTTTGGCATTTGATCAGTCATCTTCACCTAGAGAAGGAAAAGAAGTAAGCAAGCTTATGGAATTCTTATGTACTTGCATTAACCTGTTTAAAGATGAAAAATCCATACAAGAACTACAAAATTTGATCAGGAAGTATGATATAGGAAGGGTAGACCCTTTGCTAAATAAAGAAATACATCAACTATCAAGAAAGAGAAGGACAAATAAGGAACTACATCTGAATGCTCAGATTGGATATTATGAAATAGATTATGTGGTCCTTGACTTGGGATCATAAGTCAATGTCATGACGAAGCAGACCTAGGCACTGATGGAAAAACATAAGTTGATCTATTCCTCTATTAGGCTTAGGATGGCTAATCAGAAGGAAGTAATCCCCTTTGGTAGGCTAGAAAATGTCCCTGTGGACATCGACGGGGTAAGGACGTTTGCAGATTTTGAAGTAAATTAGATAGTTGATGATAGTTATCCTTATCTTGCGCTGTTAGGAATTGATTGGGATTTCAATAACTCCACTATGGTTGATTTAAATAAAATAAGAATGACATTTGAAGGTGATTTCCTTAGGGTCATTGCACCTTTGGATCCTGATGAAGGTCAAAGATACACAGAACCCATCAGAGAAGAAGACCGTGCATATGAACTAAAAAACATATACAAATTGACAGCAAGACAACAAGATTACATTAATCCTACAATATATGGGAATTTAAGCTGGCGAAGTGACAACACATACTCATCAAATTTGGAAGAATATCTAGAGAACTAGGATAACAAGATGTACGAAGTTTATGCATGGAGATGTGCTAGATTAACCAGAGAATTTCTCTAGATCGGCACAGAAGTAAGTAATTTGCCCACATTTGATGGTTTGAATCATCTAGAAACATTTTTGTTGGAATTTGAAGAAGTAGTACCAGCACAATAGAGGTTGTTGGCACTGGATGAGGACCTGAAAGCATTACTAGCAAGATGGTGGGGCACACATAAGAGGAACATCACGGAGTGGGTGTAATGTTGCACTTTGATGACAGTGTGATTTTTAGACAACATCGAAGGATGAGAAGTTCGGTATATTGGTCAGAGCTTCCTGAAATACCATGTGCGAATTTGCGAGGAGGCCTGGAGCAACATTCCTCAAGAGAAGTGGGTGCATAAATTTATTAACACTCTGGACACAACCCCTATCAATTGGTACCTTCAAGCAGAACTGCACCTCATCACTACAGATTGGTACAGTATGACTCAGAATTTTGTAGCTACATTTCTATTTGAGAGTCAGTACCCAACAGTATATCAAGCATTATAGGCTATAAAACATAAATTATTTGAGGAGGAACCTAGCCTCCCCTTGGAACAAGAAGAGGATGAATGGACTGCACCTCTTCAGAAATTGCAAGGTTGTTACAATATCAATGTTGAAAAAGACGATGATCCTAGGAAGGTGAACATCGTCGAAACAGAAGGACAGAGAGAAACAGATGGACCAAGAGTTCATCTACCTTTCATTGGACAACCAATTAAAATCAAGAAATTCAATATTGGAACAGATAAAACATCAAAGCATGCAAATGTTGGAGATTACTGGGATGCTACCACTATTGACAAAATCACTGAGTTACTGCATGAATATCAAGACTTGTTTCCAAACAAGATCACTTATATGAAGGGAATTAAAGGGCCTATGGTAAAAATGAAGATCCCCCTAAAACTGGATGCAAGACTAGTCAAGCAGAGACCCTATAGATTGAATCTGAAGTATAAGGACAAAGTTAATATTGAGCTCGACAGAATGTTGGAAGCAGGAATCATAGAACCTGTTGAAGAGTCAGAGTGGATTAGCCCTATGGTGGTACAAGACAAGAAGACAGGAGAGATCATGATCTATGTAGATCCTAGGAAGCTAAATGATGTCTGTTTTCATGACCCATTCCCTACACCATTCACTGACGAAGTGTTAGACAATGTTGGAGGAAAAGAGGTTTACTCCATCGATGGATTTTCAGGATACCATCAGATCCGGATTGCCAAGGAAGATTGCCATAAGACCACCTTTGCCATAGAATGGGGATCCTACCAGTATATAGTGGGATGTCATTTGGATTGAAGAATGCACCAACCATCTTTTCCAGGGTGGTGGTTGAAGCGTTCAAGGAGTTTTTTACATAAATTTCTGGAAGACTACTTTGATGATTGGACTATTTTTAGATTATTGAAAAATCATCTTAAATGTTTAAGACTAATGTTGGATAAGTGCAGGCGGTGTCAAATTTCCTTAAACCTAAAGAAGTACATCTTCTTTTCACCCTTTGGAGTGTTGCTAGGCCATATTGTGTGTAAGTAGGGATTGCTGGTAGATCCATCTAAGATTTCCATTATAGTTGTTCTTCCCCCTCCTACTTCAGTCAAATAGTTGCGCACTGTGATGGGACATACTGGATACAACATGAAGTTCATTAAAGGCTATGCACTGATCACAACACCCATGGAGAAGATTTTGAAGAAAGATTGTCAGTTCCAATGGACAAAAGAATGCTAGTAGAGCTTTGACACACTGAAAAAGAAAATGGTTACTGCGCCTATTCTAGTTTTTACGGATTGTAATAAGGATTTTCATGTGCATGTCGATGCATCCTCTATTGCATTAGGAGCAGTTCTAGCACAACCTGGAGAAGGAGATATTGACCATACGCTAGCCTTTGCTAGCAGGAAGCTAACAACAGCTGAGATTAATTACACCATCACTGAGAGAGAAGGGTTAGCCATGGTGTATGCGCTGCAGAAGTTTCACCACTACTTGTTGGGAGGACACTTCAAAATGTTTATTGATCACTCCGCACTGAAATACCTAGTCAACAAGCCAATGTTGGGGAGAACAATATGTAGATGGTTGTTGTTATTCTAGGAATATGATTTTGAGATCGTGGTCAAGCCAAGAAGAATGAATAAGGTACCTTGTTGTATCATTTTCATCACCTAAATGAGAAAAAGAAGGACACTTAGAAGTCCAGTTGGGTTATCTAGAAAGGACAAAAATGAATGCAAGAGTTAGAAACATCAAGCATAAGAAATAAACAAACAACTAAGCTAATAACAATAAAAGAAACTAAACTAAAGTGCATAAGGGAAATAGAACAAAAATTAAACAACATTCATGCCACCAATGGATAGATTGTATTAGTGGGAAAACATCAAAGATAAAGGGATACTTATGCGTCCCCTCTTCCTCCAAGGGAGGGCTCTTGAACCCCTAATGATTGAGCTCTTCTTACAAATAGAAAACTAGAAGGAAATGGTGAAGAAATCCAAAGCTAATTTACTCAAGAGGTGATGTGAATAGCTCAATGAAATGATGCTTGTATGCTCTAATGAGGAAAGAGGTTCCTTATAGGAGAATATAGGTAGCATAAAAATACAAATAGATTCTTGGAAATATAGTGCACCCATGGCCTCTTTTTATCGAAAATATTTGAGGCATTATCCAACCAGTCTGTAGTGTGAACAAGGAGCCCTTTAGGGCACCTCTAGGTCTTTGACCAGCCCCCCACTCGGATTCAGTTCAGATTTGAGGGTCAAATCGACTTGGGATATGAACCAAAAGTGGGTGGGAGGTCGACCAAAATCATAAATGCGTCATTCTGAGGTGTGCACGGTTTTTTGCGTCCACAGTCGCACATCGGGCGCATGTGCACTTTTCTGGAATTTTTTACTGGTGCAAGTGCATGCGCTTCCTTTGTATACTAAGCGCATGTTGATTTTATAACCAGTTGTATAGTTTTGTGCCCTTTGTAAATGCATTTTTTGGGCCATGGATGAACTAATGGGTGTTTGGAGATGCTGGATTCCTGTAACCATTTGCAAAGGAAATTCCAGTGATAATAGATGCCCCCTGATGTTTGAGGTTAGGAGCATACGTATAGCCGAAATACATAAATGTTTCTTCTACTGAGAGTATATTTGTAAGAAAGAGTGTTGAGGGGAATTGCAAGAGCGACCCATTGGAGGGAGAGGGGGACTTGTAGGACCCAAACCTTTCACGAGGTGTGGAAAAATAAAACTGTGTACAAACGAGGTAGGCATGCCCCATACTTGTGTCCTGTAACTCAAAACTGTGGAAGACAATAACTGAAACTATGTGTTGGTGTAGATGAAGGCAGTGCCCTCCGGGGAATTTTGATAGCGAAAAAGGACTATTATGATGGTGAACAAACTCTGAAAATCAGTGATGACACCTGTAAGAAGTGTCGAGGATTCATCGGCATTGATGGCCCAACAAATTTTAGAGGTCTTCAACAATTATAAAAACAACTACAATAGTCGCAAAGTAAAACCCACCGCAACATGAGAAAGTGTTGAAGTCGAATGTCATGGGGGTAAACAACAAGAGAGATCAATGATGGTTCTGTCTATTTCGTTTGAGACTCCTCATTGTAAAGGTAATGAGATTCAAGATACTATCACCCGTCTAGAAACTGTGTCAATGTCGACAACAAGGGAGATGCGACTCCAAGAAGCAAAGGGCTTCATGAAATCCATTGGATAAGATCAGGAACTGATGAGGAACATGGACGAAGTCAAGAAGTGGGGAGACTCAAGACTGCTCTTGGTTGGGGATATGTGTGAAGTATGAGTGGCAACAACCGTGAAACTAAATCTAGTGTTAGGGGGACGACTAGATGTGGATTTAAATTGTGCCAGAGGTGTGACAAAGTGGACAAACTCAGAGATCGGAGGGACATGGACTGTGGGATACTCAGGGTTTTATGGACGATGTAAATAAGAGTAGAAGGTAAGGAATGCCCCAACCAAGGGTGACATGGGTTTCTTTTCCAGGGAAAGAAGGTCACCAAAGGTGACAACAAAAAGCTATGTAAATGATGGAAACAAAGGATTTTTACAATTACCAAATGAATAAAGAATAATTTGGGATGAGTGTATAGATATAGAAATGGGTGCCCAAGTGCAATATGGATTTCCCTGTGAGGGTGCAAGTTGCATGGAGAACAGGTGGAGGGTGGGGGGCCCATGGGTGGGTTTCTGTATGAGGTAAATGAATGGAGGACAATTTGCAGATGGGAAAATTGATTGTGGATGAAATGTAGGGTTGATGATACTGCAAAAGTGAAATCAAGTGTGAACCGTAATGAGATGATACGGGAGTCCATTTGGGAAAGCTAGAAAAATGAGGAGAAGGAGCATGTGGCTAATTCTCGAGAATGCAAAGACTATTGAGACTCCCAACCCTAAGGGATAAAAAACAGCATGAGTGTCAAAGTGTGAAAGGGGACTATAACTAGGACCACTCATGTAGGAGAGAGTGCTACCGATTGATAGTATAGAAATGCAGCAGAGGTGTGAGTACTGCAAAGTCGGATGGGGGGATCCTAGAGGCATATGTCGGAGGGTGTGACTGGGAGATGCAATTGATAGTCATAGGGAATGATTACATGGCAGTGTCAATGATATACCTGAAGGGGTAGCGTTGATGCATGATGAAAAAGTACCTGCACACATGAAAAGCGAATACCTGACATGAACAATATCTGAAGATAAAGAACATATAACAGTTATTCAATAATTTGTGAATATAAGTAGGCGTACTTGAGAAGGATGTGAGAAAAATGTGTCCTTCAAGGCCAAGGATGGATGGTGACCCGAGGGATGTGACTGTGTAGGGGGTGGGATCCTGATCCCGTGGCTAAAGACAGATCAGAAAAAGAACGAGCAGAGCTCCTGTAATTGATCTCGAAATTTTGGCAAAAGGGACTATATATAGCTGGAGGGCCCACAATGCCACCTCATTTGTACCTAATGTCTTAGTGATTTGACGAGATTTTTCAGAGAATATTTGGATATTTCGAGAGATCAAGCCAATCGATCCAGGACCAGTGAGCACCAGGTTAGTGGTCATATCCTCCTGAATAGTAATTAGGATTTCATTTTTTGGGCAGGGCTGTATGGATGGTCATATGGAATGATTTTGTGAGGGTGGGCCCCCCAGTGCACGGGCGATTGCATGATTCATGCGCATGAGTGCGTGGCTGTAATTAGGACAGCTATGCATGGGGGTGCCAGAATGGGGAAGACAGACGCACATTGGATGCGCTCCTGCTTGAAGCACAGTTGTGCGTGCATGTGCGACTGTATTCCTGGAAAGCTTGTACGCCCAGTGGGGGGTAAAATAAGGGGATTTTAGTAATGGCTTGGGGGATTGTCTCCCAAATTGGGATGTGGCCCTAGGGGAGGGTGAAATCAGGAATAAGTGGAGCTGGAGAGTTCTCAGGGGATTCCTGAGGGAGGATCTCTGTGACTAGTGGGACATCAGATAGTAAAGAAGCCTCTATGGGAGGAAGGGTATCTCCAGTTTTAGTTCCATTGGATGAGATGACACAGACTTGTGCTGAGGGGTGTATGAGTGGCGGTGCTCCATGGTATGTCTCTAGCAAGGATGGGTCTTTGAAAATTCTGGGGCCCATCTCGATGATTGGGTAGACATCGGGATTAGTGTGGACAAAAGGTAGGATATTATCGATGTTGGAGGAAGGGTTAGGCTCGTAATGTGAAACTTGATCTATGGTGATGATATTCTCATTATGGGGGAACATCATGGTTCGAAACACAGAAGAGGTGACTGCCTTCATAGAATACATGTAGCTACATCTGAACAAGTTGTTGTAATTGAGCAAAGCGTCGATAACTTCAATGTCAATGAGGATAGTCTTTCCCCTGAGTTCAACGGGGACATTTTGAAAGAGCCCTTCAGGAGAGGATGGTCATCCATCATAATCTCTCAGAGTGATGGCAGATGGTATGAGCTCAGGGGAGCCAAGTTTCTACCATACATTTTTAGACATGATGCATGTGGATGCACCTTCATCAATGATGTAGCGATGAACGGTGATGTTCCAGATTTTGACTAGTATTTGGAATGCTACCAGAGCGGGGAGAAGGGCTTCCCCACTATCGTGATCGAACATGATGAGTCTAGTATCAACAAGGTCGAATGCCCCTAGGGTGGAAATTAATGAATTTCATTGAGTGGGACAGGTTTGAAGGACTTCTAAAATTGACATGGAAGTAGGAGATTGTGCCAATTCATCGACCAGACTATAATTGTGTGTTGCCCTAGCCTAAGGGTTGTTGAGATTTTGTCGTAATGGGATGCGAGGAATACAAAGAGGTGTTTCAGTATTAGGGTGTGGAATCATCAAAGGTGGTCCATTTGTAGCTGGAACTACTTCTGAGGTAGCATGAGTAGATTCAGGGTATCCGTTGTATTGACGACTGCGCATTTGTAAAAGGATTTCTTCCTCACTAGTGAGGAGGATAGTGTGATCCGTCGAATGGCTAGGATTTGGATATTGTCCCATATGTGGTGGGGCAGGGTGCATATCCTGTTGGGTATTCACC
Organism: Picea engelmannii; assembly: GCA_009831015.1. Classification (NCBI taxonomy): domain Eukaryota; kingdom Viridiplantae; phylum Streptophyta; class Pinopsida; order Pinales; family Pinaceae; genus Picea; species Picea engelmannii. Next base: position 342,707 of record ML793028.1, read on the forward strand.
ACCCCTTGGTGTGGAATGGGGTTTTGCAACATGGTTGGGGATGGTTGTTTCTTATATTGTTGTGGGGCCTAATGAGGGGCAGGCAGTGCTAGGGGACGTGGTCCAATTACGAAGTCTTTCATCTGTTTAAAGTCAGCAATTTGGGGGAAATGGTGAGTATAATGGCCATACTCGCCGCAAAGGGCACAATGGAAGTTTTTCCAGAGATTGTTGTTATTATTCCCTTGGCATTTGTTGTTATTTTCCCCTTGGGGGTTCTGGCTCCCCTGATTCTCATTTCCCCCGGCAGATTGGTTCTATTGGGGGTGATTCCCTCCTGGTCCTGGATTATTATTGTTTCAGTTTTTTCCTTTCTTTTTGGCATTATTCGACTGATGGGTCAGATTTTCCGTATTCAGTTGTTCAAAATTTTGATATTGTTGAATGGGAGAGGGCTGAACAAAGTTAACCCCAGTGTGTGGGTGTCCTTGTGGTGGAGCCATGGGATGTGGAGGGTCAGGAAATGGAAAGCATGGATTATTTTGTGGCAATGATCTGTATGGTACATAGGAAGGCGTAGCGCTTTCACTAGTGTTTAGGGTGTAAGCTGAGGTAGAGGGGGTACCAGAACTTAGTTGGAAAGTCAGGCACATTATGGGTGCTGACGGGGGTCCACTTATCGGTGGAGGGAGGGAAATGGGGTATGGATGTTGATAAGGGGGAGGAGGATAATAAGGGGGTCCTCCATATATCATCAGATATTGAGGTGCACTATACATAGGTGGTTGTTGGGGGTGTGGATTGTGGTGTGTTATGGTACCAATCAATCCATCCACTGAGTGAGACATCCCAGGTTTGTCCTGGCCGAATGGGACGAGTCTCGGGACATCAGGTAGTACTGTGTATAAGTATCCTGACTATGCATATATGAGGTCGTATTGTTGAGCATTGCTGGTGGATTCTTCTTTGGATTGGGGGAAGGTGGGATCCACATATTTGGTGAGGAGAGAGACAAGCGATCTGAGAAACCAATCAAGGAATTGTTGCTTGGTGGCTTTTGCTTTGCATAAACTACGTCTTCGACACAATTCGTGAATGTGGTCAACAATATGTGTGATTGAGGTTTGTTTAAACTCGGAGAGTAGTTCAAGATCATTGTCGTGGTGGATTGGTAATTGAAATAAGGTAAAAAATGCTTTGTCCAAAGATTCAAAAGTCGCATGGGACCCTGATTTTTCATCCACATACCACTTGGATGATGGGCCAGTGTGGGTGCATTGAAATAACCTTAATCGGACAGAATTGTCATTGATGTTGTTTGAAGAACACCATAAGTGAAAGGTCATGACATGGTTGGCAGGGTCGTCTCCTGCCTTTCCTTCAAACTTGGGGATTTCTGAAAGTAGTTTTGATGGCGTCCACCCAGGCACCTACCTCAGCAGGTCCCGCGCCTGACCTCCCGGTCTTAAGGATCGTTCTAAATTACCCTCGAGCTAGAGTGGCTCCTTTGATTCTCCCATGGAATCCTTATTAAGATTTGACCCACAAGTCTGTCCTGCTCTTTACATCCCTTAGGCTTGAGTGCTTCTCCATTCTCAATAGAAAATAACAATCAGGTTTGGGGGTTTTCCAATCCCCGATCTCACCAACACTTGCTTCCTCGAATCCCTGATCTCCGATATCCCGATGCGCTTCCTTTTTTCTTCAGCCCCCCCTGGCTATGCTCCCAGTCCACACGACCCTGCCTTATATGACCACAATCCTATCTCTTATCAGGATTCGGGGTTTCGAGTGTCAGTATGTATTGGGCCTCTTGTCCATGAGATCCCCGATTTCCCGACTCTTGATTTCTCGACAATTGAATTTTCCTTTTGGGGAATTTTCTGAAGGCTTCGATCTTGGTCACGTGTCCTCAAGGATGGACGGTCCTCGCTGCTCCTCGCTATTTCATGATTCACGATTTCAAATGCTCTGATTTCCTTGTCTTCAGGATTCTTGAAACGTCGAATCCCGATATGTCGATTTGTCTTCCCTGTCGGGATTTCCCCCCCCCGATAGCCTCAATTGTCGCCACGCGTCCTCTAGAGATGAACGAACCTGATTTTCTCTCAGGGTATCTGCGACTTCAAATTCTCGATGCCTCGTTCTGACGAGATGACGTCAGTTGGGTCCCACACAGAGCTCTCCTTTTTTTTTCGAAAAATCGGACTTCGCGATTCTGAAATGAAAGTCCCCCTTGTCTCTAGGACTCACGAAATGTCGATCCCCGACTTCCTTTAGATTTCTAACACACGTCCCCAGTGGATGGAAAGTTCAGATTGACCCTCGGGTTTTCGCCGACTGCAAAACCGAAAACACTTACCTATGTGAGTCCCGATGATCGAAATGTCGATGGGCTCCCGATCTCGTCCACGTGTCCCAACTGATGGATGGCTCGGATCGTTTACGGGGTTTCCAACGTGGATTTTCTCGATCTGTTGCTCACAGAACTCCCAATTTTCCGAGTCCCGAAACTCCAATGGAGTCTTCCCCTTCGGGACTTTTCCCGAGATCTTAGATATTCGCCACGTGTCCCCTTAAGATGGACAGTCCTGATTCAACCTCGGGATTTCGAGACTTCTGGTGCACCGATGACACAAGTTCCTTGTCAACTTAAAACCCTGGTCACCGAAATGCCGTCGACTCTTGATGATTGCCACCTATTTCCTCAGGATGAACGACTCAGATTGATTCTGGGACTTTCACTATGAAAATTCCCGATCACTCATCCTCGTGATTCCCGATTTCACGAATGCCGAAATTATGATGGACACGCCTCTCGTCGGAACTTTCTTCCTCCCGTTCACGAAGCTTAAACTCTGTGCAACTCCTGGTCAATCCAATGGCTGACAGGTATCTATGTGCAGATTTTTCGGTCCACAATCTCCTGAGCTTGAACTCCGGATGCAACTGTAACCTCCTCACTTCTATGGAAGATCTGACAGCTGGTGGGGTTTCGCTAATCCTCCCCATAGATTCCTGACCGTCGATTTCTTCCCTTTGATGATTTCTATGAAAGAAAACCAAGAACTCTTCCCTGGACTTGTCCACTTGTACTACAAACTTCTAATGTCCCTCAATGTTTTCAAAGTCCTTACTCCTCCAGAGCTTCTCACAACTTCGAGCCTCAAAGAGGTTCCTTGCACGCACTCCTTACAGCAACCTTCAGATACTTTCAAATATCTGAGAACCCTTCGACTCTGCGCACACCTGCAGCAGCAGTGTTTCAATATTTTTCTCAGGTTCGCAACCCTGAGACCTCAGTCGGCCTGCGCACTCCTTGCACGGCTCCTATGCTCAAATTCACTCTAGGTGAGAGAGAACAAGAGTTAAACTATTTGATCCCTTCGTCAATGCACTCCTTGCGGACGACTTCAACTACACTCCTCGCAGGAATCTCTTGCTCAGATAGAGAAACAATTGAAACTCATTCCTCTTACTCTTCCTCTCTCAGATTTCAAACACTCAACAAGAAATCATTCATACATAGCATAAAATCAATTGCACGAGAGAAAGAATAAACCATTCATGAATGTAACATTCAAATATGCATACACAGAGAATAAGTAAAACACCGTGAGTCTGAATCACAACTTTCTTTATATAAATTCAGAATTTTTGTACATGGAGTCTGCTACACAGCTCTCTGCTTTTCTTCTTCCTCTACAGTCATGCTAATGTTACAATACACAATGAGGGTGTCTGTATCCCATTTCCCTCTTTCTTTCTAAAACTTTCTAATCTAATATTCAATTCTACCTACCTATTTCATCTCAACGTAAATGCCTCTATCTACTTCAGACGAGCGCGGGCCGCTCAAGGTCTGATTACAATATAAAAGTATGCCTCTCTTTACTATCACATTTAAGGTTGGCGCATTATCTTCGAGACAAATTCAAAATTTGTGCTGGGCTTGTCCAGCTGTCCTTCACTTCCGCGTTGGCTCTCTTGATGTGGGCGATGCTCCTGCATCATACTCCCTCGCTTGAAAATCTTCATGGGATCCTGTCCATGAGCTCGCAGATGGTTCATCCATGCCTCTGTATCTCTTCTTCATTCTCCCAGCTGGCATCTTCAACTAGATGTCCCTTTCTCTTGACCAAATATTCGAAGTATTCTTTCCTTCTGGTCTTCTTGCCAATTCTTTTGTCTAGTATGCTTTCCATTTGTGGCTTCTCTGCCACTGGCATTTTCTTTTGCCAATGAACCTCTGACTATTCACCATTTCTTCCTACTTCCTCAGCTTTGTATGGGTATAAATCTGAGACATTAAATATCGGAGAAATTCCGATCCCATCGGGTAATTCAATCTCATAAGCATTTTCTCCAATTTTCTTCAAGACCCTACATGGCTCGATTTTCTTCATCTTCAACTTATTATACGTTCCTCTTGGGAACCTTTCCTTTCTCAGATGTGCCAAAATCAAGTCACCAACTTCGAATTGAAGTTGTCTTCTGTGTTGATCTGCTCTCCGCTTATACTCCTGACTTGAATTCTGCAATCTCTCCTTCACCTGACTGTGAAGTTCCTTCATCCCCTCTGCAAATTCTTCTGCACTAGCACTTCTAGTTGCAGTCTGTTCTGAATCCCTCAACTCAGAAATTCCTCTCTGCTGCATGCCATAAACAATCTGAAATGGAATCTGTCCTGTACTTCTGTTCACTGAGTCGTTATACGCAAACTCTGCCTGCGGCAATATATTGTCCCAGCTGTTGTGGTGCTCTGTCACCAAGATTCTCAGCAAATCTCCCAGACTTCTGTTTACCACTTCTGTATGTCCATCCGTCTAAGGATGATAAGCCGAACTAAATAACAAGTTAGTTCCCAGCTTCTTCTATAAGGTTCTCCAGAAATTCCCTATGAACTTTGTATCTCTGTCCGAAACTATGCTCCTTGGCAAGCCGTGAAGTCGAATGACTTCTTTGAAAAACAGGTTCTCGATGTGAGTCGCGTCACTGGTTTTCTAACATGGGATAAAGTGTGCCATCTTGGAAAATCTATCCACCACCACAAATATTGAATTAGATCCTCTTTGCATCCTTGGCAACCCCAATATGAAATCCATGCTAATTTCATCCCACGGCTTCTCAGGTATGTGTAATGGTTGATAAAAACCTACATTCTTCTTCCTTTCCTTTGAATGCTGGCAAATTCTACATCTATCTACAAATCTCTTGACCTATGATCGCATCCCTGGCCAAAATTATGATTCTCTCAGCTTTGCGATTGTTTTTTCATGACCAAAGTGTCCAGCCAATCCTCCACTGTGTTTCTCCTTCAGCAGATTCTCCCTCATGGAGCAATTCGGAATACATAGCTGATTGCCCTTAAACAACAATCCTTCCTGGATCATTTATTCGACCCATTTGCTGCTATCTCTGAGAATTGGATTCTCAGCTGCTTCATACACTTTCTTAAAGTCTGGGTCATCTGCGTACATGTCCCTGAGATCATCAAAACCCAATGTTTTCACTTTGAACTACTGCAACAACAAACACTTCCTGCTCAAAGCATCAACAACTTTGTTAGCAGTACCAGAAATGTGTTTAATTACAAAAGTGAAATTCTGCATATATTCAACCCATTTGACGTGTCTCTGATTCAACTTCTCCTGTTGAGTCACAAACTGCAGTGCATGGTTGTCACTGTATAGAATAAATTCTTTCGGAATTAAATAATGCCTCCACTTATTCAATGTCTGTATGATGGCATAAAACTCCTTATCATATGTGGAATACTTCACCTTTGCTTCATTCAGCTTCTCACTAAAGTACGCTATCGTCCTGTCTTCCTGACTCAAGACCACCCCGATTTCAAACCTGCTTGCATCGCATTTCACTTGAAATGTTTTTCGGAAATCCAATAACACCAGAACAGGTTGTTCCGCGATCTTCCTCTTCAACAAATTGAAACTCTTTTCAGCTTCTTCTGTCCAGTTAAAAGATTTATGTATTTTCTTCACTGTATCCATCATCGCTGTGCTGATTCCACTGAAATTCCTAATGAACTTTCGGTAGAAACTAGCCAACCCATGAAAAATTCTCACCTCAAATATGTTCCTCATCGATGCCCGATTTTTTATTACCTCCACCTTATCTGGATCCATCCTCAACTCATCTACAGAAATAACAAATCCCAAGTAAATGAGCTCTGTCTTCATGAATGAGGATTTCTTCATGTTTATCAACAGTTTCTCCTGCTGCAATCTTTTCCTCACTGTAGCCAAATGCTTCAGATGATCGTCCCTTGTTTTACTAAAAATCAGTATGTCATCCAGATATACAATGACAAATTTCCCGATGAACTCCTTCAGGACTTCGTTCATCAACCTCATGAAGGTACTTGGCGCATTT
>ML793028.1:349178-385422 GCA_009831015.1 Picea engelmannii
TGTGTCAACAATCTTGCGGAGTTGAACTGGTTCATCTCCCTATTCTGTTGTTCCTTTTGGCAGGGGCACAATGGAGACTGCCCGACTAGATTGAAGTGCCTGTTGCACTCCTTGGAGCTCGATCTCAATTCTGTTGTACATTGTCACTTTCTTAGCTTCCTGATTTTCTTCTATCTCTTATATAGCTTCATTCATATCTACGATGAGGGAATTGAAGTCATCTGGAGTGAGTGTGGTCTGTAGCTTAGTTACGGGTGCTTTTGATTTCTTCTGGGAGGAAGGTTTCAGAGATGAACCCTTCCTCTTATTTATGATTTCTACTTTGTCTTCTGGTCTTTGTTCAACTTCTTCTAAGTCTTCACCATCACCTCCTTGGTCTGGTGTAATGGAATCCATCCTCACAGATAGGTTGTCTATATCCTGGACTTCCTCAGCCTTCTTCGTCTTCTTTGTTTTCTTTGTCTTACTAGGCCTAGGTGTATCCTGCGTAGCTTCTGGGCTGTCGATGTCAGACATTTCTGTGGGGTCTGCTGAAATAAGGAGGTCCACCGACCATTCCTTGGTGATCTCCACTAGGCCTTCTTCTATCAGCTTATAGTAATACTAAAGTTCTTCCTTGTGCTCATCAGCATGTGCTGTATTATATATGAATGGTGGTCCGCACTGAACTTCATCGAAGGTCGAAACCTGTGTAAAGTATTTGGGGTCATGCGAGGCTCGAACTGGATGGCGAGATTCAACTGGGTGTAGTAGGTATGGAAGATGGCATTGGATTTCCACTGCTTGTTCATATCGTTCGAGTACCACAGTGTACTAAACTTCGTAGCCAGTGGTTCAAAGGGGTTGATGTCCAGGAAGGTTGTACCTTCTGGTAGCTCCCATGCAATGAAATCTATAAGTATCAAGAGCCAGCTAAGATGGAATTCATGCCCCTGATCCTGGGCTTCTCTACAGTCAATCTCTATTTGATTCACTAGGTACTTCGCCCAGTTCATTTGTAGTCCCTCTACTCACTTCCATGTGAGGTCGACTACAAATTGGGATACTTGCGTGGGTCGATTCTTGCATACCAACTTCCCTGCGATCAGTTGATAGAGGAGGCACACTACACCACTTTCAATAGAAGCTACCTTGTATCCTCGCGTTCCTTTCTCAACATTTCCATAAGATTCTTTGATCTTCTGAGCAAGAGAGTGATCTACGGTCTTTCTAGCATAGTAATCATGGGGATCAGGGCCTTGAATGCTAAGTCCGGTGATCCGATTGATCAACGTTGGATCAAATTTTATTCGACGGTTTAACCATAAGTATCCTCCATGGTAAATTTCCAGTAACAACTTCACACAAGAATTCACCTCCTAGTGTCTGTCAAAGTGTGGTATCTTCATAACGTAGAGTAGAGTGGACTGTGTGAGGTTCATCATCCATTGCTGAGGGATGATCTTCGAATTCTTTCCCTTGGTTCTGGTTAGTTACTTGTACGGGGCAAGCATGCTATAAAATTTACGATCCCCCAAGTTGAAGTCACTTAACTTCAATGTTGCGATATTGTCATGATCTACGTGGACTACACGTACCCCTTTCAGCAGGTATATAGTGATGAGAGTGTACTCAAAGTCTCTAGGCACACTGTCTCTATTGATCACACTGCTCAAAGGTGGTATGTAAGTAGGTAGGATAGATGGAACCAACTTCGCGTTGGACATATCATCTTTATGTTTGGTTCTTCTTTCTATGTCGGCTCCGGATTTTCCTTATCGAGTAGTCGATGAGGAGGCTTGCACTCATCTTGTCGATGATGCCTGTAAACTTGTAGAAAATCCTCTCTCCGACATGACTCTTTCAGCTCTGAGGCTAGAGAGTACCTCTCTTACAAATTCTTCAGCTGCGCTAAATTCATCGGACATATACACTCAGGATCAATATCTTGAATTCTCAAAGTAATGTAGGTACTATAATAAGGTAGAGAGTAAGAGTGAAGTAATCACTGTTCACAATTCATGTAGTCTGCGGACTCAAATACACAATTAGAAAAAGTGTCTTCCGTGCATGGCATAATGGAATAAGTAAGAAACTCTGTAACAGATCGATTTTAACGGATATGGGGCTTCATTAACACTTTTTCTGTTTGTTATGTCGTGGTCTAATGGTTTGGCGATGAGCCATCAATGATTTTCGATCCATTCGAAGCGGCAGTCGATTAGATATATCGGCCTCCAATGGCTATATTACTTTTCCATGGCGAAGTGATCCATGTTGTTGTTATGATATCCCGACGATGCTCCATTTTTCCAAAGTTTCTTTCTGAGAGGTTTCCTCTAGATACCTCTATAGCCTATCGATCTTATCTCTCTTTTTACTTAGCTTCCTAGACTTCTCTCCCATGAGCTTCATCTCAGTAGTTCTTTTCTCATTCTGATTCTTATTTTCCTTGGGCATAGTCACTTCGCACTGCTGAGGTTCTCTCCCAAGACTCAGGGGTACTACTTCATCTATATCTGATACAGATACTCCAATCTTATGTGAGTCCCGTAATGCTTTTGTAGCTTTGAAATCTAGGCTTCTAGTGTCAAATAACTTTTTTTTTTTCTCTTGTTCCTCAATCAACTGCGAGATCCTTTTCGTCATGAAATATTTTAAATCTTGTCTCTATTGTTCTAAAAAAAATTTTCTTCTTCCTTCTTCCTAGCTTGATCTCTTTCAATCCAAGGTTGTCCAAGTAACATAGTAAATGGGGCATTGTCCTCAATAAATTTGATAATCTCAAAATCTTCCTCTGTCGAAGTTCCATTGGCATTCATAAATATCTAAGTGAGCCTTCCACATAGGTTTACCAGTTTCCCTCTGAATAAACCTATTCCACTGAGTGAAGGGATCATAGCAGGCCTTCCTATAGCTTCCTATTGGCACAGGAGTAGACCCGGGGTTCAACGCACCAACAACGCACCAACAAAACCCTAACTACTGACCCTTTCGGCAACACCTGCAAAGCAGATGAAGTCTCACCTGAGGTAGAGGCAGGGGTGGTTGCAAGACTCAAGTGTCTGCAACCTTAGCTGGGACACAGATCTATGATTATATCACATACAAAGCACTTAGCATTGGTCATTCATTAATGTTCAACTCTTATTATGCTTTGCAAATAGCACAGAGCATCACAGTGTTCAAAGGTATTTCAACACTTAGCCATAGTAAAACAGATCAGGTCTAGTAGTTCAGCACTAAGCATTTTCATACATGTCAAATCCCACTATTGACATACATCTAGGAAGCACAAAGAATTAATAGATCTTTCTAAATATATCAAGGCACTTAACAGAAAAAGAAATAAACACATCAAGATGAAGCACAAAGCATCACACATAGATCTACGTGGTTCACTCCCACCTTGGGGATACATCCACCAACTCTTATTCTTTATTAGTCTCTTCAATCGGTTATAACACAAAGCCACTTAAAACCCTTACTGCGCACAGGACAAAATATCTTTGCAGCTCGCTAGATCCTTCTTCCTTTCACTTTAGCACAAATCCTTCTACAACCTCTTACAACAATTTTCACTTAGCTCTGCAAGCCTCTTACAATCATGCACAGAGCATTTACAATCCACATCCGATCACATAGATCTAACTACTATCACTAAGACATCAACCATCCTTACATTGCCTAAGTATCTATTTATACATTACAAAAGTGGTCCTAAGCGTGGGTAAACCCACAGGCCGACATCCCTTTCCCATTACATTAACCCAAAACCTTAAAAGGGGCCCAAAAGTGGACCAAGATCTCGTGATCTCTGCTTCTCTTGGTGCTCCTTCTTCGACTAGCTGTCGAAGTCCAAAAATAGGTCAAAATGACCTAGGTTATCCCAAAACTTGGTCAAGGGCCAACAGGCCCCCAACACTCACTTGTGACTTGTCCCAAGTCACTCTGGTCTATGCAATTCTTCTTCAAAAGCCTCAAGCTTGGCTCGAGCTTCTTTGACCTACTGTTTTGCTGTGGCCTCCTACTGGGTGAATTCTATGATCACTGTGTCATTTACTGGTCCTTCTAGGTGTTGTTCTACAGTGATGATGACTTGCTCAAGCTCTGATCCCTGGATTTCGATCTCAGAAAATATGGATTTCGATCTCAGTTGGATTCACTGAGTGACTTCCATCACTTTTCTCTGATTCATATGTATCTACTACTCATTTGTGCATTGTTCATTAGATCTTTTCATTATATCCATAATAGATAGGGTCTTCAACTGCGTCTGTAATGTATCTACATGTTGCTTTGCTTCTTGAAGCTGCAACTCCAACACCTGTAACTCTGGATTCTCTATAAGGTTCTCATAAGTTTGGGCGCTCTAGTTACTGAGTTGCTTGCACTCCAAGGCAAGAGCTTTCAATCGATCAACTGCACTACGAGAAATTGCTTCTCGTTGGTCTCTTATCTCTTGAGGGGTCTCGGGCACAATGCGGAGTTCTATATCGACAATGTGTTGCTGAAGATTCTGTATAAATTCTTCAAGCTGTGCCACCTACTATGGAACTCTCTCTTCAGCCTGTACTTCAATAACAATCACAGAGTGAAGTGATCTATTGACTAGTTCCTTGACTTCAAGCTGCTCTGCGAGCAGCTGTTCCTTGCTTTGTTGTAGCTCTACTTTCTCTTTGTCCCATTGTACTTGAAGAGCAAGTTTTTCTCATTCGGTAGCACTGCACTACTCGACAAGTACTCCCTGTACCTGTTTCAAAGCTTGGGTGGCTTGTGCTATGTCTTCTTGAGCTTGTCGAAGGCGAGCTTCGACCATATCATCAATCCAATGAAGTTGAGTTGGCTCATCTCCTAGTTCTACTGTCCTTGCTGTCAGGGGTGCAGTGGGGACTGCTCAGCTAGACTAGAGTGCATGCTTCACTCCTTGGAGTTCAATCTCTATACAGTTATACATCTGCTCCTGCTTCGCCTCTTGCTTCTCTACTATCTCCTTTGAAGCATCATTTACCACTGCAACGATGAAATCAAAGTCATCCAACGTGAGAGTAGTTCGCATCTTGGTTACAGGGGTTCTAGGTTTCTTCCAGGAGGAAGATTTCAGAGGTGAGACCTTCCTTTTCTTCGATGAGTCTTCTTCGTCCCTAGGCGGTGGTACTTCACCTTTCTATTGTTCAATTTCTATGCCTTCTATCTCTTCGCTATCACCTCCTTCGTCTAGTGTGATAGACATAGCCCTTATAGATTCATTGTTTATTTCATGAACCTCTTTAGGCTTCTTCATTTTGCTTGGTCCCGGTGTATCCAGTACAGTCTCTGGGCTATGAATATCGGACAACTCTACGGGGTTCACTGGAGTGAGAAGGTTTGATGACCAATCCTTGGTGATCTCTTCGATGTCTTGCTCGGTCAACTTGTAATAAGACTACAACTGCTACTTGTGTTCATCAACTCGCGCTGTTATATAAATGAAGTGGCAATCCACACTGAACTTTATTAAGGGTCTGAATCTATGAGGCGTATTTAGGGTAATGTGAGGTGCAGAATGGATGGCGGTCTTCAGTTGGTTGTAGTATATGTGGAAGACAACATTTGACTGCCATTGCTTGCTCATATCAGTCGAGTACCACAAGGTACTGAACCTCGCAGCCAAAGGTTCAAATGGTTCGGTCTCTGGGAAAGTGGCACCGTCCAACATCTCCCATGCTATGAAGGTGATCAGTATGAGAAGCTAACTAAAATGGAACTCATACCCTTGGTCTTGCGCTTCCCTGCAATCCAGTTCAAGATGATTCACCAAGTACTTCGCCTAATTCATTTGAAGTCCTTTTGTGCACTTCCCTGTGAGATCAACTACGAATCCAGTCACTTGGGTGGGCCGATTATTGTGAACTAGCTTGCCTGCGATCAACTGACAGGCAAGGCACACTGTGCCACTCTAAATAGAGGCTACCTTGTAGCCTCACGTTCCCTTCTCGACATCGCCATAGGTTTGTTTGATCTTCACTGCTAGTGCTCTGTTTGTGGTCTTTCCAGGATAAAACTCCTATGGTTCTGGGCCTTGCATGCTGAGTCCTGTGATCTGATTGATCAAGGTTGGATCCACTGTGACACAATGGTTCAACCACAAGTAGCCTCCATGATAGCAAGACAAAAGAAACTTTACACATGCATTCACCTCCTAGTGCCTACCAAAGTGCAGGATCTTCATGACATTCAACAATGTTGACTGCGCGAGGTTCTAGGTCCAAGACTGTAGGACAATCTTCAAGATCTTTCCCTTCGTATTCGTTAGATACTTGTGCAGGGTGAACATACTGTAGAATTTCCTGTCACTGAGGTTGAAGTCGATAAACTTCAATGTTGTGAGCTTGTCCTGATCAGCATGAACTACGCGCACCCCTTTCGGTAGGTATGTAGTGACCATAGCATACTCGAATTCTCAGGGCACACTGTCATGGTTGATTTCACCACGCAGAGGGGGTAGGTAAGTGGGAAAAATTCCTAGAATCAGTTTAGCGTTTGCAAGATTATCCTTATGCTTCGTTCACTTCTCATCGATTTGTCGGGATGGTCCGGCTCGAGCAGTGGATGGACAAGCTGCTACTCCTCTTGTCGATGATGCTTTGAATCCAGTGGACATTCCTCTTTCTAACATGACTCTCTCAGTACTTAAATCAAGGAGGACCTCTGTGACGGATTCTTCAACTACGGTGAGATCGTCAAACATACACACTTGGGAAAAATAATCGGGGTCACGATGATCTCAGATACTACACTAGGATGAAAAATCAGATCACAATGACCACTGTATACAATCACTACTTCTGTGAGCTTCAAATTCTTAGCTGGAAAAAGTGTTCTTTAGGCATGTCATGATGAGATAAATAAGAAATTCAGCAATGGTCTGCTTGCAATGGGTATGAAGCTTCCATTAATGTTGATATGTCTGTTATGGCGATCTCCAATGGTATGGTGGAAATCCTTTAATTCTTTTATGTCCATTCGGGGTGGAAGTTGAATGGGTATATCGGTCCAATGACTATATTGCTTCACCATGGCAAAGTGCCATAGGTCGTTGTTCTGATATCCCGACGAAGCTCCCATTATGAAAGTTTTCTTTCTGCGATGTTCCATCTGGAATCTCCTATAAATTTTCAATATTCACCCTCTTATTACTTAAATTTCTAGCCTTCTTCCTATTAATCTTCAACTCGGTCTGTCTTTTTCCATTCTGATTCCTATCTTCTTTTAACATAGTCACTGCGCATTGTTGAGATTCTCTCCGGGGTAATAATTCTTCTTTCTCTAGGACAGGTGCTTCAGTCTTCTGCAAGCCTTCTGACATTATTTTAGCTTCGACATTGGTGTCTCTAGTGTCAAGGAGCTTTGATCTATTCTTCTATTCTTCAATCAACTCTGCAATCTTCTTGGTCATAAAATATTTTAATTATTGTTTCTTCTATTCCAAAACTTATGCTTCTTCCTTTCGTCTAACTTGACCTCTGTCAATACAAGATTTTCAAAGTAACATAGTAAATGGGGCACTGTCCTCAATAAATTTAATAATCTCAAAATCTTCTTCAGTCGAAGTTCCATTAGCATTCGTAGATATCTGAGTGAGCCTTCCACATAGGTTTACCAATTTTCCTCTAAAGAGTCATATTCCTCCTAGTGAAGGGATCATGGCAGGATTCCCTATAGCTTCCCACATTCTCTCTATCATGATATTCATCTGTGTTTCCTCATCTAGAACACAATCAATGTCAAAGACTCCTATCCTTACTTCGATGCATTCTTTTTCTTTAAATATCTTTGATAATATGACATGTCGGTGTTCATTCAGGGTTTCTTTCATCTGAACTAATACTTTGTCTGATTCTTTCTGAGGTTCTACTATCTCTGGATATCCCTTAGGGTTTGGATTCATTCCTTTGAGCCTAGAAATCATTCTGGGGTAATCCAATACTTCATGATCTAGAGCTTTGCAACAAAGACAACTAGGTCCTCCACCAGGGCATTCCTTAGCTAGATGTCCCAATTTTCTGCAACTGTAATAGAGGGTTAATCCTCTCTTTCTTGTAATTGTTCCCCAACCTCTTCTGTACTTCGCACCAGGATCATGGAGGCCAATCTGCAACAAATTCTTTCTAGGATCATGCATCCATTTGTTAGTCCAAACATTCTTTCTATGCATAGGTATAAAATATCTATCATTATACTTATTAGATTTATTCATATCAAGCTTGCTTTCATCTATTAATGTCCTAGGTTTTAAGCTAGGACATAATCTATCAAAAATACCTATATCCATACTTTAGAAACACAAATTTCCACTTATCTTACTTCTACAGAGCACAAAGCTTTCAGATCTAGAACTTTATTACCTTTATCAGAGAACAGAGCTTATAGATCTTACCTCTTTTAATTAGAAAATTCCACTTTTACCTTTCTTAGAGTACAAAGCATTCATATCTTTCTTCTTTTCTTTAGTATCAACCTCTTTTCTTACAGATCTGACCTATTTTCTTCAGATCTGACCTCTCTTTCTTGGCACAAAGCTTCACAGGTCAAGTAGAACATTGCGCACTAGGGCAACAGATCTATGCACAAATATTTCTTTGCACAAAGATTCTTCTTCTCTAGTTCCAAACAATCATAGTTTTAGGTCCTAGCAATGGAACCATTTGTTGGCACAGGGGCACACCCAGGTTTGAATGCTACAACAATGCACCAACAAATCCCTAACTACCGACCCTTTCGACAACACCTACGAAGCATACAAAGTCTCACCTGAGGTAGAGGTAGGGGTGGTTGCAAGACTAAAGTGTATACAACCTTAGCTGGGACACAGATCTATGATTATATTGCATACAAATAACTTAGCATTAGTCAGTCATTAATGTTCAACTCTTATTATGCTTCACAGATAGCACAGAGCATCACAATTTTCAAAGGTATTTCAACACTTAGCCACAATAAAATAGATCAGGTCTAGTAGTTCAGCACTAAGCATTCTCATACATGTCATATCCCACTATTGACATGCATCTAGGAAGAACAAAGCATTAATAGATCTATCTAAATATATCAAGGAACTTAGCAGAAGAATAAATAAACACATCAAGTCAAAGCACAAAGCATCACACACAGATTTACGTGGTTCACCCCCACCCTGGGGATATGTCCACCAACTCTTTTTCTTTATTAGTGTCTTCAATCAGTTACAGCACAAAGCCACTCAAAACCCTTACTTCACACAGGACAAAAGATATGCATAGCTTGCTAGATCCTTCTTCCTTTCACTTCAGCACAAATCCTTCTACAACCTCTTACAACAACTTTCACTTAGCTCTGCAAGCCTCTTACAATCATGCACAGAGCATTTACAATCCACATCTGATCACACAGATCTAACTACTAGAACTAATCCATCGACCATCCTTACATTGCCTAAATATCTATTTATACATTACAAAAGTGGGCCTAAGCATGGGTAAACCCACAGGACGACATCCCTTTCCCATTACATTAACCCAAAACCCTAAAAGGGGACCAAAAGTGGATTGAGATCCCGTGATCTCTGCTTCGCTTGGTGCTCCTTCTTCGACTAGCTGTCGAAGTCCCAAAATAGGTCAAAATGACCAAGGTTATCCCAAAACTTGGTCAAGGTCCAACACTTCCCAAGTTCTCTCTGTCATAACATTCACCTGTGTTTACTCATCCAGAACACGGGAAATGTTGAAGTCTCCTATTCTTACCTTGATGCATTCTTTTTCGTTGAAGACCTCTGATAATCTAACATGTTCGTGGTCATTCAAGGTGTCTTTCATCTGTAGTAATATCTTTTCTGATTCTCTCTGGGGTTCTGCTATTTCTAGATTTGCCTTAGGGTTTTCTTCATTCAGATTCATGCCTTCAATCTTAGCAATCATTCTAGGACAATCCAATACTTCGTGGTCCAAGGCTTTTCAATAGAGCCAACTAGATCTCCCACCAGGGCATTCCTTATCAAGATGTCCTAGTCTTCTACAACTGTAACATAGGTTAATCCTCTCTTTCTCTTAAATGATCTCCAACTTCTTCTATACTGCGCACCAGGATCATGGTAGCTAGCCTGCAAAAAATTCTTTCTAGGATCCTGCATCCATTTGTTATTCCAAACATTCTTTCTATGCATAGGTATAACATATCTATCAGATCTATTCATGTCAAACTTTTTTTCATCTATTAATGCCCTAGTTTTCAAGCTAGGACAGAGTCTATCAAACATACCTAGATCCATACTCTAGAAACAAAAAAATTCACTTATCTTACCTCTACAGAGCACAAAGCTTCCAGATCTAAAACTTTTTCTACTATTCTTACCTTTATTAGAGCACAGAGCTTAAAGATCTTACCTCTTTTCTTGCAGTTCTGACCTCTTTTCTTCAGAAAATTCCACTTTAACCTTTCTTAGAACACAAAGCGTTCAGATCTTGCTTCTTTTCTTCAAATCCGGCCTTCTATTTTCAGATCAAGTAAAATACTGTGCACTAGGGCACAGATCCACACAAAGAGCTTCCATAGTTTTAGGATGAATCTCTGCACAAAGCTTCTTCTCCCTTAGTTCCCAGCAATCAAAATTTTAGTCATGGAAACAAAACCATTTGTTGGCACATGGGAAGACCCAGGGTTCAATGCTACAACAACGCACCAACAAAACCCTAACTACTGGCCCTTTCGACAACACCTGTGAAGCAGATGAAGTCTCATCCGAGGTAGAGGCAGGGGTGGTTGCAAGACTCAGGTGTCTGCAACCTTAGTTGGGACACAGGTCTGAGATTACAACACTTAGCAATAACTTATAATAGATCATTCATCAATATTCCACTTAGATCTACTCCTCTGACATAACAGAGCACCGCAACATTCACTTAGGTCTAGGTTATTTTCGCACTTAGAAACACAAGACAGATCAGATCTAGTAGACCAAGAACTTAGCATATTCATAAACATCAGATTTAGCATTCATATACATCTCTAGAACTAATCATAAGAAAGTTTGTCTAATCACATCTAAGCACTTAGCAATACAAAACATCTAAGAATAAGCACAAAGAACAACATACAGTATTTACATGGTTCACCCCCACCCTGGGGCTACGTCCACCAACTCTTCTTCTTTATTATCTTCAGTCAATCTGGTTACAACACATAGCCATCAAAATCCTACTCCACATAGGACATGGGATCTGTGGGTACCTCGCTAGATCCTCCTTCCTCCAGTAGATCTAGCACAGAGTCTCCTTACAATCTATGCACTCAACACTTACAACACTTGCACTCATCTCTGCTAGTCAATCACATAGATCAATTCTAGCACTAAGACCTTGGCTAATATTCTCCTCTACTTACATCGCCTAGATATATATTTATACATTACAAAAGTGGGCCTAAGCGTGGGTAAACCCACGAACTGACATCCCTTTCACGTTACATATTCCCAAAAACCCAAAAAGGACCCAAAGTGGTCTGAGATTCCGTGATCTCTGCTTCATCTCGCGCACCTCCTTCGACAGGCTGTCGAAGTCCCAAAAATGGTCAAATTTGACCAAGTATTCCTCAAAACTTGGTCAAGGGCCAACACCTACCTGGAAAAAGCTAAATTCGGAGCTGAGCTAAGAGAATTTCATCTGAATTTTTTTTCCCGACCGTGTAACAGAAAGTGCATGGGTTTTTTAACCCACAGGCGCGTCTTCTGTGCACATGCGCCAAAATCATTGTGTGTCTCAGCACATTCTATGCAACTTCGCCAACATGTCATTTTTTATTTGCGCATTGGTGCCACATGCACCTCTGTCTACTCTGCAACCCACGCATCTATCCATAAATTCAAACATTGTAAGGGTTTTTGTGATCTATTGAAGGCTCATAGCCTTCTTAAGCTTGATTCTATGCAAATTGTAATGTGCACCACACTTAGATTCCCTCTCCACATGAAGGGTTAGTTAAAACATAGGCACTTAGGGGGTTAAAATTCATATTTATCCTATTTTTGCTTTAATTTTTCCACATGGATGGCTTTCTTTGATTAAAGTTAAGTTGGAATCATTCTATATCACATATATAACACTTGCATTGGGACCAAAAATTGAACGTCAATCATTGAGTATGCTCTTCTCTCGTGCCATGGAGCGATCTTGAGAATAAGAAAAACGATTGAGGGAAAATTTCATCTCCCTTAAAGACAAAATATTTAGGAGAGGACAACAGCCCCCTCGGGACTCCTCTTAGTTTCTTTCTCAAACACATCTTAAATTTTTAAGGGCCCATACATGCCCACATTCTACAAAGATAGGATAGTTTTGAATCTACTTTCTTAGATTACATCACTAGGAGAGTTTAAAGGTTTTGTAACGGGCCCATACATGCCCACATGTCCACAATCCAGGATAGTCTTTTCAAGATTTCTTAGATTAACTCACACTAGGGAGTTAAAGAATTGGTAAGGACCCACATGTCCACATGCTAGTTCTCTAGGGACTTTAAAATTCCACAAGGTTGTACCAATGGAATCTAGTAAATGAGGTAATCATGACTTGTAAGGACTACACGAAGTCCACATGCTACAAGGTGACACCTAACTTATTAAAAATTTGTCACACTTTCACTTGTTCACACACAAAGTCACTACTCACTCACATAGTTTAATCTAGAATCATGGAGGTTGAAGTAAGTTTCCTCCAAAGGGATTTTGAAACTCCCCACCCTTTTCTTGACGAAACTATCCACTCCCACTTAATTTGAACGAGATTGGTTCACACCCCCAATCTCTCAAACAACCACATCTAAATTTTTTCTAAAAACTCACTAAAATTTCCTCCACAGGAGGTGCAAAAAGAGTTTTTTTAGTCTAGGTAGGATCTCAGGGATAGGCATACAAATAAATCCCTGTTATTTGGTTCTCACATATTCAAACATTAGAAGTTGACAAATAGGGATATTTTAAATCCTAAAATTCAAGTGTTCCTACACCATAAGGTAGGAAGATACCTGTGAAGGGTCCAAGGCCAAGGTCTAGTTGTTCTATGCATCCCCCCTTGAGGCATCCACCTCTTGGATGGGATCCAGCCCGTGACCCATTTTTGAGGCCGAAAATATCACCAGCTCTTTCGGGATATGCCCCCTCTACCCCTCATTATAACTGATTATTTCATCCTTCACTAGTTTCTCTTTTGGTGTCTTCAGACCCCACTGTTGAGTGCTATTTGAAGGTCCAGTGCTATTTGAGAGGAAGGATGTTATGTCTTGTATGACACGAGCATTTTTTTTATTTGTTCTCCCATGCGAACAAGTTCTACCTACCCACATGTATGCTTCTTTATCAATTAATTTATGTATGATACTCTTGTGATTACATGTGATTGTGAGATATATTGTAAAGTTCCAAGTTATAAAAAAGACTCTTGTTCATTTATTGCTCTCATCACCATTTTCACACATCCACTTTGCTAGTAGGACATCATAGTGGACCCAAAGAATCCCCTTCATTCTAGACGCTTGCTAAATCTCCCTCCTATCCTAGGGGGATTTCCTAATCTTACCAACTCATCGGCTCCACCTTCTCACACCCCTGTGAGTGCTACTATCTTGGGATCAAATTTTCTTGGTTCCACTTTAATTGGGTCCACTTCCCAAGACTAACCATCCACTCACTCTCATTTACACGGAAGCCGGGGGGGGAATTCTTCCCAAGGAGGAAGTACAACCCCACCTAACCCCCCTCAAGGGTTAGGTACACACACCACTCCCACAATGGCTTGAACTAACCCTCCACCACCACTCCAGATGCCATACTTGGCTTCTCTCAACATCCTGGATCTGAGTAAGCTCACAAATGATCCTATATTGCAAGACCCCACATGGCCTGCAATGACCACCAAACTTGATGAAAGAGAATTGCCCACATCAAGTGAGCCAGCACAGAAGTGAAGGACAGCTGGACAAGCCCAGCACAAATTTTGAATTTGTCTCGAAGATAATGCGCCAACCTTAAATGTGATAGTAAAGAGAGGCGTACTTTTATATTGTAATCAGACCTTGAGCGTCCTGCTCTTGTCTGAAGTAGATAGAGGCATTTACGTTGAGATGAAATAGGTAGGTAGAATTGAATATTAGATTAGACAGTTTTAGAAAGAAAGAGGGAAATGGGATATAGACACCCTCATTGTGTATTGTAACATTAGCATGACTGCAGAGGAAGAAGAAAAGAAGAGAGATGTGTAGAAGACTCCATGTACAAAAATTCTGAATTTATATAAAGAAAGCTGTGATTCAGACTCACAGTGTTTTACTTATTCTCTGTGTATGCATCTTTGAATGTTACGTTCATGAATGGTTTATTCTTTCTGTCATGCAATTGATTTTATGCTATGTATGAATGATTTCTTGTTGACTGTTTGAAATCTGAGAGAGGAAGAGTAAGAGGAATGAGTTTCAATTGTTTCTCTATCCGAGCAAGAGATTCCTGTGAGGAGTGCAGTTGAATTCATCTGCAAGGAGTGGGTTGACGAAGGGCTCAGATAGTTTATCTCTTGTTCTCGTTCACCCAAAGTGCATTTGAGCACAGGAGACGTGCAAGGAGTGCGCAGGCCGAGTGAGGTCTCAGGGTTGCGAACCTGAGAAAAATATCGAAAGACTGTTGTTGCAAGTGTGCGCAGAGTCGAAGGGTTCTCAGATATTTGAAAGTATCTGAAGGTTGCCGTAAGGAGTGCATGCAAGGACCCTCTTTGAGGCTCGAAGTTGTGAGAATCTCTGGAGGAGTAAGGCCTTTGAAAACATTGAGGGACAATAGAAGTTTGTAGTACAAGCGGACAAGTCCAGGGAAGAGTTCTTGGTTTTCTTTCATAGAAATCATCAAAGGGAAGAAATCGATGGTCAGGAATCTATGGGGAGGATTAGCGAAACCTTGCCAACCATTAGATCTACCAGAGAAGTGAGGAGGTTACAGTTGCATCCAGAGTTCAAGCTTAGGAGATTGTGGACCGCCAGATCTACACATAGATACCCGTCAGCCGTTGGATTGATCGAGAGTTGCACAGAGTTTAAGCTTCATGAACGGGAGGAAGAAAGTTCCGACGAGAGGCGTGGCCATCAGAATTTTGGCATTCAAAAAATCGGGAATCACGAGGATGAGTGATCGGGAATTTTCATAGTGAAAGTCTCAGAATCAATCTGAGCCATTCATCCTGAGGAAACAAGTGGTCATATAAGGCAGGGTCGTGTGGACTTGGAGCATAGCCAAGAGGGGCTGAATAAAAAAGGAAGTGCATTGGGATATCGGAGATCGGGGATTCGAGGAAGCAAGTGTTGGTGACATCGGGGATTGGAAAACCCTGAAACCCGATTGTTATTTTCTATTGAGAACGGAGAAGTGCTCAAGCCTAAGGGCTGTAACGAGCAGGAAAAACCTGTGGGTAAAATCTTAATAAGGATTCCAGGGGAGGATCAAAGGAGCCACTCCGGCTTGAGGGTAATTTAGAATGATCCTTAAGACCGGGAGGTCAGGCGCGGGACCTGCTGAGGTAGGTGCCTAGGTGGACGCCATCAAGTGGTATCAGAGTACAAAAAAGTTTCTTTACTTTTTATAGCAGGGAAAAGGAGAATTCATCATGCCACCGAGGAGAAGAGATAGACAATCACCCGATCCAGAAGAGGAAAGGGAGATGTCCAGAGGAAGGGGTAGGCAAGTGTAGAATCCAGAAGTAGAAATAGATCTGCATAACATACGCGCCAGACTTGTGGACATATAGATAAGACAAAAACACATAGCTAATGTAGGAGATATCAGTGAGTCCAAAAATGAAGATGATGCTGGATGTGGAGAAGAAGAAATCACAACAGAAGATGCAGCAAATGAGTGCTTACTTAAAGCTGTTGCAAGAATGGGTGCAAAGGAGAAGATGGACATCCCAGTTTATGAGGGAAATCTGGATGTAGAAGAGCTTCTAGACTGGATTAGAGCTCTAGACACCTACTTTGACTATGAAGATGTCGAAGAAGACAAGAAGGTCAAGCATGTTGTCACGAGATTAAAAGGACATGACGCATTGTGGTGGGATGAACTACAAGCGGATAGGCATTGCCAAGGCAAGCAGAAAATTAAGAGCTGGGATAGGATGATTGCAAAGATGAAGGAAAAATTCATCCCGAGGGATTACCAGATTACTCTATTCAGGAGAATGTAGAACCTAAGACAGAAGCTAATGTCAGTGAAGGAATATACTGAGGAATTTTACAGGTTGAATATCAGAGCAGGTCATCGTGAAAGCAATGATGAAAAAGTAGCCAGGTATATGAATGGCTTGAGATATGAGATTCAGGATGAGATGAGCATGGTAACCATCTAGACGGTGGAAGATGCTTATCAGATGGCTCTGAGAGCAGAAGAGAAACTGAGTCGAAAGCAGAGTCAGAGGAGCCGAGGCAGGAGTCAGCCCAGAGGCAAACCAGTTGCCCAGGATAGATATCAGAAGCCCAAGGAGGACTGGAAGAAACCTCAGACACAGACAGAGAGAGGTGGAACCTCACGGTGAGGGCAACAATATGCTGAACAGAGAAGGCAACATACTGAGCAGAGAGGAGATTATGCTAACAGTAACACTTTTCCTCGTACTAGAGGAAGAGGAAGAGGAAGAGGTGGAGTAATCACATGATTCATGTGTGGAAAGAATGGACACAATTCTTATGAATGTCCAGATAAAAAGAAAGAGGGTGGAGAGACTCACATCGCTGAAGCACAGAGGCGGGATGTGGAAGCAGAAGATGTTGAAGGAAGAATATTGCTGATGATGCGAAAAGTCCTTTTGACACCTGAGAAAGAGGTGGAGAGTTCAGTCCAAAGGAATAGACTTTTTAGGACTACTTGCAAAACCAAGGACTGGGTATGCAAGGTCATAGTAGACAATGGTAGCATGGATAATCTTGTTTCTATAGAGATGGTAGAAAAGATGGAGCTGGAAATGATTAAACATCCGAGTCCATATAAAGTTTCATGGCTACAAAAGGGACATCAGGTAAATGTCACTAAACAATGTTTAGTTGAGTTTAAAATAGGTGGGTATAATGATGAGATTTTATGTGATGTCATTCCTATGGATGTTTGTCATATATTGCTGGGGAGACCATGGCAATATGATAGAAATGTGATTCATGATGGAAGAATGAACACATACACCCTGGAGAAGAATGGGAGGACACACATGTTGCTTCCAATCAAGGATAAGGAAGTGAGCTGGAAGTAAGCAACACAGTACTTCTCATGAGTGGGAAGGAACTTCTTACAGAGGTAAAGAAGAAGGAGGATCCACATTTCATTGTAGTCAGAAAGTCGAAGATTGTTCTGACTACCACAAGAGTGGATGATTTACCAGAAGAAATTCAGGGACTGTTGGAAGAGTTCACTGACATTGTAGTGGACGAATTACCTCGTTCGTTGCCACTGATCAGAAGTGTGAGTCATCACATTGATCTCATACCAGGAGCTAGTTTTCCAAATAAAGCCACGTACAGATTGATGCCACAAGAAAATGAAGAGGTTAAGAGGAAAGTCCAGGAGTTGTTGGACAAAGGTTTGGTTAGGGAGAGCTTGAGTCCGTGTGTTGTTCCAACAGTACTCAGTCCGAAGAAAGACGGAGGCTGGAGGATGTGCACTGATTTAAGAGACATTAACAAGATAACCATCAGGTATAGATTTCCATTGTCGAGGATGGATGATCTGATGGATTGCTTGAGTGGAGCAAAGTATTTTTCAAAGATTGATTTCAAAAGTGGATATCACCAGATTCGCATGAGAGAGGGTGATGAGTGGAAGACAACTTTCAAAACAAACGAAGGGTTGTATGAATGGCTTGTTATGTTGTTTGGATTAAAAAATGCGCCAAGTACCTTCATGAGGTTGATGAACGAAGTCCTGAAGGAGTTCATCGGGAAATTTGTCATTGTATATCTGGATGACATACTGATTTTTAGTAAAACAAGGGACGATCATCTGAAGCATTTGGCTACAGTGAGGAAAAGATTGCAGCAGGAGAAACTGTTGATAAACATGAAGAAATCCTCATTCATGAAGACAGAGCTCATTTACTTGGGATTTGTTATTTCTGTAGATGAGTTGAGGATGGATCCAGATAAGGTGGAGGTAATAAAAAATCGGGCATCGATGAGGAACATATTTGAGGTGAGAATTTTTCATGGGTTGGCTAGTTTCTACCGAAAGTTCATTAGGAATTTCAGTGGAATCAGCACAGCGATGATGGATACAGTGAAGAAAATACATAAATCTTTTAACTGGACAGAAGAAGCTGAAAAGAGTTTCAATTTGTTGAAGAGGAAGATCGCGGAACAACCTGTTCTGGTGTTATTGGATTTCCGAAAAACATTTCAAGTGAAATGCGATGCAAGCAGGTTTGAAATCGGGGTGGTCTTGAGTCAGGAAGACAGGACGATAGCGTACTTTAGTGAGAAGCTGAATGAAGCAAAGGTGAAGTATTCCACATATGATAAGGAGTTTTATGCCATCATACAGACATTGAATAAGTGGAGGCATTATTTAATTCCGAAAGAATTTATTCTATACAGTGACAACCATGCACTGCAGTTTGTGACTCAACAGGAGAAGTTGAATCAGAGACACGTCAAATGGGTTGAATATATGCAGAATTTCACTTTTGTAATTAAACACATTTCTGGTACTGCTAACAAAGTTGTTGATGCTTTGAGCAGGAAGTGTTTGTTGTTGCAGTAGTTCAAAGTGAAAACATTGGGTTTTGATGATCTCAGGGACATGTACGCAGATGACCCAGACTTTAAGAAAGTGTATGAAGCAGCTGAGAATCCAATTCTCAGAGATAGCAGCAAATGGGTCGAATAAATGATCCAGGAAGGATTGTTGTTTAAGGGCAATCAGCTATGTATTCCGAATTGCTCCATGAGGGAGAATCTGCTGAAGGAGAAACACAGTGGAGGATTGGCTGGACACTTTGGTCATGAAAAAACAATCGCAAAGCTGAGAGAATCATAATTTTGGCCAGGGATGCGATCATAGGTCAAGAGATTTGTAGATAGATGTAGAATTTGCCAGCATTCAAAGGAAAGGAAGAAGAATGTAGGTTTTTATCAACCATTACACATACCTGAGAAGCCGTGGGATGAAATTAGCATGGATTTCATATTGGGGTTGCCAAGGATGCAAAGAGGATCTAATTCAATATTTGTGGTGGTGGATAGATTTTCCAAGATGGCACACTTTATCCCATGTTAGAAAACCAGTGACGCGACTCACATCGAGAACCTGTTTTTCAAAGAAGTCATTCGACTTCACGGCTTGCCAAGGAGCATAGTTTCGGACAGAGATACAAAGTTCATAGGGAATTTCTGGAGAACCTTATAGAAGAAGCTGGGAACTAACTTGTTATTTAGTTCGGCTTATCATCCTTAGACGGATGGACATACAGAAGTGGTAAACAGAAGTCTGGGAGATTTGCTGAGAATCTTGGTGACAGAGCACCACAACAGCTGGGACAATATATTGCCGCAGGCAGAGTTTGCGTATAACGACTCAGTGAACAGAAGTACAGGACAGATTCCATTTCAGATTGTTTATGGCATGCAGCAGAGAGGAATTTCTGAGTTGAGGGATTCAGAACAGACTGCAACTAGAAGTGCTAGTGCAGAAGAATTTGCAGAGGGGATGAAGGAACTTCACAGTCAGGTGAAGGAGAGATTGCAGAATTCAAGTCAGGAGTATAAGCGGAGAGCAGATCAACACAGAAGACAACTTCAATTCGAAGTTGGTGACTTGATTTTGGCACATCTGAGAAAGGAAAGGTTCCCAAGAGGAACGTATAATAAGTTGAAGATGAAGAAAATCGAGCCATGTAGGGTCTTGAAGAAAATTGGAGAAAATGCTTATGAGATTGAATTACCCGATGGGATCGGAATTTCTCCGATATTTAATGTCTCAGATTTATACCCATACAAAGCTGAGGAAGTAGGAAGAAATGGTGAATAGTCAGAGGTTCATTGGCAAAAGAAAATGCCAGTGGCAGAGAAGCCACAAATGGAAAGCATACTAGACAAAAGAATTGGCAAGAAGACCAGAAGGAAAGAATACTTCGAATATTTGGTCAAGAGAAAGGGACATCTAGTTGAAGATGCCAGCTGGGAGAATGAAGAAGAGATACAGAGGCATGGATGAACCATCTGCGAGCTCATGGACAGGATCCCATGAAGATTTTCAAGCGAGGGAGTATGATGCAGGAGCATCGCCCACATCAAGAGAGCCAACGCGGAAGTGAAGGACAGCTGGACAAGCCCAGCACAAATTTTGAATTTGTCTCGAAGATAATGCGCCAACCTTAAATGTGATAGTAAAGAGAGGCATACTTTTATATTGTAATCAGACCTTGAGCGGCCCGCGCTCGTCTGAAGTAGATAGAGGCATTTACGTTGAGATGAAATAGGTAGGTAGAATTGAATATTAGATTAGAAAGTTTTAGAAAGAAAGAGGGAAATGGGATACAGACACCCTCATTGTGTATTGTAACATTAGCATGACTGTAGAGGAAGAAGAAAAGCAGAGAGCTGTGTAGCAGACTCCATGTACAAAAATTCTGAATTTATATAAAGAAAGTTGTGATTCAGACTCACGGTGTTTTACTTATTCTCTGTGTATGCATATTTGAATGTTACATTCATGAATGGTTTATTCTTTCTCTCGTGCAATTGATTTTATGCTATGTATGAATGATTTCTTGTTGAGTGTTTGAAATCTGAGAGAGGAAGAGTAAGAGGAATGAGTTTCAATTGTTTCTCTATCTGAGCAAGAGATTCCTGCGAGGAGTGTAGTTGAAGTCGTCCGCAAGGAGTGCATTGACGAAGGGATCAAATAGTTTAACTCTTGTTCTCTCTCACCTAGAGTGAATTTGAGCATAGGAGCCGTGCAAGGAGTGCGCAGGCCGACTGAGGTCTCAGGGTTGCGAACCTGAGAAAAATATTGAAACACTGCTGCTGCAGGTGTGCGCAGAGTCGAAGGGTTCTCAGATATTTGAAAGTATCTGAAGGTTGCTGTAAGGAGTGCGTGCAAGGAACCTCTTTGAGGCTCGAAGTTGTGAGAAGCTCTGGAGGAGTAAGGACTTTGAAAACATTGAGGGACATTAGAAGTTTGTAGTACAAGTGGACAAGTCCAGGGAAGAGTTCTTGGTTTTCTTTCATAGAAATCATCAAAGGGAAGAAATCGACGGTCAGGAATCTATGGGGAGGATTAGCGAAACCCCACCAGCTGTCAGATCTTCCATAGAAGTGAGGAGGTTACAGTTGCATCCGGAGTTCAAGCTCAGGAGATTGTGGACCGAAAAATCTGCACATAGATACCTGTCAGCCATTGGATTGACCAGGAGTTGCACAGAGTTTAAGCTTCGTGAACGGGAGGAAGAAAGTTCCGACGAGAGGCGTGTCCATCATAATTTCGGCATTCGTGAAATCGGGAATCACGAGGATGAGTGATCGGGAATTTTCATAGTGAAAGTCCCAGAATCAATCTGAGTCGTTCATCCTGAGGAAATAGGTGGCAATCATCAAGAGTCGACGGCATTTCGGTGACCAGGGTTTTAAGTTGACAAGGAACTTGTGTCATCGGTGCACCAGAAGTCTCGAAATCCCGAGGTTGAATCAGGACTGTCCATCTTAAGGGGACACGTGGCGAATATCTAAGATCTCGGGAAAAGTCCCGAAGGGGAAGACTCCATTGGAGTTTCGGGACTCGGAAAATTGGGAGTTCTGTGAGCAACAGATCGAGAAAATCCACGTTGGAAACCCCGTAAACGATCCGAGCCATCCATCAGTTGGGACACGTGGACGAGATCGGGAGCCCATCGACATTTCGATCATCGGGACTCACATAGGTAAGTGTTTTCGGTTTTGCAGTCGGCGAAAACCCGAGGGTCAATCTGAACTTTCCATCCACTGGGGACGTGTGTTAGAAATCTAAAGGAAGTCGGGGATCGACATTTCGTGAGTCCTAGAGACAAGGGGGACTTTCATTTCAGAATCGCGAAGTCCGATTTTTCGAAAAAAAAAGGAGAGCTCTGTGTGGGACCCAACTGACGTCATCTCGTCAGAACGAGGCATCGAGAATTTGAAGTCGCAGATACCCTGAGAGAAAATCAGGTTCGTTCATCTCTAGAGGACGCGTGGCGACAATTGAGGCTATCGGGGGGGGGAAATCCCGACAGGGAAGACAAATCGACATATCGGGATTCGACGTTTCAAGAATCCTGAAGACAAGGAAATCAGAGCATTTGAAATCGTGAATCATGAAATAGCGAGGAGCAGCGAGGACCGTCCATCCTTGAGGACACGTGACCAAGATCGAAGCCTTCAGAAAATTCCCCAAAAGGAAAATTCAATTGTCGAGAAATCAAGAGTCGGGAAATCGGGGATCTCATGGACAAGAGGCCCAATACATACTGACACTCGAAACCCCGAATCCTGATAAGAGATAGGATTGTGGTCATATAAGGCAGGGTCGTGTGGACTGGGAGCATAGCCAGGGGGGGCTGAAGAAAAAAGGAAGCGCATCGGGATATCGGAGATCAGGGATTCGAGGAAGCAAGTGTTGGTGAGATCGGGGATTGGAAAACCCCCAAACCTGATTGTTATTTTCTATTGAGAATGGAGAAGCACTCAAGCCTAAGGGATGTAAAGAGCAGGACAGACTTGTGGGTCAAATCTTAATAAGGATTCCATGGGAGAATCAAAGGAGCCACTCTAGCTCGAGGGTAATTTAGAACGATCCTTAAGACCGGGAGGTCAGGCGCGGGACCTGCTGAGGTAGGTGCCTGGGTGGACGCCATCAAAACTACTTTCAGAAATCCCCAAGTTTGAAGGAAAGGCAGGAGACGACCCTGCCAACCATGTCATGACCTTTCACTTATGGTGTTCTTCAAACAACATCAATGACAATTCTGTCCGATTAAGGTTATTTCAATGCACCCACACTGGCCCATCATCCAAGTGGTATGTGGATGAAAAATCAGGGTCCCATGCGACTTTTGAATCTTTGGACAAAGCATTTTTTACCTTATTTCAATTACCAATCCACCACGACAATGATCTTGAACTACTCTCCGAGTTTAAACAAACCTCAATCACACATATTGTTGACCACATTCACGAATTGTGTCGAAGACGTAGTTTATGCAAAGCAAAAGCCACCAAGCAACAATTCCTTGATTGGTTTCTCAGATCGCTTGTCTCTCTCCTCACCAAATATGTGGATCCCACCTTCCCCCAATCCAAAGAAGAATCCACCAGCAATGCTCAACAATACGACCTCATATATGCATAGTCAGGATACTTATACACAGTACTACCTGATGTCCCGAGACTCGTCCCATTCGGCCAGGACAAACCTGGGATGTCTCACTCAGTGGATGGATTGATTGGTACCATAACACACCACAATCCACACCCCCAACAACCACCTATGTATAGTGCACCTCAATATCTGATGATATATGGAGGACCCCCTTATTATCCTCCTCCCCCTTATCAACATCCATACCCCATTTCCCTCCCTCCACCGATAAGTGGACCCCCGTCAGCACCCATAATGTGCCTGACTTTCCAACTAAGTTCTGGTACCCCCTCTACCTCAGCTTACACCCTAAACACTAGTGAAAGCGCTACGCCTTCCTATGTACCATACAGATCATTGCCACAAAATAATCCATGCTTTCCATTTCCTGACCCTCCACATCCCATGGCTCCACCACAAGGACACCCACACACTGGGGTTAACTTTGTTCAGCCCTCTCCCATTCAACAATATCAAAATTTTGAACAACTGAATACGGAAAATCTGACCCATCAGTCGAATAATGCCAAAAAGAAAGGAAAAAACTGAAACAATAATAATCCAGGACCAGGAGGGAATCACCCCCAATAGAACCAATCTGCCGGGGGAAATGAGAATCAGGGGAGCCAGAACCCCCAAGGGGAAAATAACAACAAATGCCAAGGGAATAATAACAACAATCTCTGGAAAAACTTCCATTGTGCCCTTTGCGGCGAGTATGGCCATTATACTCACCATTTCCCCCAAATTGCTGACTTTAAACAGATGAAAGACTTCGTAATTGGACCACGTCCCCTAGCACTGCCTGCCCCTCATTAGGCCCCACAACAATATAAGAAACAACCATCCCCAACCATGTTGCAAAACCCCATTCCACACCAAGGGGTGGTGAATACCCAACAGGATATGCACCCTGCCCCACCACATATGGGACAATATCCAAATCCTAGCCATTCGACGGATCACACTATCCTCCTCACTAGTGAGGAAGAAATCCTTTTACAAATGCGCAGTCGTCAATACAACGGATACCCTGAATCTACTCATGCTACCTCAGAAGTAGTTCCAGCTACAAATGGACCACCTTTGATGATTCCACACCCTAATACTGAAACACCTCTTTGTATTCCTCGCATCCCATTACGACAAAATCTCAACAACCCTTAGGCTAGGGCAACACACAATTATAGTCTGGTCGATGAATTGGCACAATCTCCTACTTCCATGTCAATTTTAGAAGTCCTTCAAACCTGTCCCACTCAATGAAATTCATTAATTTCCACCCTAGGGGCATTCGACCTTGTTGATACTAGACTCATCATGTTCGATCACGATAGTGGGGAAGCCCTTCTCCCCGCTCTGGTAGCATTCCAAATACTAGTCAAAATCTGGAACATCACCGTTCATCGCTACATCATTGATGAAGGTGCATCCACATGCATCATGTCTAAAAATGTATGGTAGAAACTTGGCTCCCCTGAGCTCATACCATCTGCCATCACTCTGAGAGATTATGATGGATGACCATCCTCTCCTGAAGGGCTCTTTCAAAATGTCCCCGTTGAACTCAGGGGAAAGACTATCCTCATTGACATTGAAGTTATCGACGCTTTGCTCAATTACAACAACTTGTTCAGATGTAGCTACATGTATTCTATGAAGGCAGTCACCTCTTCTGTGTTTCGAACCATGATGTTCCCCCATAATGAGAATATCATCACCATAGATCAAGTTTCACATTACGAGCCTAACCCTTCCTCCAACATCGATAATATCCTACCTTTTGTCCACACTAATCCCGATGTCTACCCAATCATCGAGATGGGCCCCAGAATTTTCAAAGACCCATCCTTGCTAGAGACATACCATGGAGCACCGCCACTCATACACCCCTCAGCACAAGTCTGTGTCATCTCATCCAATGGAACTAAAACTGGAGATACCCTTCCTCCCATAGAGGCTTCTTTACTATCTGATGTCCCACTAGTCACAGAGATCCTCCCTCAGGAATCCCCTGAGAACTCTCCAGCTCCACTTATTCCTGATTTCACCCTCCCCTAGGGCCACATCCCAATTTGGGAGACAATCCCCCAAGCCATTACTAAAATCCCCTTATTTTACCCCCCACTGGGCGTACAAGCTTTCCAGGAATACAGTCGCACATGCACGCACAACTGTGCTTCAAGCAGGAGCGCATCCAATGTGCGTCTGTCTTCCCCATTCTGGCACCCCCATGCATAGCTGTCCTAATTACAGCCACGCACTCATGCGCATGAATCATGCAATCGCCCGTGCACTGGGGGGCCCACCCTCACAAAATCATTCCATATGACCATCCATACAGCCCTGCCCAAAAAATGAAATCCTAATTACTATTCAGGAGGATATGACCACTAACCTGGTGCTCACTGGTCCTGGATCGATTGGCTTGATCTCTCGAAATATCCAAATATTCTCTGAAAAATCTCGTCAAATCACTAAGACATTAGGTACAAATGAGGTGGCATTGTGGGCCCTCCAGCTATATATAGTCCCTTTTGCCAAAATTTCGAGATCAATTACAGGAGCTCTGCTCGTTCTTTTTCTGATCTGTCTTTAGCCACGGGATCAGGATCCCACCCCCTACACAGTCACATCCCTCGGGTCACCATCCATCCTTGGCCTTGAAGGACACATTTTTCTCACATCCTTCTCAAGTACGCCTACTTATATTCACAAATTATTGAATAACTGTTATATGTTCTTTATCTTCAGATATTGTTCATGTCAGGTATTCGCTTTTCATGTGTGCAGGTACTTTTTCATCATGCATCAACGCTACCCCTTCAGGTATATCATTGACACTGCCATGTAATCATTCCCTATGACTATCAATTGCATCTCCCAGTCACACCCTCCGACATATGCCTCTAGGATCCCCCCATCCGACTTTGCAGTACTCACACCTCTGCTGCATTTCTATACTATCAATCGGTAGCACTCTCTCCTACATGAGTGGTCCTAGTTATAGTCCCCTTTCACACTTTGACACTCATGCTGTTTTTTATCCCTTAGGGTTGGGAGTCTCAATAGTCTTTGCATTCTCGAGAATTAGCCACATGCTCCTTCTCCTCATTTTTCTAGCTTTCCCAAATGGACTCCCGTATCATCTCATTACGGTTCACACTTGATTTCACTTTTGCAGTATCATCAACCCTACATTTCATCCACAATCAATTTTCCCATCTGCAAATTGTCCTCCATTCATTTACCTCATACAGAAACCCACCCATGGGCCCCCCACCCTCCACCTGTTCTCCATGCAACTTGCACCCTCACAGGGAAATCCATATTGCACTTGGGCACCCATTTCTATATCTATACACTCATCCCAAATTATTCTTTATTCATTTGGTAATTGTAAAAATCCTTTGTTTCCATCATTTACATAGCTTTTTGTTGTCACCTTTGGTGACCTTCTTTCCCTGGAAAAGAAACCCATGTCACCCTTGGTTGGGGCATTCCTTACCTTCTACTCTTATTTACATCGTCCATAAAACCCTGAGTATCCCACAGTCCATGTCCCTCCGATCTCTGAGTTTGTCCACTTTGTCACACCTCTGGCACAATTTAAATCCACATCTAGTCGTCCCCCTAACACTAGATTTAGTTTCACGGTTGTTGCCACTCATACTTCACACATATCCCCAACCAAGAGCAGTCTTGAGTCTCCCCACTTCTTGACTTCGTCCATGTTCCTCATCAGTTCCTGATCTTATCCAATGGATTTCATGAAGCCCTTTGCTTCTTGGAGTCGCATCTCCCTTGTTGTCGACATTGACACAGTTTCTAGACGGGTGATAGTATCTTGAATCTCATTACCTTTACAATGAGGAGTCTCAAACGAAATAGACAGAACCATCATTGATCTCTCTTGTTGTTTACCCCCATGACATTCGACTTCAACACTTTCTCATGTTGCGGTGGGTTTTACTTTGCGACTATTGTAGTTGTTTTTATAATTGTTGAAGACCTCTAAAATTTGTTGGGCCATCAATGCCGATGAATCCTCGACACTTCTTACAGGTGTCATCACTGATTTTCAGAGTTTGTTCACCATCATAATAGTCCTTTTTCGCTATCAAAATTCCCCGGAGGGCACTGCCTTCATCTACACCAACACATAGTTTCAGTTATTGTCTTCCACAGTTTTGAGTTACAGGACACAAGTATGGGGCATGCCTACCTCGTTTGTACACAGTTTTATTTTTCCACACCTCGTGAAAGGTTTGGGTCCTACAAGTCCCCCTCTCCCTCCAATGGGTCGCTCTTGCAATTCCCCTCAACACTCTTTCTTACAAATATACTCTCAGTAGAAGAAACATTTATGTATTTCGGCTATACGTATGCTCCTAACCTCAAACATCAGGGGGCATCTATTATCACTGGAATTTCCTTTGCAAATGGTTACAGGAATCCAGCATCTCCAAACACCCATTAGTTCATCCATGGCCCAAAAAATGCATTTACAAAGGGCACAAAACTATACAACTGGTTATAAAATCAACATGCGCTTAGTATACAAAGGAAGCGCATGCACTTGCACCAGTAAAAAATTCCAGAAAAGTGCACATGCGCCCGATGTGCGACTGTGGACGCAAAAAACCGTGCACACCTCAGAATGACGCATTTATGATTTTGGTCGACCTCCCACCCACTTTTGGTTCATATCCCAAGTCGATTTGACCCTCAAATCTGAACTGAATCCGAGTGGGGGGCTGGTCAAAGACCTAGAGGTGCCCTAAAGGGCTCCTTGTTCACACTACAGACTGGTTGGATAATGCCTCAAATATTTTCGATAAAAAGAGGCCATGGGTGCACTA
Organism: Picea engelmannii; assembly: GCA_009831015.1. Taxonomy (NCBI): domain Eukaryota; kingdom Viridiplantae; phylum Streptophyta; class Pinopsida; order Pinales; family Pinaceae; genus Picea; species Picea engelmannii. The sequence goes on from ML793028.1 coordinate 377,418, forward strand.
TATTTCCAAGAATCTATTTGTATTTTTATGCTACCTATATTCTCCTATAAGGAACCTCTTTCCTCATTAGAGCATACAAGCATCATTTCATTGAGCTATTCACATCACCTCTTGAGTAAATTAGCTTTGGATTTCTTCACCATTTCCTTCTAGTTTTCTATTTGTAAGAAGAGCTCAATCATTAGGGGTTCAAGAGCCCTCCCTTGGAGGAAGAGGGGACGCATAAGTATCCCTTTATCTTTGATGTTTTCCCACTAATACAATCTATCCATTGGTGGCATGAATGTTGTTTAATTTTTGTTCTATTTCCCTTATGCACTTTAGTTTAGTTTCTTTTATTGTTATTAGCTTAGTTGTTTGTTTATTTCTTATGCTTGATGTTTCTAACTCTTGCATTCATTTTTGTCCTTTCTAGATAACCCAACTGGACTTCTAAGTGTCCTTCTTTTTCTCATTTAGGTGATGAAAATGATACAACAAGGTACCTTATTCATTCTTCTTGGCTTGACCACGATCTCAAAATCATATTCCTAGAATAACAACAACCATCTACATATTGTTCTCCCCAACATTGGCTTGTTGACTAGGTATTTCAGTGCGGAGTGATCAATAAACATTTTGAAGTGTCCTCCCAACAAGTAGTGGTGAAACTTCTGCAGCGCATACACCATGGCTAACCCTTCTCTCTCAGTGATGGTGTAATTAATCTCAGCTGTTGTTAGCTTCCTGCTAGCAAAGGCTAGCGTATGGTCAATATCTCCTTCTCCAGGTTGTGCTAGAACTGCTCCTAATGCAATAGAGGATGCATCGACATGCACATGAAAATCCTTATTACAATCCGTAAAAACTAGAATAGGCGCAGTAACCATTTTCTTTTTCAGTGTGTCAAAGCTCTACTAGCATTCTTTTGTCCATTGGAACTGACAATCTTTCTTCAAAATCTTCTCCATGGGTGTTGTGATCAGTGCATAGCCTTTAATGAACTTCATGTTGTATCCAGTATGTCCCATCACAGTGCGCAACTATTTGACTGAAGTAGGAGGGGGAAGAACAACTATAATGGAAATCTTAGATGGATCTACCAGCAATCCCTACTTACACACAATATGGCCTAGCAACACTCCAAAGGGTGAAAAGAAGATGTACTTCTTTAGGTTTAAGGAAATTTGACACCGCCTGCACTTATCCAACATTAGTCTTAAACATTTAAGATGATTTTTCAATAATCTAAAAATAGTCCAATCATCAAAGTAGTCTTCCAGAAATTTATGTAAAAAACTCCTTGAACGCTTCAACCACCACCCTGGAAAAGATGGTTGGTGCATTCTTCAATCCAAATGACATCCCACTATATACTGGTAGGATCCCCATTCTATGGCAAAGGTGGTCTTATGGCAATCTTCCTTGGCAATCCGGATCTGATGGTATCCTGAAAATCCATCGATGGAGTAAACCTCTTTTCCTCCAACATTGTCTAACACTTCGTCAGTGAATGGTGTAGGGAATGGGTCATGAAAACAGACATCATTTAGCTTCCTAGGATCTACATAGATCATGATCTCTCCTGTCTTCTTGTCTTGTACCACCATAGGGCTAATCCACTCTGACTCTTCAACAGGTTCTATGATTCCTGCTTCCAACATTCTGTCGAGCTCAATATTAACTTTGTCCTTATACTTCAGATTCAATCTATAGGGTCTCTGCTTGACTAGTCTTGCATCCAGTTTTAGGGGGATCTTCATTTTTACCATAGGCCCTTTAATTCCCTTCATATAAGTGATCTTGTTTGGAAACAAGTCTTGATATTCATGCAGTAACTCAGTGATTTTGTCAATAGTGGTAGCATCCCAGTAATCTCCAACATTTGCATGCTTTGATGTTTTATCTGTTCCAATATTGAATTTCTTGATTTTAATTGGTTGTCCAATGAAAGGTAGATGAACTCTTGGTCCATCTGTTTCTCTCTGTCCTTCTGTTTCGACGATGTTCACCTTCCTAGGATCATCGTCTTTTTCAACATTGATATTGTAACAACCTTGCAATTTCTGAAGAGGTGCAGTCCATTCATCCTCTTCTTGTTCCAAGGGGAGGCTAGGTTCCTCCTCAAATAATTTATGTTTTATAGCCTATAATGCTTGATATACTGTTGGGTACTGACTCTCAAATAGAAATGTAGCTACAAAATTCTGAGTCATACTGTACCAATCTGTAGTGATGAGGTGCAGTTCTGCTTGAAGGTACCAATTGATAGGGGTTGTGTCCAGAGTGTTAATAAATTTATGCACCCACTTCTCTTGAGGAATGTTGCTCCAGGCCTCCTCGCAAATTCGCACATGGTATTTCAGGAAGCTCTGACCAATATACCGAACTTCTCATCCTTCGATGTTGTCTAAAAATCACACTGTCATCAAAGTGCAACATTACACCCACTCCGTGATGTTCCTCTTATGTGTGCCCCACCATCTTGCTAGTAATGCTTTCAGGTCCTCATCCAGTGCCAACAACCTCTATTGTGCTGGTACTACTTCTTCAAATTCCAACAAAAATGTTTCTAGATGATTCAAACCATCAAATGTGGGCAAATTACTTACTTCTGTGCCGATCTAGAGAAATTCTCTGGTTAATCTAGCACATCTCCATGCATAAACTTCGTACATCTTGTTATCCTAGTTCTCTAGATATTCTTCCAAATTTGATGAGTATGTGTTGTCACTTCGCCAGCTTAAATTCCCATATATTGTAGGATTAATGTAATCTTGTTGTCTTGCTGTCAATTTGTATATGTTTTTTAGTTCATATGCACGGTCTTCTTCTCTGATGGGTTCTGTGTATCTTTGACCTTCATCAGGATCCAAAGGTGCAATGACCCTAAGGAAATCACCTTCAAATGTCATTCTTATTTTATTTAAATCAACCATAGTGGAGTTATTGAAATCCCAATCAATTCCTAACAGCGCAAGATAAGGATAACTATCATCAACTATCTAATTTACTTCAAAATCTGCAAACGTCCTTACCCCGTCGATGTCCACAGGGACATTTTCTAGCCTACCAAAGGGGATTACTTCCTTCTGATTAGCCATCCTAAGCCTAATAGAGGAATAGATCAACTTATGTTTTTCCATCAGTGCCTAGGTCTGCTTCGTCATGACATTGACTTATGATCCCAAGTCAAGGACCACATAATCTATTTCATAATATCCAATCTGAGCATTCAGATGTAGTTCCTTATTTGTCCTTCTCTTTCTTGATAGTTGATGTATTTCTTTATTTAGCAAAGGGTCTACCCTTCCTATATCATACTTCCTGATCAAATTTTGTAGTTCTTGTATGGATTTTTCATCTTTAAACAGGTTAATGCAAGTACATAAGAATTCCATAAGCTTGCTTACTTCTTTTCCTTCTCTAGGTGAAGATGACTGATCAAATGCCAAAGGAATTCCACATTATCTCACTTCTGGTTGTGCCTTTGATGAAGAATCATGATCTCTTCCAAACTCTTTTCTTACCTCTGTGAATGTTTTCTTTTCTTTCCTCAGATCAAACTCTTGTGTCTTCACTGCATTTTTTTGACTCCTAATTATTCTGTATTCTTTCCTTGGGTCACTCTGTGTTCTCTTGTAACATCGCCTCCTCTAGTGATAACAATGACTCTAGGGTCCTCTCCGCAAGGTTCATCGTATATAAGTTGCACTTGTGGGTTCTGTTGAGGTCCTCGTCTCTCCTGAAGTTTGGCTAGCTGCACAGGACAATCTTGAATAACATGTTCGAATGAGTTGCAGTAGATGTAAGTGGTACAAGGGTTCTGACAATCCCTTGCAAAGTGTCCTGGATGTGCACAATTGTAACAAATGATCTGTCCTCGACCTCGACCCATACCTCCTCCTCTTCCTCTTCCTTCGAATCCACCATGAGGGTTGAAGTTTCCCCTTCCTAGGGAATTATACTACGCAGTGCTTCCTTCTTTCTGTACTTCACCTTGAATTTTGTATATATCCCTCGACCTTTAATGCATGAGGTCGTAAGCCCTACAATCCCTATCATCATGTCCTATCGATTTACAGAAGGTGCAATACATATTTGTGGGTTTCTGGACATATTTTTTCAAATAGTAACATTCACCAGGGAGATGTCAATTTCTACATACCTCACACTAGGGTAGGGTAACTTGTTTCAAAGGGCTCAGAGCTCCAGAGGACAAGTATTCATGAAATAAGGGATAGTTTTCCTTATCATGGGCTTCTCATTTGCATTTGATACACCAGATGTATTCTCTTTTATATTTTCCCTTGTCTTTCTTCATATCTTCGACCTGCAGAGATAAGCTAGTCAGTTGACTCAAGATTTGACTCATACCTAAGATGGATTCTCCCATAGGGGTTGATTCTAATTTCATGGCGATCTCCAGTGCCTCAGCTTGCGAAGCAATCTTCTGTTGCATCAGAGGAACTTTGATGTGTGGCAGGAGGGTAGCACTGACCCATTCCTTGTTTTGTTCGTCTGGGATCTAAAAACTCAAATGGCCTATCAAGGTCTTAAATCTTTGATCAAACTCCCACATAGGTTCATCTACTCTCTTCTTGATTTATTTCAATTATGTAATGCATTGGGAATCTCACTTAGGTTTCTTAAATTCGACAATCAGCGTAGTCTTAATGACATTCAGGGGTTTAGGTGCAGCTCCTTGAACAAATTTCATGTACCAGCTCAGTGCACGATCTCTAAGGGTACTACTGAATTGAGCTCTCATAATAGTTTCGTTAGTGATATTCTTAATACTCCATACAGCTTCACATAAAAACCAATGATGAGCAGGATCTTCAGATCCATATCCTCTAAAGGTGGGTAACCTCATCTCATCTGCCATAGATCTTCCTAGATTTCATGACTAAGTATGTACTGTACTGCTAGTAACAGTGCTCTGAGTGCTCTGGTAACTCTAACTACTCTGGTTACTTAAGGATTGTGAAACAACAGGAGGAATAATAGTACTTACTTCAATAGTCAGTGCGGTTCCTGAAGTTTCTAGCTCTTCCCTGCAAGGTTCTAAATAGAAATGTGTCCAAATTTGCAGGATCCTAATTCAGAATCGAGTTTAGATGAAGAAAATATTCCAGTATCGGTTCAAAAACATCAAAATTTCTTATTTGGAGCAACATACCACAAGAAGTTGGTAGATGAAAATGGATAGCCACTTTACCCTACCAATTGTGACATTCCATATTCTAGCTTCAATCCTGGGTCGACGATGGTAATAATTGTTTGGTATAATGTAATTTGAACAAACAAATTATTGCATTGTGCTTACTAATATCATCGATGTACTAATGTTCAATATTTTTGAAATTAGGATTCTTCTGATGATGAGAAACCTACATACCATCTTTTGTTTCCCCCCACAACAATGTCAACCTGAGAGAAGGCTGCAATGAGAGCACAACTCAGAGAGGAAGCATACCAAGAATGGTTGAATCAACCACATATTCAATTCCCACTACGTCCAGATTCACTAATTCAGAATGACTACAACAATAGTAGTTCTTTAGAAGTTGGCAATGGAGACAATAAAAAATAGGTTGGTATGGACAATTACTTATGGGATACGATTTCCATGGAGACAATGTTGTTAGATGCATTCTAGAACGATGAGATAGGGTATGATGCTCATATCAGTGATACCATTTTCGAAATCCTAAAATCTTCTTCCACCACCCCTCTCTTTTGACCTAGTTCCCAGTTAAAGTATACCCATCTTGGGAAAAAAATGTTACTGTACAACATGAAAGCAAAATTTAGCATGTCAAATGCATGTTTCTCAACAATATTTAGGAAATTGACCAATAAGTGCCTTATATTAATTTTGAGAAATCTTGTCACACAATCAACATTAGAAATGGTTGCTTTTATAAACATTAAATGACCTTATTCATTTCTATTGCCCACTAACTGCAGGATATTGAAAGATAAGGTTCTTCCTAATGATAATGTTTTGTCTGGTAGCTACGAAGAGGAAAAGTAGTCATTGAAAATGTTCGATGTTGAGTATATATCATATCATGCATGTCCGAATGATTGTATTCTATATAGAGGAGAATATGCAGAAAAAGAGATATGTCTGAAATGTGGGCATGACAGGTACCATAAAATAAATTAAAATGGTAAATTGCATGGTGCTCCTCATAATATATTGAGGAACATGCCTATAATATCAAGGATTCAAAGGCTCTTTCATTGAAAATAATTAGCTATGTTGCAGGGATGGCATGCCTTGCACAGAAGTGAGTCAGGAGTTATGTGAATCCCAACAGATTCAATAGCCATGAAGCATATAGAGAATACATAGCCAGAAAAATTCAAGGATGAAGTACGAATTCTATGACTCATCATAGAAATGGATGGTGTGAACCCATATTCCCTCCAAAACACCAACAATTATGTTTGGCCTGTAGTAGTGATCAATAAAAATACCCCCCCATGGTTTTTCGTGAAGAATGAACATCTTATGTTGGCTCTTATAGTCCCCGGTAGAAGACAAGTGAAGAATACAGATGTCTACCTACAACCATTGGTATATGAATTAAAGGAATTATGGGAAGAGATAAATGTATACGATGTATCAAGACCCATCGCAACAGAGAGGAGTTTTATGTTGTATGGAATATGTGCTTACACCATAAATGATTATCCAGGCTTAAGTGTTTTCTCTAGTAATTAACATTTTTATTGATTTGTTTATATATGTAACAATATTTATTTTCATATTTAATTCATTGTGATTGGCATTATATTATTAAACGCTAACGTGTAATGTATACAATAATTTCTTAGGTGGTCCAACCACCTACAAAAGCCAGTGTAAAACTTCTCGAGGTTATTCCTCCCAGAAGAACACCCTTATTGAGCAACACCCGCTTTCAATGGTAAACCAAAAAAAACCCAAAGGCTTGCAATAATTACACCAACATAATGGATTAGAGCATATGAAAGAGAGAAGGAGAAGGAGATTACATAAATGTTCGATTCAAATGGGGAGCTTATGTTCGATGATCTAGAATTCTTTGACACCTATGTTGAGAAATTTCCCATTGGGATGAAAAGGAAATCTATATTTTATGAGTTCCCCTATTGGGAGCATCTTAAGATTTCCCACTTACTAGATCTCGTGCATATATTTAAAAATGTTTCATCTTATTTATGGAGGAACATATCATCAAAATAAAGTGACAAATTGGCTGTGAGTAGAGATCTTATTTATTCAAAAACTAAAAAGAAACATTGGCCAAGAGAAGAAAGTAGAGGAGACGTTGGTCCCTCTTGGTCTTTCAAAGAAGGTGATGTCCCATGGATTTTGAAGAAATAAGATCTTTCGTTGGCAAAGGAAGTTATATTGGGTGTGAAGGTTCCTTCTTTATATGGGTCTTCCCTATGACGTTGCTTCACCATGTGTCAAGACCATTTGTTGGGGTTGAAATCACATGACCATTTGAACCTTCTAAATGTATGACGTATGTCAAAAATATGATTTTATTATTTTATTATTTATTTTTATTCCATGGGATAAAACATAATTAATTTTTTATGTGTTTACTTTGTAGTGTCATTATCCTATGCTCATGCTTGGGTGTGTGAATCGTGACTTCCCCCATGACCTAAGGTGAGCCATATCTAAATTATTTGCATTTGTATGTTGGATCACATCAAAGGATATTCATATGGCTAGCATTCCACGGTGGCGTCAAGAGATAGTTGAGATTGTTTGTATGATTGAGAAGGAACTACCGTCGAGTTTCATGGACTTGCAGGTTCATCTTCTAATTCACCTAGTATATGAGGTTGAATTAGTTAGGGTGGTCTCCTGTTGTTGGATGTTTCTTTTAGAGAGGTACATGAATAAATTGAAAGGATTTATTCGTCAAAGGGAAAAACCTGAGGGTTCTATGGAAGAGGAGTACATATCATATGAGTCTTTGTATTATTCCAGTGAGTACATCAAGAAGATCGACAA
>ML793029.1:0-33286 GCA_009831015.1 Picea engelmannii
GGATTTAGCGGATTCTACACAGGCGATAAAGATATATGATAAAATTAAAAATGACATCTATAAGATATCTCTGTACACTGGATTCTAAACAATTGATACACATAACAGGCGGATAATAAAAATTGCAGGCGAATGATAAAAATAACAGGTGAATAATATCTCTGTACACTGGATTCTACACAGTTCATACAAAGGAATGGGATTTAGCGGATTTTCAATATAGAAAAATCCGAGGCGGATTTAGCGGATTCTACACAGGCTAATGGTAGCGGATTCTACACAGGCGAATGGCGGATTCTACACAGGCGAATGGCGGATTTAGAGGATTCTACACAGGCGAATGGTAGATTTAGCAGATTCTACAAAGGCCGATTTTCAATATAGAAAAATCCGAGGTGAATGGTAGTGCATTCTACACAGGCGAATGGTAAAATTAGCGGATTTACAATATAAAGGAATGGGATTTACAATATAGAAAAGGCCGAGGCTCAAACAAGTTGACAGTTTACCAACCGAACAAGTTTTAAGTGTAAAAATTCGAAGCTTACCTCCGCTACCTCTCCACGACCTGTCCACAACCTGTTCGCGACCTGTCCACGACCTCTCCACGACCTGTCCGCGACCTCTCCATGCTTCGAAAACTCTCAATAGCTCTCCAAAACTCGACAATTTTTCGAAAACCCTTCATGCTCAACGTGTGGGTAATATATAAAATATCTTTCGTCCGAACAATAGTTCGGCCGAAAGATAGTTCGGCCGAATAATATTTCAGCCGAACGATCTTTCGGCCGAAAATCTATTGCCGGAAAGAAAATATCCGGCCGACCAAATTTCTACGCGCAAATCGAGGGGGCTGTTAATGGACCGTTTGATTTGACGTTTATGTTTTCGGCCGAAATATAGTTCGACCGAAAATATAATCTTTCGGCCGAAAAATATTTTTAGTTCGGCCGAAAAAAGGTTATTCGAAATTTTGGAAACCCGATTGTCACAAAAGTGTAACCCACCTTCGTGATTCCACCCATATACACTATATGGAAGATAGGGTTTTTTTACTAGTCCTCAAACTAGTCTCAAACATGTGTTCTGAGAAAAACAATCATAACTTATTCATAGAGAATCCAAATTCTGTGAGACCAATTGCATTAGAAAGAGTACAATTTGTAGTATGTTGTGTGCGATATCTAGAACCTGATATCAAATATTTAGTGCATGGAATTCTCTACAATTTCACTCTCCAAAATAGGCCAAAATTCAGCAAGGTCTTCCATTTTTGCTATAACTCATTTTCAGAGACGATTCAAAGAGTGAAACTTGGAGGAATTTTAAAGACGATATTGACGAATAATAGTTACAAGTTTCAGAACTTTATTCATTATATTTATGGAGTTATTCTTGTTGAAAGTTAGGGTTTGTGACTAATCCAAAAACTTGTCCTGTGAGACTGAAGTAAAGTCAAATGAATATGTTATCCTTTTGTTGAAGAAGTTGAGGAAGGTATGTAGGTATGTGATCACATACACTAGGTTTCTAGATGAATAAAGGTATTCTTTATCTATACATTCTATTTTTATGGTTATGATATATGCTTAAGGAACATCTTGGGTGGTTTGGCACATGCTTAAGGCATGCTCTGGGCACACGGTTTGAGGCATATGTTGATGACGTTGAACATATGTATGAGATATTCTCTTAGTGATATTAGAATATGATTGAGTAGATTTGGATTTTTGATGATTATGATAATGATGAGATATCAATATCAGTGACATACATAGTGACAATGATAGTGACAGTGACAATGACATTGGCACTGACAGTGATAGTGGCAGGCTAGATGACATGTTGATTATCAATGATAGGTTGATTATCAGGGACAATGTCAGTGATAGGTTGAGTCTACACTTATATTTCAGGGTGGAAGGAAGGGGGAAGGAAAGGGGGTCGTAGCCTCCTTCGAGTTGAAGCTGGAGAATATAGGGGGTTTGAGCTTCCTTCAGGTTGGAGATTGTAAATCAGGGGGTTGTATCCTCCTTCCAATTGGAGATGGAGAATATAGGGAGTTGAATCTTCCTTCAGGTTGGATTTTATAAATCAGGGGGTTGGATCCTTATTCTAGTTGGAGCTGGAGAATTCAGGGAGTTATAGCTTCCTTTAGATTGGAGCTTTTAAATAGGGGTTGGATCTTCCTTCTAGTTGGTGCTAAATAATTTGGAAGTTGGTTCTTCCTATGAATGTAATATTTTTGTATATAAGAAAGCATTCTGTGGTTTTCTCCCATTTGGGTTTCCACATAAAACTCTGGTGTACTGTGTATTTATGGATTTGATGTGATGCATTGTTTATGGTTATATGTTGAATGAAAACATAACTAATAACTAATTGACAAACTTGATGATTACATGTTTTTATTAAAAGTGGTAAAAAGTTCTCAATATTGATTCACCCCCTTCCTCTCAATATTGGTGAATATTCCAACAAGGTAACACTCAATACAACATAAAACCTCCAAAAGTGTTATCTTTGAAAAGTTAGAATGTGACATGAACCTCTTTTATTCCTTCTCAAATTTGACAATGTAAGGTAACCCTCTTTTATGTAACATCCCACTCTACCGAGCACACTTTTATTGACTTATTCTTTGAGGACACTTGCGTGCAAGTGATCCAGTTATGGTACATTATGATTTCATTTCGATTATGGATTATACATGGTGATGATGATGTGTTGTGACTTATTGTTATTTGATATATATGTATTGGCAGATGTTGTTGACAAGTTTTCTTGAGTATGCACGACACATGACAGATTATGGATGTTGATGGCATCAATGGACTTCCTTAGACTCCAGTTTGAGTCACGGAGTGTATTGTATTTTGTATGAGTATTTCATTTTACGCACATATGTCATATGAGTGATTATATTATGATTTATCTATATGGATCATTGACAATGTTTTTGTCATTGGATGCAGGCTGATGATGATTGATAATCTGAATCACATAAGGAGTAAAGGGGCCATGCACATAAACCAGACATTGAGGGAGAGGTGTGGTAGTGTCCCTATCACAGCCTACTAGCACTCTTGTCGTGGCCCAAATGGTAGGTTAATGATTACCTAGTTCAATAGGTCCATGATGTCGTGAGGGCGGACTGAGGCATTCACTCACGAAGCTTTCTAAGGAGTGTGCAATAAGGCAACGTCCTTATTCCTTAGAAGCCCTTAGTCTCTCACAAGGTCGACCGAGTGGAGTGTTGACTCCAAATCTAGAACAAAATTCCAAAACCAATCAAAGGTTTTGGAACATGGAGGTACGTATTGAAGGGCATGTCCTGTAATTAAAAACTCGAGTCAATAAATCTAGGTGGCTTAGAAAACATTTAAATGATTAGACATTGTTGGATTAAAAAAATTAATTAAGAAATGAATTTATTAATTATAAATCCAAATAAAATTCTAAGTCTAATTCTAAGACTAAGCCTAAATCTAAGTTTAATTAGGGGACTAAATAAAATTTTTAAATAAATTAAAAGAATTGAGATAAATCAATTTCTAGAAAAAAGTGAGAAAATTAAAGGTTGGATAAAATGCACATGTGTGCATGAAAATAATAAAAGAGATTTTTAAAATAGAATGTAATAAAATATGAGAGAATAGGTGTACACATAGAATAGTATCTAGAGTCAAGCTACCACTAGTCAATAATTACTAATACACTTATGGAAAACTGAGCTTAAGAAGATTGTGTTAAATCTTGTTTAATTAATAATGAAGGGTTGTAATTAATACAAAAACTTTTGCATGTGTTGTGATTACGAAGATCTACACAATACGTTTTGGTGTCACCCTTTGGTCTTCTAATCCTAGTTTCATCATTAAGGTTCCAATTTTGAGTTAATTATCCTTTACATAGGAGCATAGGTTCTAGTCACTTAGATCAAATTATTAATTCTTATTTCCTCATTGTAATTTTGTCCTTGTTTGGTAATTAGTGTTGTTACATAAAGTAATGTTTATAAAATTAATGCATATAGGAAAGAAATAAATTGGTTTTCTATTAATGCCATTGTAGTATTCTATTTAATGGCTTACTTGCTAATGTTGAATTCATCGATTTATATCATTGATTAATATCAAATATTGTTAAATAATTCTACAAGAAACAATATAGAAAGCAATGCATGGTTGGTAATTTAATCTTTAGTGTTTCGTTAGGATATAATTCTGACCTGCAATTAATGTACTAAAATAGTGTGCAACTTTAGATAAGGTAGAAAATGAGAATACCTATATACTCTATTATTACGATTAATAGAATGATTTAGATTTGTTGTTTATTAGACACAAAATTCAGAATAGGATTGTGGGTAAGGGAAATAGATACCTCCTTGTTCCCGAGAACAGTCAACAGTCCTGAGACATTAGATGGTCAAAATCAATCCGATGAATCCTGGACTTGAGTGTTGATTATGTGTCTTGGAGGTCTTAACCTTGCAGGGTAGGTTTGTGGGTAGTCAATTGCTATCTTATGTGATATGTTGATTTGAATAATAGTGATGTTGTATTCAAATTTTGATTATGTGTTGATGTGATGATATTGAATGTGTAGTTATTAATATATGTTTTCATGCATATCACTTGTCCTAACAATTGTTTTAAAAAAAAATATTTACCTCTACTATACTCACTTATTTGATGTCATAATGCAGTGATTGTTAAATTTTATTACTTTTTGAATGTCACAATGCAACATTTTGTGTTTGTTTCAAATAATCTTTTATCATATGTGTTGTCATAGTATAGATTAACTAACCCTATTTTCTTAATTTTTTATTGTCATAATGGAACACGAAACCTTATAAAGTATTATGTTGAAATGTTGAAATATGACATAAGGCTCTCTTATTCCTTCTTGAATGTCATAATATGAGTTAATCCTCTTTTATTTTTTCTTGAATGTCATGATAATGTGAGAAAACCCTCTTTTATTCTTTTTTTGGACATAAAAAAACAAACCCACATTTATCTTCACTAAATTATGTTTAAATGCTAAATCCTCAATGGTTATGTTGCATTGTGCTATTCATCAAAGGTTATGTTGCATTTAATAATGTCCGAAAACCCTCCTTTACTCCCTTTTTTTTAACGTCACAAAAAAGAAACATTTTGTGATTGTAAAACACATTCTTCTATTATATAAATTATTATATCAATATTTGTAAAATTAATAAAATGTATTTATATCAACCAAAAACAATTATTGGAACCATAAGTTATCTAACCCTATTTCTATAATTTATGAATGTCATAATCCAAATAAAATCAAAATTAAAGTATTATCTTTGAAATGTTATTATATACATTGTGGTATTTTATTACATATTTAGAAAACTATATTACCTTCTTTTTATATCAACATAAGGTAACATTTGGAAACATATGTTAAGTAATCATATTTGGTCATTTTTTAATGTGGCAATGCAAGAAAAAAACAAACTCAAAGTATTATGTTTGAAATGTTAGAATGTGACCAATACCTCTTTTATTCCTTCATGAACATCATATTACGAGGTAACCCTATTTTTTTTTAAATGTCACAAAGTGATCTTTAATGTTTGTGAAACACAATTTTCTATCATATAAATTATCATATTTTATTAAATATTTGTAAAAACAATACTATATTTTATTTAAACCGAAGTCAAATTTTAAAAACATAAATTAACTAACCATTTTTTAATAATTTTTTAATATCATAATGCAACATAAAATCAAGATTAAAGTATTATGTTTCAAATGTTGAAAAACCTCTTTATCCTTCTTAATGTCATAATGGAAGGTAACCTTCAATATGACATAAAACCTCAAAAATGTGACATAACCCTCTTTTATTTCAGGGTAAATTTCATAATAAGAGTTATCCCTCTTTTATTCTTTGTGAATGTCACACAATGAAATTTTATGTTTGTTTGAAATAATCTTCTATCATATAGTGTCATATTATAATATATGGTGTCATATTATATTATATTCTAACTAACCCTCTTTTCTTAATTTTTTAATTGTTGCAATGGAACATGAAACATCTTAGTCTCTTTTATTTTTTCTTGAACATTATACTGTGAGGTAACCCACATCATATTGATGTAATAAAGAAGAGGAGCCTATTCACAATATTATAGTATATTTACTAGAAAGAGTCGTAATAATATTAATTTTCACATGGATTTTATTATATTAATATATAATAAATACATATATACTGGATAAATAATATTTATGGAAGTTATAATGGTATTCTGAAATTGATAATATTGAATTAATAACATTATTTGTTATATAACTTTATTAAAATATGAAATAATGTTTATATAAATATATGTTAAAAAATTGTATTAGTGATACATTATAAATGATAATGTTATGAATGTATTATTTATGAATTCATTTATAAGATTAATTACAAAGATTATTGATTGGTTATTTCATATATTATTAACTTAAATTATGAATAAATTGTTATGTCATATTGTGATGTTCTACAAGGGTCATTGTATTGTGATATTCCTTGAGGTTTATGTTGGATTATGACATTATTAAATAGTTATGTTACATGGTGATATTCATTCGTTGTCTTATGTCGAATCACTATATTTCTCAATGGTTATGTCGCATTATGATGTTTCTCAAGGGTTATTCCTCATCATGACATTCCTAAAGCATTATGTTAGATTGAGCATGTTTGACCATAATTGTGATGTATTATAAAATAATATAAACACGCTATTATTCATATAGTTTACAATATAGTGATGACTTCAATAGTATTTCATGTCGAGACACTCAGAACTTGATAATATGGTTATATTTAATGAATTGTTCATCTTGGTTGACTTATGTTGACTTGCAACATTCTTAAAGGGTTATGTTGCATTAGGATGTTGATCAAGGGTTATGTCTCATTGTGATGCTTGACAATGATCATGTTGGATTATGACATTCCTCAATGGTTATGTTACATTATGACATTCATCTTAGCTAGCTTGTGTCAAACTACTACATTATTGAATGGTTATGCTCCATTGCGATGTTCATTAAGGATTATGTCACATTGAGTTTAGTTAACTTTTTTTCCATGGTTGTCTCTGACTAACTATGGTTGAATTTGGTTAATCATGTTTAATTGTGGATGAATGTAGTTGACCATCATGACCATTGGTAAATATGGTTGACTATGAATGACAACGTTGACTATGGTAGACTATAATTGACAATGTTGACTATGGTTGGACATCGTAAACTTTAGTTGAGTATGTTTGGTCATGGTTAAATATGATTGGTAATGGTAGACCATGATTACTATGGTTGAATATGTTTCCTATTGTCGGCCATTTTGGCCATGTTAACTATGGTTACTCATGGATAATCATGTTAACTATGGATGAACATGAAAATGTTTGTTATGATCCTACCCTCTTGATCCCCTTAAGTAGATAAATAGGTTTCTATGTATGGAGACCATCTTCAGTAAATAAGGCCCATGCAATATTGTGAAAACAATAAATATAAGAAGGTCCTACTAGAAGGTTTTACCTACTAGAAAGATCCTTCTCTAGAATGTTCATAGGAGGTAGTTAGTAATATATAAATAAGAAGAAGAAATGTATGAATGTAATGTGAAGTTATTTATAATCAGAGTTTTTCTCAATTGGAGGTTTCTCCCTTAAAGAGGAAAGTGAACATTGCTTCCATCAATAAAGGTGTATCATTTTGTGGAAATTGTGTTCTTTATTTGGCTATTGTGGTTACATTATTTCATATAAAGTTTGGGTAAAATCTATTATTTTTTCTCCATATATTTCAATTTACTAATAAAAAACACTATAAGTGGTATTATAACACATTCATGGGGATATATTTTATAGCATTTTTTAAGGTGAGAGATGTGTTTCAATGTCTATAAAAAAAACATTGATCTATCATTTAATGGGTAAGAATATGGTATGGGAAGCATACACATAGGAAAAAAAGAGGTTCTTCCTAGCTGGACACCATTTTAACCCTTGTTTGTATCACTTTGAGTAGCACCACATCACATAGACCCTGTATATGGAATTCCACTTCCACATACCCTAGGGTATATTGGAAGTCCCTTAAGTCACCTAAAACTAGCTTTAGTTAATCCATGCATCTGTCTTTCTACTATAGTCGCACCAAGAACTTGGAAGTACCTAGGTAACTCGGTAGTATAGATAAGGGTATGGTCAATCATCCTTAGTTAGTGCCATGCAAAATTGGGCCGAGTATTAATGTTGAATCCCACATGTCTATTGGATAGATATATCACCTAGCACTCCCTTGTCCTCAATACCCTATAAACCCTATTCTGTGTTGCTACTCCTTTAAATTCTTACATAAAAGGTTGTATTGAGAATTGGTGCACTAGAAACCTTGATTCTTGCCACCAATCCATGAAATTCCTATATAAAATATAGTATTGATATTTTGAGCATTGTGTCGATGCAATATTATTTAGGCATGAGTATAAATCAATAAGAGTTAAAAAAAAACAATATGGGTCCTAACAACACCCTTATTTGGGACCTATCTCAAAATAATGATTGTGTCACATTGATAATCATGGCACTGCACTATAGTAATAATTTTTGGTGGACTCACTTTCCCCATTACTAGGAAACTATCTCAATAGACCCATAAATAAGTGTTAATTTCCTTGGTACCACTCTCTAGTATTTTTTTTGTTATGGAGCCCCATTTCTATAGATACTAGAAACAACGAGACAAACATGTGATTATCCTCCTTGTATACTCAATTTTACGTGTTTCAACATAAAATTTATTGCATCCACTCCTCTACTGAGAAAAAAATTGCTTCTATCAATAAAAATATCATTGAACTAGATTTAGTCCCAAAAAAACTATCTCAACTCATGAAAATATATAATCAATTCAAGGGTTATTAGTACCAGAACATTCCATCCCAAGTAGAGGGAGATGAATCATCCAATCCCATGGGGCTCCAGTCTCACTCATTATCTCTTGAACTTATGAATCAAATGTGGCATTGAATCCCTAAAGTGGATATCAACAAATTTGATGTCTCTAACCCCATAGACTAGGTCACTCAAATGGAACATTATTTTTCCCTACATGGCATCTTCAATGACTTAATGACATAATAAATCCCATCGAGGTTATATTGTTTGGACATAATTTTTCTTAAACCTCGATGAATGCATTGAAATAAACACTAATTATTTGGGCTATGTGACCAAGTTAAACAATCTAGTATAATTAAAGAGTTCATCTCCTTTTTTTAGCAACTCATCATCCACGCCAAAGAAATGTCATATACCTTATTTAGGGAATGATTTATTAATAGTTTGAAAGAAGATATACATGCCCAAGTTTTAATAACTCATTCTACTACATAGTTGGAAGAATTTCAAAAAGATAGGAAAGCTCAAAAGGTGATGAATGCCCAAAAACAAAAAAACAATCAATTATTCCCTATTGCAATATAAATACAATAGAGATAAATACAAGCTATTTCAATATAGATACAATATGGATAGATACAAGTTATTGCAATATAAATGCAAGCTTACTAGTAAACAAAGCTAAAAAAAAAAAATTAATAAATCTCACTACCATGTATACATTTAATGCATATTGACTAAACTGAGTGCATCTCATGATGAAAACACATCAATAAGAGGTGGATATATGAAGATTGGATATATGAGTCCTATATGTATTTATTATATATGCTTGACATGTAGATATGTGATTGACATGTAGGGTGAGGATAATAAAGAAATTGAACATATATTAAAGGGCCTGAATAAACAAGGAAAATAAACCATGTAATGCTTGGTACCTGCCCATTATAAAAAGCATAGTAGATAGCAAGTGAGTTCCCTCCTATTTGCAATGATGTCATTTTTGAATTGGATGGGTAGCTCATTGGCATGGGTAGCTCATGGGTTAAAGCCCCTATGTCATTCTTGACTTGGATGGGTAGCTCATTCGCATCGGGCAATGCGTTACCACCTAGACTTTCTTCACTATAGTAATCTCCCTTGGTGGGTGAGAGACTGCTTTAGTGACAACTACTAATAACGCATGCGAAAAAGAAATAACATATCCGAAAAGTCTGTATGTATCAATGACTTGTAGTTTTAATTTAAAAATCATAAATGTTCCATTTGAGTCTCGGATCTCATGTCCGCCACTTATCGTGGCCGTGGCTGTGTCTAGGACACTGGTATTGAAGGTACGTTGGGGCCTGTTAGCTGTGCAACAACTTTCCCAAGACAAAGCAAAAGTAGATGGAATTAGGGTTGGAGTTTCAAATCAATGGAATTTTAGATTACACTTAAATGCACGCAAAGAACGTGAGAAACGCAGAACAAACATAAAGGCACTTCTGAAGGGTAAGTGGTGCCAGGCTGCCAGCTAACCGAGGTGCTCTGGTCTCAGATGGCCAGAGTACTACAACAGGCACGTGGGCCTGGAATAAAGATCTCCTCGTCCATAAAATTCTCGGCGTTAATCGGAAACTGCACGTCCGTGAGGGGTGTTGAATGCTGGCCTGCTAAGCTACAAGAGATTAGCCGGCTTTCAGTTAGTGTTTACGACCATGGCCGGAGACCAAGTACAAGTAAAAGTATGTAGGGTTTCAATTAGTGCACCGGCCATCCCTACTATGAGGCATCGCATGTTCCTCTCCAACTTTGATCTTGATTCGGTAGCCGAAAATAACATCCGGGTTATTCTTTTCTACAAACCAACAGTATCAACTACGGAGGAGGAGTTTTGTGTGATAGTGGAGAATCTTAAGAGGAGCTTATCGTTAGTTCTGGTGGACTTCTATCCATTCGCAGGTCGGTTGGACTTGAATGGAGGAGAATCCGGTCGGCCGGAGGTTGACTGCAACGATGGGGGAGTCGATTTCGTGGAAGCATCGATTGATATGCCCTTCCAGGATCTAGAAAATAATGATTTTCAGCACCAGAATTTCTTCCAAGAACTTGTCCCCATCCAGAACGAGAGCTATGAAGCTTCGCTTCTTTCAGTACAGGTATGACCTAGCCTAAGATCTATTAGTCACTGAAAGCGATGTTAAATCTAAATGTATTAAATAATTTTAACAGTAATACCATTTGTATTTGTTTGGACTAGGGCATTTACCTTTCTCCAAATTTGTCAAACACCGATATATCTCGCTGGTGCAGGTCACTGCTTTTCTTGGAGGTGGAATTTGCATGGGAGTCCGTTTTCATCACGTTATTGCAGACGGAACGTCCTTTTGGCATTTTATGGAGTGTTGGGCGGAACAGAGCAGAGGGATTCCTACTTCGAAAAAACCTCACCACATGAGAACAGTCTTTAAGCGGGACAAGGAGAATTACGCGATACCCAACATTTCATGGACGACTAAACAAGTACTCACCGATCTGAGTAAGGAAGCGTATATTTCGAGTGTTACGAGAGATGATTTACTGCCCATGAAATGCACCGGTGACGCCTCAGAGGAGAACAGTGAGAACATTAGTACAATCCAGAAATCCATGCTTCCAGAAATAAAACTGGAAGCATCAAGTTTTCATTTCAGCGAAAAATTGATCAAAAATTTGAAGGAACGATCCGGAACTTTCTCTTCATTTATAGCAATTGCCGCACAGTTTTGGAGATGCATAATGAAAGCACGAGAAGTCCCACAGGAAGAGCAAGTTGATATTGAAGTAGTAGCTGATTGTAGAAGCCGGGTAAAGCCACCTTTACCTCCAACGTATTTTGGGAACTGCGTAAGCTTCGGTTATGCCCGGACTACTGTGAAGGAGCTATTGGAGCAAGATATCCGCTTTGCTGCCCGTCTCATCCAAGAAGCCATCAACTCCTGCACCACAGAGGAGCACATCAATAATGAGATAGACTGGTATGAATATCAGATAAACAGCAGAGGCCTGGTTGATACTGAAAACGTATTAGGCGCCCGCTACATTGTTCACACAATAAATTCTCCCAAATTTCCTGTTTATGAGATCGACCATGGATGGGGAAGACCGTTGAGTGTGCAGGATGTATTCATGGATGCATCAAATTTAATCGGAGGATTGATCTTGATCGCGGGTAGAGAAGGAGGGATCACTGTGTCAACTAAACTCCCTCGCCATCAGATGGAGTCTCTGAAACAGATCCTGATGATCGTCCCCGATTATCCTCGGTTGAATATTCATTCGTATCTCTAGTTGTATACTCTTGGAAGTGTTTCTCTAGTCATCGCCGATTGAATATTCGTTCTTTTATGAGTCTCTGTAGATTCCAATTGAATATTACTTCCTTTTTTTAGTTAGTGTCCCCTATATTATGGTAAGAGTTTCTCTAGATCCTCGTGATCTATCCCTGATTGAACAATCCGGTAGATTTTCAATGTTAAATTTATGGGATGTTTTCCATTTCAATATTTTATATTAAAATTCCAAACATTTTGTATTTTATGTATCTTTTATTTTTTTGACTTTTTAAGATTTTCAATGTTAAATTTATGGGATGTTTTCCATTTCGATATTTTATATTACAATTCCAAACATTTTGTATTTTATGTATCTTTTATTTTTTATTATATTGTATTTATTTTCTATTTTTATAAAATTATAAAGAATCAAATTGTAATATTCAATAATAATCATATGATTTTTTTAGTTCAAATTTCATATATGTTCACGAGATACTATATAACTTGAAATTGTCTTTTGGTAGTAGAGTAAGTTCTATGAGAATAGCTCATCTTTAATAGGTTAACTTGTCAAGACCACATTAATAATATTAATGTGATTTAGTTTAGTTAAAATTTCATATATGTTCACGAGATACTATATAACTTCTAATTCTCTTTTGGTAGTAGAGTAAGTTCTATGAGAATAGCTCATTTTTAATAGGTTAACTTGTCAAGATCACATTAATAATATTAATGTGTTAGTGTACACCAATAGACATATATTTAGCAAATTCATAATATTTTTTAATAAAATGTGTTAAATATACATTTATCTATGTATACTATATGAATTAATATTATTAATGTGGTTGTTGTTACTTACCAACTAACACATAGGTATAGGGTCAAATCAATAACATGATCATATTTAAGAATCTTCGTATTATAATTATTAATCATCACATATTAATGGGTGGGTGCAAGCTAAATTAATATTTCCCTAAATTAATTTTTAGAGATTCGTAAATTAATATATACAACTATTTTACAATTTTACTATAATCCCAAAGATTATGTATCTAACATTACCTCCTTATCCGAAGGGTTCTTTGTATGTTCGAGGATCTTTTTGAACTTTTTGAACTTTTCTCTACTTTGGTGAAGATCTCTGCAATTTTCTCACTCGTGGTACAATGTATCAGTCAAATGGTCTTGGACTCTACAAGATGTCGAATCAAATGGTACTATGTGTTGAAGTGCTTGGTTTGATCATGGAATCTAGGATTCTTGGCCATTTTGATTGCGTAAGTGTTGTTAATTAAAACAGGAGTAGAAATCACCTATTCTCCTGCAAATCCTCTAGTATCTTCTTAATCCATACAATCTTCTTTCTCGCCTCTGTAACAACCACATTTTTTGCCTCTGTAGTGGAATCTATTGGAACATGATTGTTTGCATGATCTCCAAGAGATAGTGATTGATCCAAGACTTGTGAGGTATCGTGAAGTAGATACTCCATTCTCCTTATCCCCATCAAAGTATGAATTTGTATGTCCAACTATTTTCAAATCATCCACCTTGGACTATTTCAGCCCAAAGTCTTGAGTTCCCTTCAAGTACTTTAGAACTCTCTTTGCAGAACACTAATGTCCTTCACAAGGTTTTTGTATGAACCTAGAAAGGATTCCAATTGCAAATGAAATGTATGGAGTAGTAGTAGTAAGTTAGATAAGACTCCCCACAAGTTGTCTATATTTAGTTGTATCCTCAAATTCATTCCCTTCTTTTGATGTTAGCTTTATATTTTGTTCAGTTGGAGTAGAGAGAGGATTACAACTAGCCATGCCAAATTTGTTCAATAATTCTCCAATGTAATTTTTTGGGGAGATGATCAATACATGCATTGGATTTTGAGTGACTTCAATATCCAAGTATTAGTGAAGATATCCCATATTTATCATCTCAAAACCCTTCTTCAACTCTTTGCTTATTGATGCAATATATATGATTCATTGTTCCATGATATCAAAACATCATATACATATGATTCATTGTTCCATGATATCAAAACATCATATACATATACCACAAGATATATAACAATTTTTCCAACTTTCTTGACAAAAAAGTTTCATCATCAAGATTTAAATGCTTGAAATTGATCTTAAAAATATGTTGAATTAACTTTTCATACCATGCACGAGCTGATTTATTTATGCCATACAAATACTTGATGAGCTTGCATACCTTATGTTCTTGACCTTTCATGAAAAATCCTTCTAGTTGAGACATGCAAACATTATCCTTGAAGTCTCCATTCAAGAAGGTTGTCTTCACATCCATGTGATGAATCTTCCACCTATTATGTGCTACAAAGCCAATAATGCATGAATGGTATCCCATTTTTTTGTGAGGGAAAATGTCTCCTCATGGTTTATGCCTTATTTCTTTGCATATCCTTTCACCACAAGCCTCACCTTATGCTTTTCAAGTGAGCCATATGATTTGTATTTGTTCTTGTAGACCCACCTATAGCCAACTGGTTTGGTTCCAAATGGAGGATCCACCAGCCACCATGTCCCATTCTTGATGAGAGCATCATAATTCTTCTACATGGATTCTTTCCACTCAACATGGAAAACAGTTTATTCAAAGGAATGTGGTTCAATTTTAGTAGATAAATTACATTCACGATCGAATGAAACATCCATATATTTTACATCACATGTATATGAATTATCTACATCACTAGAATCTGAATTATCTATAATTTCTCCATCTTGTCTTGTAGAACTTTTGATTCCTGTCTTTCCAACTTTATTAGGATGAACACTTTCAAGTGTCTTTATGATCCATTTTGGTGGACCTTTTTGAGATGGTACAAGTTGCTCCACTTATTGATATGGTGTTTCATTCCCATCAAGGTTCATCCCTTCACACCTCTCAATCAAATCATCCTATTAAACTTCCTACTCTAATAAAATGGCTATATATTCTTCATGAGGGGGAGATGGCACTTCAAAAGGAGTTTCTAGAGATTGATCCAAGAAAGGGATACCCCTTTCAAGATGTGGAAGCTCAACATCAAACTTATGATATTTCTTTACATGGGTGAATTTATCTAGATAATCAAGTTGTCATTCAATTGTCTTTCCATTCTTGGTGGATTCAAGAGAAATGACATCTTTGGAAAGAATAAATTTCTTTTTTACCTCATCGCAAATATGATATGAAATGGTGGTATTTGAGTACCCCAATAAAATTCACTTTGGACTCCTTCTACCAAGCTTTTTTCTTTACTTCTTAGGAATTAATGCATAGCAGGTGGAACCAAAAAACTTGAGATGCATCACTTAAGGAATTAGGCCATTTCACATTTCATAAGGATTATTTTTCCCAAGAGCATGAGATGGACTCATGTTTTTCACATACACTACACATAGAAATGCATCAACTGAAAACATCAATTTCACATTCTTGAAAAATGTCATTAAACTTACAATGTTCAAGAGTGTCCATTTCATTCTTTCTGCTACACCATTCTATTCATAATTGTATGGAACAATGGTTTTATGTTTAATTAAATGTTGACGAATATAGGTTTCAAATTCATTACAAATATATTCTCTTCCATGATCAATATGAAGAGTGTTAATACTAGATTGTGTTTCATTTTCAATCCATACATGAAAGTTTTGAAATATTTCAAATGCTTGAGACTTACATTTCAATAAGTAAACCCGACACATCCTGGTGTATTCATCAATAAAATTCATGATATATTTATTACGAAAAGAAAATGGAGTAGGCATCGAGCTAGATAAATCAGAGTGTATCAACTCTAGCTTTCTATGTGCTCTTGAAGTGGAATCATGAAAAGGATTCTTTTTTTGTTTACCAAGGATACAAGCCTCACATAGCTACAAATTCCTTGCAATGGTAGACAGAATATAAACACCATTTTTCTTCATCATACAAAGACTATCATAGTTGATGTGCCCAAATCTAGCATGCCACAAGAGACTAGAAGACAATGTGCCTTGATTATGATGACAAAGGTATGGAGAATTATGTGCCTCTGAGGATGGTCCTTTCATCTTCAATAATATTCCATCCTCTCATCCTTTCATGATGACCATGTTGTCAAAATACCTCTTTATTTCAACTTTTCCATAACAAATGTGAATAGAATGGCTATTACAGAATATGTATTATGCGAATAGATTAAACCTCTCTTGGGTTACCAGACCCCTATAACAAGACATAAACACTACAAGTAGACACTAACATCCCTTTGAACTTAGTTTGACCAATAAGAAAGAGAGAGGGAGAAAAGGCATGATGTACCTTATTTTAAGATTTGTCCTCGCTACTTCTAGTCCATGAGCTTGATATCCAAACTCCCTGGCACAACTTGATACCTACAATGGGGAGAAAAGAGAAAAAACTTTATACTACTCTAGTTGATTAGGTCAAACAAATTCATCTACAAATATTGAAGAAACAATATACAAGAACATGCAAGAATACACAAGATTGAAGAAAATAGGCCAAGTATATTCAAATGAGAAGCCAAAGAGAATACTCACAGACCACAATTGATGCACTTGCAGTCTCTCCAAGATCTCCTCTTCCATCCCTTGCATGAATATATGAAGATCAAAATGATTATACTCTAACTGATTACTTCCCCGAGTATCAAAGGTTTGATACCTTAAATATTCCCCCTTTTCACCTTGGAAATCCCTCAATATATAGGATTAAGGGGCACAATGACCATGAGAAAATGAGGGACTTGGTTAAGAATATGGCTCCTTGAGGTTTGGATAAGATCATAAAGTGAATCCCAAGAATAAGGGTTGAACATAACCAATCTAATCTCAAAGAGTTGTCCCATAGAATAAGGTGGAGCAGATCCCCCTTTTCCATCAACAGGAATGACGCTCGCCCCCAGTGAGGGACAGGGCACCACCATAGCAGTGGTGCTCCCCTAACAAGGAAGAGGGGGCACTACCCTTCATAAATGCTAAAAAATGGGTCAAATTTTCAAAGGAAAAAGTGTTTTTTGACTTAGAAATGATGGGTTTCCTCCTCCCATATGACTTAGGGGTCATGAAAAACTATTTTAATAGTGTCAAGGGGTGGTGACACCTCACAAAGTGAATGCAACACTTGAGAAGGTGCATATGAAACTTGCAACAATGCATGTGACACTTACCAAGGTCCATACTTCACTTTGTGACACTTAGGGTGGGAAATGAAAATGTGACATTTTGATGTGTAACAGATTCCCCCTAAAGTGTGAGGTAAGAAGAGAAACTTATGGTTGAAACACTTTAAAAACTATTCAATGAAAGAATGTTGGAGTGGGAGAACCTCGTAGAAGCTGCAAACAATCATCACACAATATTTATATATGTTCCATTTCCGAGGAAGGCATACCTATGGTCAGAATACTCAAGGAATGATCACTGACCAATACACTGCGGATCCGTGAAAATAATGACTAAGGATATGGCCACCAAAGTTACAATTTGGTTCCATACCTCCATGACATGAACTGATTTCAGCCACAAAAAATAAAATGTGGAGCTACGAGACGACAAAACATAGCCATGGATCAATAGAATGTGGATCTATGTGAAAATATATATATCAGTAAGATTGATAGCATGGTGATTGTACTAAAATATTTGACATGCTCAAATGATCTCCAGTGCAGCCTAGGCAAATCATATAAGAGAGTGAACACCCAACCCAGGGTCTTCTTCATGATCCCGATGTCGTATGAATCTAGCCATGTGAATAGATGTGATTTAGGAGCATCGCTCCACCTCAGCAAAAGTGCTAGCAAGCCAACACATAGGCATGTAATGGAGAAAGGGAGAGACATTGACCCTCCCATTTTTAAATTTTAAATCTTATCCAATACAGATTTTTGCATTGTAAGGATATAAGAACCGAACCATACCTTTGTACAGGTAGTGGGTAGGATTGCCTTAAAATGTTTCTTGTAGTAGGGCTAGGTTGTAGTCATGCCTGGATCAACATTTATGGAATGTAGCCATAGTAGTATGGTGTTGTAACTGAGATAGTGATGGCACTAAGGTGGTGAAGAGGATGAGATCGTAGAGCCCTCTTTTGTGATTAGGAGACTTGAGAGAAGAGATATTTGGGTAGAGAGGTCTTAGAATCAGAACTCGGGATAGAGTTAGGTTAGGATAACTTGAGAGAACTGGGACTCTGTTGTAGTCCATCTTTTGTAAACATTTGTATAGACACACAGAGACAATAGAAAATTAGTTTTTCCTACATATGGTGTGTCTAGGTATTTGTGGTTATTGTTATGATTTAATATGTCATTCACATTCTGAATGTATGAACTGGTGAGGTATTGTATGAGTTTCAATTGTTTCTTGTCTTTGAGTTTTGAGTGCAAGGAGTGCACATTGTCCGCAAGGAGTGCGTTGATAGAGGTGAGTTAACCTCAGAAGATCTCAAGAGAGATAACGTTGAACATTCATTAGCAAAAGTGCAAGGAATAAACATAAAGAAATCTGTGTTGAGTTCGTAAAGAGACAAATTTATTGAACACTCTATAAGGAGAAGCTCTGTAAGGTGTGCATCGAGCAAGCAGAATGCTAGGAGGACGAGAATAATTTATTTTCAATAAATCCTTCGGATCTGAGTTTGACGAAATCCTAGAAACGCAAGAAGTGCGTGGGAGATCGAAATATTCGACGAGATCAAGCTTAGAAGGGACAACGCAAAGAGTTTGTAGGAGACAGACTAACTTAGAAGTTCTAAAACTCATAAGAGATAATGTTGGGAGAGCCAAGTGAGACCCAAGATAGTCGGGTTTGCAGGAGAAGTTTCAAAGGTTGAAACCTTTGAAAACATAACAAGTATTCCAAGTCGGGAGAAGTTAAAAGCTCAGGAGAAGGAGCGAAAAAAACCATAATATTAGTTGTTGAGAGGAGCCTATACCATTATATTAGCGTCCAGTGACATAAGGACGCACAAAGGAAGAACATATCACATCTGTTGGATCTGAGTGCAGAGGATCAAAAATCATTGGATCCAGACGGAGGTGCACGAGCCTTAACGTTGTGCACACATAGGAGAGCGGACTCGCAAAAGTCCCCAAGTCGAGAAGTCATTTGGGACCATCCACCATTTTGGAGGACGCGTGGCAGAAATATATCGAGTTGGGGTGAAGGCTCTCCAGGAAGAATGACCACACAGAAGGTTAAAACACCCGAAGCTCGAAGAGTCGAAGAGCCGAGAGCTATCGATCTGCAAAGGGACACTTGTCAACAAATTGAGATCTCCGGGTAATTTGTAGTGAGGTTTTAGTTGAGAACTAAGATCATCGAAGCCCAAAGAATCGAAAATAAGTTGGATCGTTAGATCCAGGAGGGAACATGGTGAGAGATCATGAATTCTAGGAGAAATCACTATGGGAGGATGCGATGGATGAAAGTTTGAAATCGTCGAAGCCCGAGAAACGAAGCAACTAGGAGCCATCGATCCACGAGAGGAAAAATGTCGTTGGATCGTAGACTCTGGGTAAAACATTCGGAGGAAAGTTGAGTGAAGGGAAATTGAAATTTGAGAACGTTGAAGGCCGAAGTCCTGGAAACGACGAGAACCGTTGATGTGAAGGTGGACACGCGGCACCAGATCTAGGACTCTAGAGGAAAGTGGAGGAAGGACACATTCGAATACATAGAGAAGATCTCAGTCATTGGTCGAGGAAAGATTCGTAGGACCGTTGATCTGGTTGAGGAGGCCAAAGTCTCGAAGCAAGAGCTGAGTCGTCGATTAGAAGGACACATGGCGATAGATCGAGTCATTTCGGAGAAATCTCTCAGGAAGAAAGGGAGGTTTGAAAATTGAAAATCTTGAAGGTTGGCTCCGCAGAGGAGATCGTGACCGTAGATTCATGGAGATAGGTGGTTGCATATATTTAACTCCTGAGGATTGGAGTATGGAGGTAGTGAGGGTTTGAGACTTCAAAACTCTGAAGTCTAGAATTGCGAATAGATTTTGTCCGTTGATCCAGAGGAAGTAGATCTAGTCCATAGGATTTGGAAAGGACAGATCTTTATCGTCAATCTAGACGTACCATCAATATCGGGAGATCGACGATCTCAAAACATTTCGGGGAATTGAAGGTGCATGAGATTTAATAGGGAATCACGTGGTCATGCGAGAACGTAGCCCAAGGACCTTTAACAGGGAATCACGTGGTCATGCGAGAACATAGCCCGAGGACCCATGCAAGGAAGGGGCTAGCACCCACGAAACGAAGAGCCCCCAAAGTGCGTAGGCAGAGGGTACGGGTATCACAAGACCTGTGCCTAAAGAGGAAAAAGGGACTTGTGTATAGCTGAATTAGATTCAAAGAGGAAACCGAAGATTCAATCTAACTCAGGACAAGGAAATATCCAAAGACCGGGAGGTCGAAGAACCCTAGGAGGGGAGGGGGGCTGCATAAGGTGGTATCAGATCTAGTTTTTGTCTATAGATTTCAGGCGAATGTGAGAGAGGAGAAGGCCGAATTTTATTTGCAAACAATAGACAAGAAGATGGTAAAAGGAGATAATCTGATAATATCGAGTGGTATCAGAAGAAATTAAATTTTCTTGTAGACAGCAGGTAAAGGAAGCAGAGTACTAATCCTCTATGAGGAGGTTGTTGCACATGAAAAACAACAAAAATTTAAATAGCCAAGTGAGTTGTAAGAGAAGATGGAGATGCTCTAATATGTAGAGTAATCCATAGACTTGCCAGGAAGGTAGGTAGAAGGTGGAAATGGCTACTAAAGGCCATGAACGTGGTCGAAGAGAAGTTTGCAAGCAAAAATGAAATCCAAAGATTGATCTAAATCTCAATGAGATAAGGGAAAGGATGGAACAACTAGAAATGAGGATGCAATAAGAGGCAAAGGTACACTAGAGGTACAAATGTCCTCTGATCAGGAAGGGAAAATGGCTTATTCAAAAGTTGTTGGCCAAAAAACAACAACAAGATTTGAAAAGGTGGTTGAGGCATGCTGAAAACCTTAGTGACACAGAGGAAGAAGTGGTTTATGTCTGTGAGCCAAAAATTGGGAGACACCTCAGTGATGAGGAGGAGGTGAGATCAGATGAAGATCTCATAAACTGCCAAGTGGGAAGAAATGGAATTTCAAGTTTCCAGGTGGGCAATAGAAAGAGATCAGTGGAAAGTCTCATATACTGCTAGAGGAGCAGTGTTGAAAGCTCAAATTTCCAGGTGGGTAATGAGATGGGGTCGGTTGATCTCATAGACTACCAGGTGGGAAGAAGAGAAGTCCCAAATTTCCAGGTGGGTAGGGGGAAAGAAATGAGACTGTCAGAAAGTCTCAAGAGCTCAAAAGTGGGTTCAAGTTAGAAAGGAGTGTTGATAGGTGAAGATTCATGTGGCTTTGAAGACCATGTGAATGAATATGATGAGAAGTTAAATACTATCACCATCCAAGAGGAGGATCAGAGGAGCATTCTGATTATTGGAGGGATCAAGACATTCCTACCAAACAACCAAGTAGAGGCCAGTGCACATGATGAAGGTGCAAAAACAAAAGAACAAAGATAGCTAGCATAAATTGTCAAAGAGGAAGAAATGGAGTAGACACTACTGTCTACCCCAGCATAAGGAGAAGAGCATTCGACAAAATTGATCAAAATTTTCAGCCAGGAAGCTGAACAGGAGATGACTGTAGCAATGAATCTTGCAGCATAGGAGGAAGCATACAACATGTATTTTGTTGAGTTGTATGATGAACTAGAATACCTAGAGAGAAGGGTAATGTTGGAAATCTTGAACATACGATAGGTCAAGTTGGAGACATATGGATGAGCATACCAGCCAAGAGAGCAATTAAAGGAAGTTGGAGATATGCCAGCAGGAGAAATGACATAAGCAAAGTTGTCAGAAGGAGGAACTGAGCAGTAGCTCAATGATGGGACTTCAAAACTGAAGTTTGCAACATGGTGGCAAGCTAAGGCCACATGAGGTGGGGAAAGTTGCAAGGGAGATCAATTTGATCTACCCACTGATAAGGAAGAGTTGCAAATGAGAAGATTGCATAATAAGAGCCATCCATTGGAGCAGTTGGACAGAGTAATAAAAGAGATAAGAGAGCTGATGTTGAGGTCAACAAAACAAGCAATCAATAAAGGGAAGATGAACAGGGGAGAGCCTTCCATAACAGCGGGGAAGAAACATAAAAAGAAGCAACAACAACAGCAACAACAACAACATAGCTGGAGAGGAGCAAGAGGACAGCTTCAAGGAAAATTTTGGGATCCAAGAGGATTTCGACACTAGAGGAGAGGAGCTCATGTATTTCCTAGCAGTGGAGTATGATGCAGGATCATCGATCCACCTCAGGAAAAGTGCCAGCAAGCCAGCACATAGGCACGTAATGGAGAAAGGGAGAGACATTGACCCTCCCATTTTTAAATTTGAAATATTATCCAATACATATTTTTTCGTCGTAAGGCTGTAAGAACCGAGAAATACCTTTGTACAGGTAGTGGGTAGGATTGCCTTAAAAGGTTTCTTGTAGCATGTATAGGTCATAGTCAGGCCTGCATCAATATTTATGGAATGTAGCCGTAGGAGTATGGTGTCGTAACTGAGACAATGATGGCACTAAGGCGGTGAAGAGGATAAGCTCGTAGAGCCCTCTTTTGTGATTAGGAGACTTGAGAGAAGAGAGATCTGGGTAGAGAGGTCTCAAAAAAAGAAATAAGAATAGAGTTAAGTTAGGATAACTTGAGAGAACTGGGACTTTTTTGTAGTCTAGTTTTTGTAAACATTTGTATAGACACACAAAGATAATAAAAAAGCAGTTTTTCCTGCATATGGTGTGTTTATGTATTTGTGGTTATTTCTATGATTTTATATGTCATTCACATTCTGAATTTATGAACTGGTGAAGTATTGTATGATTTTCAATTGTTTCTCATCTTTGATTTTTGAGTGCAAGTAGTGCACATTGTTCATAAGGAGTGCATTGACAGAGGTGAGTTAACCTCAGAAAAGCTCAAGACAGATAGCATTGAACCTTCATCAGCATAAGTGCAAGGAATATAGAGAAATACATCTGCGTTGAGTTCGTAAAGAGACAAATTTACTGAACACTCTGTAAGGAGAAGCTATGCAAGGTGTGTATCGAGCAAGGAGAATGCCAGGAGGGCGAGAAGAATTTTTTTTCAAGAAATCCTTCGGATCGGAGTTTCGAAATCCCAAAAACACAAGGAGTGCGTGAGAGATTGAAATCTTCGAGGAGATCAAGCTCAGAAGGTACAATTCAAAGAGCGTGTAGGAGACAGAATAAATCAGAAGTATGAAAACTCAGAAGCGATAACTCTACGAGAGAGAAGAAAGACCCAAGATAGTCAAGTTCACAAGAGAAAGTTCAAAGGTCGAAACCTTTGAAAATAGAATAACTATTCTAAGTCGGGAGAAGTCAAAAGCTCAGGGGGAGGAGAGAAAACAACCATTAGATTAGTTGTGGAGAGGAGCCTGGACCATTATATCAGTGTCCAGTGACATAAGGAAGCGTAGAGGAAGAACAGATCCCATCCGTTGGATCTGAGTGCAGAGGATCAACAATCGTTGGATCCAGATGGAGGTGCACGAACCAAATGATGGTACCATCCATCATTTGGGAGTATGCATGGTGGAAATACATCAAGTTTGTGAGAAGGCACTTCGGGAAGAATGAGCGCACAGAAGGTTGAAACTGCCGAAGCCCTAAGAGCCGAAGATCTGAGAGTCGTCGATCTGCAAAGGTACACTTGTCAATAGATTGCGAGCTCTAGGTAAGTTGTAGTGATGTTTCAGTTGGGAACTGAGATCGTCCAAGCCTAAAGAATCGAAGAGAATCTCGACCGTTAGAACTAGGAGGGCACGTGGCCAGAGATCATGAATTTCGGGAGAAATCACTATGGGAGGATGCAAAGGATGAAAGTTTGAAATTGTTGAAGCCTGAAAAACAAAGCAATTGGGAGCTGTCGATCCACGGGCGAACAAGTTTTGTTGGATCATAGACTCTGGGTAAAAATTTTGGAGGAAAGCCGAGCGAAGGGAAATTGAAATTCGAGAACGTCGAAGGCCAAAGTCTTGGAAACGACGAGAACCGTCGATGTGAAGGTGGACACATGACACTAGATATGGGAATCTGGAGGAAAGTGGAGGAAGGACAGGTCCGAAGACCTGGAGAAGATATCGGTTGTTGATCGAGGAAAGAGTCTTAGGACCGCTGATTTGGTTGAGGAGGCCAAAGTCCCGAAGCGGGAGTAGATTCATTGATTAGAAGGACATGTGGCGAGAGATCGAGCCATTTAAGAGAAATATCTCTGGAAGAAAGGGGGATTTGAAAATTGAAAATCCAAAAGGCCATATATGCGGAGGAGATCATGACCGTAGATTCATGGAGACAGGTGGTCGCATATCTTTAACTCTGGAAGATTGGAGTACAGAGGTAGCGAGGGTTTGAGACTTCAAAACTCCAAAGTCTAGAATCGTGAATAGATCTCGTTCGTTGATCCAAAGGAAGTAGATATGGTTCGTAGGATTTGGAGAGGACAGATCTGAATTGTCAATCGAGAGGTACTATCAAGATCGAGAGATTGATAGTCCCAAAACGTTTCGAGGAATTGAATGTGCGTGAGATTTAACAGGGAATCGCATGGTCTCGTGAGAATGTAGACTTAGGACCTTTAATAGGGAATCACATGGTTATGCGAGAACGTATCCTGAGGGTCCATGCAAGGAAGGGGCTAGTCGAAAGGGGATAGTTCCCATGAAACGAAGAGCGCTTAAAGAGCGTAGGCAGAGGGTGTAGGTATCACAGGACCTGCGCCTAAAGAGGAAAAAGGGACCTGTGTATAGCTAAATTGGGTTCAAAGAGGAAACCGAAGAGTCAATCCGACTCAAGACAAGGAAAGGTCCAGAGAACATGAGGTCACAGAACCCCAGGAGGGGAGGGGGTCTGCATCAAGATGATTTGATGTCAAAAATGGTATAAACCACTTGATTACCAGTCATTGATTTAAACTGTTAACACGTACAAGGTAAATCACCAATGATGTCAATGAATCCAAAGGTACCCTAGTACATTCCAGTGAATGTGAATAAATGAGTTGAGGTTGAACACTCATGGAATCATTCGATCAGAGGCCAATGATGTAAACCAACCATTGGAAGCGAAGACGCGTGTCATTGAGGCATGAAAGTCCCAAGGTACTAACTGGTTTCTAAGTCTAATTCTCGGATAATGTGTTGAATTTTATAGGAAAAGACTCATCAAAGGAGGGCCTTCATGTATCCCCCATCATCGACACAAACCAAACACAAGAAAGTGATGTAATATGGTGAATCGAATAAGTATGGAATAACATAAGAAATGGAAACTAGTAATATTGCAGATGGATGGTTTGAAGTGAAACTTCCCTTGAACATTATGAAGCACAACAACTGACTTGGAAGCATTGACTCAATGAGTACCAAGAACACAATGTGATGACAATAAGTGCACTCTTTGACTGGAACGAAAAAATATAGTGACACATGGAATTGGCATGACTCAGAGACAAGTAGATTACCCAACTATAATATGAGATGCAAAAAAGTTCCATGTTCAAGAGAGACAATAGTTGCCATAAAGGAATCCAAAAAACTGACCCACTTCCTTCAATTTTTCCCCCATCCAGATAGATGAGTACCTCTTTCTTTTTTCACGAGCTTGAGGAGGGTAACATATTCTCAATATAGCTCATCCTTTGGTTGAGTCCCTTGACATATGTTTCAAGAACCCAAGGAAGGAGGGGTTCAATCCCATGTGGGTCCTGGAAATTGGAATCACATAGGTCCTTCAATGCATAGTTTTACGAGCCCAAATAAGGTAAACTTAGTGGTTTTCTACGTTTAGAGAGTCTGAAAAAAAATTAAAGATGACTCCATGGATGACTTTTTTGTAAGTTTAGTCTCCCAAGCCAGAAAAAAGTGTAAAATAATACAGGGTATAACTCTTCTAATCATGCTTGATTATAGTAGTCATTTTTCGTAGTTAGTCTCGCAAGGCCCAAAAAGAGATAAACTACCACTTGAAAGATTCACTTTCAAATGTTTTAATTAGTCTGAAAGGAAGCAAGATCACTTGACGATATTTTCATGTTTAGGGAGTCTGAAAAAGAGCTTAAAGGATAATCCAAATAGTTCCCAATGTAATGTCCAAAGGTTTCTAATGATACCCATGGATAGTTGGTACTTTCCCCCCAGCTGCATGATGGAAGCTAGTGGATTTTCTCTAGCATGATGTTTTGAGCCTGGCGATTTTACCCCTTAAGCTTCGTTTCATCCACCAACATTGAAGTTGTCACCAATTGTTGTACCAGATGGAGAAAAAGGGTCAACAGTCAAAGACGGGTGAAACAAAGGTTAAGTTACAAGATCTAGGGGAAGACCCGACTCAACATCTATGAGATCTACTGAAAGAATCGACTAGACGAGTGAGGCGGTTGTTTCATTTTTTAATGAACTTGACACAGGAAAATAACTCTGCTCATGACCAGGTACTACCAAAGGATCAAATAATTCTAAGGTAGGTTTCATTTTTACACAATATTGAAACTAGAAACTATGCTTGAGGCCCTTTGTTTCATTTTTTAATGAGCTTGACATAGAAACAAGAACTTTTCTTAAACCCGGTTTCATTTTTTAATGAGTTTGAAATCAACAAATAAGTTATGATCAAATATGGGTTTCATGTTTTAACGAGTTTGAAAGAAGGAAATAAAATATTCTCAAATACCTCTACTTGATCATGGCTTCCAAGAGGATAAGGCTCTAGAAGGTACACATGTCAAGGGACAAACCTCAATCATGGCTTCCAAGAGATTTTTGCTAGTTGGAAAAACTACACTCTAGAAGGAATACATGTTGAGGGTCGCGATAGAAGTAGGGAGACTTGTCTCTAATATCCCTATCGAAGAGATCACCATGTCAACTACTGGATCTAAATCATAATAAGGGATACATCCCTTCTTGTTTGGAGTTGAACGCATGGGAAAGTTTTCTACATAATTGACCTATGATAGGGTAGATCTCGCTGGAATTGAAGGATTGTTAACAAAATTCAGATGATTTACCATCATATGACTTGATATCCTGTTGAATGGATGGCTCTGCTCCCAACTGGAGGCTTCAACGGAAATCAACGGTTGCGACTTAATAAAATGTTGATATGGATGGATCTCCACCAATTCGGAAATTCGACACTCCAGGGCTCCGATACATGTAGTTCTTGTGTCTCTCAATTACCCTGAAGTGATGATCCTTTGAAGTACTTACATTTCTCCTCCTGGTTAATCTAATGGTCGAGAAAGGTCCCTAATGGATCTTAGATCGACGATTTTTATGCCTTCATGACTTCAGGCTTCGACATTTCTCACTAACAAAAACTTGGACACTCTCGAAGTCACATACTTTGGGAGATGACACATCAGACTGACATCATCTAGGGTGATGTGGACCCATGGCATGTGTTCCATGTGTCACTAAAAAATAGATATATCGGGGTCCAAAAGGTATTGAATCTGGGTGACAAGTGTCCCCACACGACCCCCTACCACGTGGCACATTCCACATCATCAACCACACAGATGATTCCCAATCAAAACTCCAAATCTCACGGCTCGTGTGGCTTCACAGTTTTACACCTCCATGAATTCGACACTTTGGGGCTTCGACACTCTAAGGTTTTTCTTTGCAACTTACCTCATATTCACCGTAGTGGAAAAGTTCCAAATACTTAACTTCACTACCCTTCTACCACAACTAGATATGACAGCCCGCAACACTCTTGAATTCCTCCCCTTAGAATAAATAATGTTCGATGGGGATTCCAGGACTTCGACACTCCGGGGCTCCAAGATGTCGCAATTCATAAACGTTTAAAACTCTTGGAGTGAAAAATCCCGAAGTGGTCAATGTCGGTTGACTAAGATCAATGGTGGAGATCCCTTCGGGCCTCCCATTAGATTGAATGGATGACGAGGCTTCATAACTCCACCCTTTGACAGTTCAGGCTTTTTCAGCCTACCAATGTAACACCCTGTTTCCCCTAGTTTGTAAAAATAATTAGACTGGCCAAGAACTATGGAAAACTCATAAATGTGAATATGTGATGTAAATGTACCTTGAGGAAAAGGTCAATAAATGTGAATAACATTATGAATTTTATTACAGGACTGCTGAGAGGGGATGTGCAGAAAAGGAGACCACGATGGTGTTGGAAGGCACCTGGAAAGGTGGCGTTAACTTCCACCGAGAATTAATACCGTATTTGGACTCCACTGGACCGAAGAACCAAAAGCGGCTCGTTGGCCCCGAGTTAAATGTCTCGCAGGCTGGTACATAGATAGCTTAATGAGGGATGGGAGGTGAACTGCCCATCCATAGAGCCATCAGGCCTAACCAGTGCGAGGGTAATCACGCCACACGAAACCTCGCAAGAGGATAACACATGGGGTAGAAGCGATTGTGGGGGGGACACGAGGGGAGAACTCTGGAAATACACAGAGTGAGTGATAGTAGAGAGGAAGGAGAGTAACCTTTTCTCCTGGTCACTGGCGGATAGAGACGCAGTCTCACAGCATCATGGTCTCATCTTGGGGGTGGCTAGTGGTAAATCTGTTGGGAGTCACTAAGCCTACGGTTGGGTGGAAACAAGCACCCCTCTCAGCAGTTTCATAACCCCTGGTGTTATTTCTGATAAGTGTTTTGCCTTTGGCATCTTGAAATATATGTATATGTTCATTCCGATGATTATGCCCATAAGCTGTGAACCTGTGAATGATTTCATTTTAAAAATGTCTGTATGGTATTTTGATTAGTACTAGCAGTTGTATATTTGTATGGAAGGACTATGTATGGCTTATGTCCTCATGAATTATTACTTACATGTGTATTGATCTAATTCAGACTTCATGTCTGGTTCTCGGGAGAGCGATACCCTTATCTGTTTCAGATAGTACCCTGGGTACACCTTCCCATAGAGATACCCTTCTCAAAATCCCATCAAGAACCTAGAGGGAGGACGTGGGGGCGAAAGGCCCTAAGAAATCTCAGATAGGTGTTGATCGACAAACGAGATTTGATCGAGAAATCTATGATCACTCATGACCGTAAGATTTGGTAAGAGGAAGCTGGAAAGTTAAGGGTCTTAACTTTGATAGATGGTGAATGACGGACAAGATCCCGTCGGGAAATCTGCAGTCACCCACGACCGTTAGATTAGTAGGAGGAAGTAGGACGTTAAATTCCCTACCACTTTGTTTTCCTGTGCCTTCATGGGGTAGCAGAGATTTTAGGACCGTGGATCCCCAAAGTCCATGAGAGTATCTAGACCGTGGATTTCTCCATGTTCAAGAAGTCGTGGGAGAGCCCACAAGTTAGAAATCTGTGGAAGTCGTCAGATTTCGGCTAAAAAACTCGACAGCCGTTGGATCTGTCATAAGATACCCGAGGGTTAACACCCCAGTGGATCGGGGTTTTCCATTGTGGAAACCCCGAAATAGATTTGAGCCGTCCGATTTATAGAGGCCACGTGTCGTGAGATCTCCCATTTCGGGAAATTAGGAATCGCGGAATCGAGATTTCTGGTGACAAGAGATTGGGACTTTCCATTGTGGAAACCCCAGGATAGATCTGAGCCATCCAACTGACGGAGGCCACGCGTCGCGATATCTCCCATTTCAGGAAATCAGGGATCGCAAGATCGAGAGTTCTGGTGACAAGGGATTGGGACTTTCCATGGTGGAAACCCCGGAGTAGTTGTGGACCGTCCGATTTAAGGAGGTGACGTGTCGAGAGATTACTCGTTTCAGGAAATCGGGGATCGGGGATTCAGGAGTCCCTTTGACAAAAACTCAGGCTCTTGCCTTGACGAATCCCGACCCATAACGTCGGGACGATAATAGGTGGCTAAGTCCCGATGAACGGATGAAATTCCTTCAGGGAATCTCAGGGTCTGTAACGATCGTCCGATGTGAGGAAGAGATGTTGGCTTTACACTGGGGTGTGAATGCGCATAAGGGTAAGTATAGAACATATTTGGATGGCTAGAGTTCACTCGCCCAAATCTACGACTGAGGATTCATTCCAGAGCCCCCTTTCCATTCCGCCTTTAATGGGGGGGGGTCCGGAATTGGACGCGCAACTCTCGAACAACCCATATTAATCCATCATGATCAATGATGATCAGGAGGATTCCGGACCCCCCTTTCCATTCTGCCTTTAATGGGGACGGGGGTCCAGAATAGTGTGGCATGTGAAGTGGGGCCCCGTCCTGTCATGTCAACTACCGTGTCCCGTTTCCCTCTCCGCCACCTGTATTCCACTTAACCACACGAGGGGGCCTGTTCTCATTGGCTATTCTCTACACCTGTTGGGATTTGTCCCTATCGGTCGATCGCTAGCCCTGTCGGGGCTCGACGGTTGCAGAGTTGAACGATTAGACATTACTATAGCGCCGAGGCACGAAATACAAATAGGCACTATGTTCAAATTGAACCGTGATCATGACCGCGATCACATGGGAACGGAGAAAGAGAGAAAGAGCTAGCTTGCACTAGGCCTCCATAGGTAATTCGGGGGTTCTGATTTGGCAGAAGACCGGAAAAATGCGATTGAGGTAGTGGGTATGTGACAAAGTGGTATCAGAGCATGGTTACAACACTCGGCCTGATTGGGCTCATGCACAAGTTGCGCATAAGCTCCATTCGAAGCACTCCTAGAAGGAGTAACCCCCTAACTTAACTCTCTTGTCCAAGATTAAAAAGTTGGAAACAAGAAACCGACTGTGTATGCATGTGAAAGAGTTATAAGTTCATGCACATATTATAAAATGTATTTAACTCTTGACTAATAACCATCGTTTGTCTTTTCACCCAAGCGGACAATCGGCCGCGGGAATTTACAGACGCAGAGAATGGTGACACCCCAAGAGATGGGAGAAGGCTCCCGCAATAGAGACGAACAGTTTGACGAAAGAAGAGCAATGGGAACCCCTCCAAATCTAGTCGAGACTATGAGGAGTCTCATGGTTGAATTGCAAAGTTGCAAGGCCGACAATGAAAGGATGATGAAAGAACAAGAAAAGGAAACCGAAATTAATGCAATTTTACTGCAGAGCTTATCCAACCTACAACGACAAATGCAACATGAACCCAAGATGCAGAAACATGGTCATATCAGTGGCCATACTGAGAGGAGCACCTCAAGAAAGGTCCACCCCAGAGGTAAGGGATCAGTGCCGGACAATTCCACTGAGAAGGAAGCTGGCGATTCAGAAGGCTCTTCCAACAACAGGACCAGTTCCTATTCTCGAAGAAAACAAAAGAAACAAAAGACTTCCAAGGGTCATAAATTTGAAGAATTCAAAAAGGCCAAACTCCCTCCTTCGACGGTGAGATAAATAAGGGAGAGGAAGCCAAGGCCTGACTACTTGGATTGAAGAAATAATTTAGATTCCATTATTTTTCAGAGAATTTGAAGGCCAGAGTGGCCACTTTCAATCTGAACGGAAAGGCTTCCATCTGGTGGGAGGATCTTAAGAATATGAAAGGGGTCCGCGAGGAGGACCTGTCTTGGAAACAGTTTGAAAAGTACTTCTGGAAGAAGTATTTGTCGGAAAGGTATTTCGACGAGAAGGCTAAAGAGTTTTATGAACTCAAACTGGGACAAATCACTATAGAGGAATATGTCAAAAAATTCCTCGACTTATTGAGGTATGTACCCTACATCAAAGCAGAGAAGGTGAAGGTGCAATGCTTCATCAGTGGGCTACCCAAGGAATACCGAGACCGAATCGAATTTGACGAGCCAAAGACCTTAGAAGACACTATTCGAAAAGAAACATATTGTCATGAACAATATGGACATTGGGCAGAGTCTCGTGGAGACTGGAAACAGAAGAGTGGTTCGAGATTTCAGAAAAAAGGGGACCAAACCCTCAGGATTTAAGAACTACAAGAAGAGCCCCAGAGTGAACTTTCCAGCTCGGAGTGTACTCCAGTAGAAATTTCCCTCGATGGACGGAAGTAAAACTTATGGACCTATACCAGTGCAGACTAATAACCCAAAGAAAGAACATCTGAAATGATGGGGTTGTGGAGAAGAGCATCTCCTCAGAGACTTTCCACACCGACAACAGAATAGTCAAAAAGTTTATAACATTCAGGAAGCTCCCACAGTCAATGATGTGGCAAGGAGTGTGTCGCAGATCTATGCAGTCTTGGATAATAACCAAGCTGACCACCAAGCCTCAGTGGTGGAAATAGAAGGTATGATTTTCAACCATCTGGTGTCTGTTTTGATTGACCCTGGTTCAAATTTGAGATATATAGCCCCTAAAGCTGTTGATAAGTGTAAGCTACAGCCATGAAATAAAACTAAGCCATGGTTGGTACAGTTAGCCATTGGCACCAAAAGAAAGGTAGTAGAGGTCATACTAGCCTGCCAATTAATGTTGGGTGAATTCCTCACCCAAGAAACCCTTAATGTATTACCCCTAGGATCATACGATCTGTTGATTGGTATGGACTGGCTGGACACCCATAATGCCAGACTGGACTGTTACCATAAAACCTTAGAATGTGTGAGCAAAGAAGGAAAAAGGATAACCCTCCAAGGGATCCGAAAACCGGTCTCGGTGAGACAAATATCAGCCCTGCAAATGAGAAAGTATTGTCGAAAGGGATGTCCCCTATATGCAATACAGGTGTTGAAAATGATCGAAGGTGCTAAACCAAGCCCTGACAATCACCATATCCTGAGAGAATACAGATATCTGTTTCCGGAAGAGGTACCACGTCTACCTCCGAGAAGGAACATTGACTTCTCGATAGAGCTTGCACCAGGAGCGGTGTCGGTGTCTAGGACACCCTACCAGATGAGCACACCTGAGTTAGTGGAACTTAAATTACAATTGAAAGAAATGATG
>ML793029.1:58537-78001 GCA_009831015.1 Picea engelmannii
ATGATGATGATGATGATGATGATGATGATGATGATGATGATGATGATGATGACGACGACGACGACGACGACGACGACGACGACGACGACGACGACGACGACGACGACGAACAACGTCCACTAAGATCGAATTGGTCTATTAGACCTTAAGAGGGTTAGTGATTACTTGTGATTTTTTAGAATTTTGTTTATGTTCTTGAAAAGAATTAAGAGAAGTTTTCCAAGATCACCATGCTTTTGTTGAGTTAAGAGGTTAGAAAGGTTGGTAGTGTGATAAATATTTTGAAAATGAGATCTAATATGGGTATAGGCTGGACAATCTAAGAGAAAGTGTTTTTCATATTCAACCTTTTTAGTGTCACAAAGGTGACACACTCTTTCATCCCATGGCATTTTAGGAATTGACCAACGCCCAATTTCACTACGGAGCTCGTGAGAATTTCTTCTTATCTTAGCAATGCTTATTTTTTTCTTTACGCTAGGCAAAACAGATAGATAATTTTGATCTTATAGATTATGGTTGATTACATCTTTATAATACCTTAATTTTATTTTTTCCTCTAACTCTTTATCACACCACATTTTCTCCTTAAATTTTGATTTGACATTTTTTTTAATAGTATCTTTATTCTGCAAAATGGTTTCTTCCATGATTCCCCAATAGTTTAGCCAAGATCGGACGTCTTTATGCCATCCTCGGTTGAGTCGATGGTGGTTATGACTTGATTTTGAAGAAAGTTTAGGTAGCCTCTTGTCTTCCATGTTGTTTAACTTGTTCTTATACATTAGGTATCTAGTCATAGCCATGCTCTGAATGGGGGAGAGGCTTGTTTCTAAGAGGAGTATGGGATAGGGTGTATTTCCTTTAATTTTGAGATTATAGGTTATAATTTTTTTTTGAATTTTCTCTATCTTTCTCCAGGATTCACGAGAGATACTAAAACCCTAGACTTCACATCCATAAAGAATAACATGTGTAATGAGAGTCTCAAAGAGGAGTTTCTTATTGTCCCAACTCCAAAGATCAATTGATTTACAATTGTTTTCAAGTCCATAATAAGCTTTCCATCCCCCAATAATCCTTTTCTCAATTGTATAATTGCAATTGAGCTTGTGGTGAATATCAATTCTAAGATATTTGTATGAAGTCACTTCATCCAACTTGTTGTTGTCATATACAAAGGTATGATAAGGGATCTTATTAGATTTAATAATCATGACCTTAGGATTATCAGTATTAACAGTCATACCCATATTGGAGCAAAATTCATTGAGGATTCTTAGTTGGTTTTCAAGATCACGGGGACTTCTTTCCATAAGAACGATATCATTGGCATAAAGAAGAAGA
This sequence comes from Picea engelmannii, assembly GCA_009831015.1. NCBI lineage: Eukaryota > Viridiplantae > Streptophyta > Pinopsida > Pinales > Pinaceae > Picea > Picea engelmannii. Next base: position 59,885 of record ML793029.1, read on the forward strand.
TTGATGACTATACTAGTGAGAGTAGGGCTGACACAACCTGCTTTTTCCAAGCATTCTTCTAACTTGTCAATGTATATGCCGAAAAGGGTGGGGCACAAGGGGCAACCTTGTTTGACTTTGATATTGCAGTTAATCTCTTTTGACAATCCCTTAGTGTTTTTAAAATTAGTAATAACATTCTCATACATCCTTATTGCAGCAGTCGTCAACTCGAGAGGAACTTTTATCTCTTCCAACCTATTCCAAAGGTTTTTCCTAGGGACCATGTCAAAAGATTTTCTAATGTTAACAAAACAAAAAAAAAACGATTGGTTTTAATATTCCAGAATTCCTCTGTAATGATCCTAAAGGTAACAAGATGGTCCACAGTTGAATGATATCTCCTAAACCTGACCTGGCCTTTAGCTCTTTTACCGTGACTTTTTAGCCAAAGGCTAATCTTCTTTTCCAAAATAATTCCATAAAACTTGACTAAAATATGACTAATCATAATGATCCTATAATTAGAAGAAATGTTTCTATCCCCATTTTTAAAAATAGAATAATTAATTTTTTATTTTTATAATTATTTAATATTTAGAATTTATAATAATATTAAATAAACATGTTTAAATTTATTTAAAATTTAAGAAGAATTTCCATTAATTTATTGAAAACCTTATACCAATGAAAATCTTAAAAATGTTATACAAGTTGCATTTAGGACATTATAAGATGAAGACGTTTACACAATCTTATACAATATTGACAATATTTATAATGACCCATCTTGGAGTTAAGATGAAGATGTTTACACAATCTTATACAATATTGACAATATCTATAATGACCCATCTTGGAGTCAACTTTGATAGGTGTTACAATTAACTATCCTTTTAAGTGTAATTAAATATAATCGAAATATTTGAAAGGTCTTCTTATAATCATTAATTTGATTACTTAATTATTTCTATATTCTAAAGGTTTATAATTAGCATATGAAATTAATATGTTATTATTATTATTATTATATATATATATATATATATATATATATATATATATATATATATATATATATATTAAAAAATTAAATTATACAATTTAATAAATAATATCATAACTTAATACAATTAAGAATTTATTATTATTCATATTAATATTTATATATATGAAAAGACGAAGTTATACAATTTAATAGGTAATACCATAACTTAATACAATCAAGGATTTACTACAATAATCACTTGTATTACTTAACCATTAGTAAATAATACAATAATCACTTGTATTACTTGGATTTAATAAATAATACCATAACTTAATACAATTAAGGATTTATTATTATTCATATTAATATCTATATATATATGAAAAGACGAAGTTATACAATTTAATAGGTAATACCATAATTTAATACAATCAAGGATTTACTACAATAATCACTTGTATTACTTAACCATTAGTATATTGTAAGGAGTTTATAATTAGTAGATTATATATATATATATATATATATATATATAACTCTTATATGTAAAAGACTTTTATTATATATATAATAAAAGTCTTCTACGTATAAGAGTTTAATATAAAATTATTTTAAATTAATTTTTCATTTTTATAATTATGTACTATTCATAGTTTAAGATAATACTAAGTGTTTAATATTATTTGAAATTTAAGAAAACTCTTAATTAATGCATTGAAAATCGTATGCCAAGTTGCACTTACGACATTAGAAGATGATGACGTTTAGAGAGTATTATATAATATTGACGAGATCTATTGCACAATTGTGGAGGGGGTTGACAAAATTATTGTGCAACTTGTGCATTCATGTTAATGTGGAATAAACTTAGAAGATAACTTAACTTTATTTATTTTTACCTTCTAAATATTTAATTATAATAACCTCATGAAGTTTATGGCTGCTAATAAGTGGTTAAATTAATTTGATGTTGTAAATAATTAAAAAAATGAATACAATAATTAAGGTATATGAAAATTACTTTCAGTTTTGATTTGGTTAATGTGTATCATTGAGGAATTGTACCACTATGCTCTTAAATCGATCAATTATGTTTTCCTCGCATCTTTCCTAAATTGAAAGTCTCTTCTTTACTTCCTCAAGTTAGTTCATCATATTAAGTGATGGCATAGTACTTCATATATGATGGTCTCCTTTTAATGTCCATATTTAAGATTCTAGGTCTATAATATCTCACATAAGAGAAATACATAAGACACATTTTGATTCTTATCCCACATTTATCAGTGCAAGTGAATATAATTTTATTATATTCTTACTTTCATTATAAGTACTTGCATTCTATAAGGAGCATATTAAAAGGTTTTATCATCCCACTAAAACTAATTATAAGTTTCTTCTACTATCTTAATGTATGGGATTTTTTATCAATATATTTCATTGATTTATATTGTGAATACAAGTTTATTCATATCCTTATTCTGGGTTTAGCATACATATGTGGGGAGGAGAGGCATACCTATATTATATGGGAATATGTAACATGAGGGATTGTAACGATCCCTCTTCGTTACATCTACAAGCAAACAACAGTGCAATTTTTTTTTTTTTTTGTGTTTTGGAAGAAGGGCGACGAAAACGACAGTTAACCACACCACTGACGACGAACGCAAGCACGTATTCCAGGAAAATAGGTAACTATCACTCCACTCACTAACACAAGGGAAACTGGGTGAATCAAGCATAGAACAACAAGGAGGAACGACTACCCGCCCGACACAAAACGACCACGCCTACCAGCTAAGGGACAACATCCCCATATCGATGCAACATCCAAACAACAAGGACTAAAACCTCTAGGTGCACGAACCCAATGCCTGAAGGCATTCAACCCATGCACCATAAAGCAACTGACAATGCTTGACAACACGCACACAGAATGCACCGACTACAACCAATTTCTCGCTCGCCACTATCCAATAGGGCGTGCCATGATCCTGTCATCAGGAATCATGCCATTAATAGGTGATAGACACATCAATAACCTTGACGCAACATAAGTTATCTAGACCAAGGACTCTTGACAAATTGATGCGCTAGGAACCAAACACCGATAAAAAAAACCACACCCATACCCCAAAAACAGGTCGACGAAACGCCAGAGGAGGAAGACAAGGGATGACGCAAGCCAATACATGAAATCATCCCCAACCCAACCAATCACCAAGTCTAAGCCAGTCAATGAATAAAATCTATTTTAACATGGGTTCCATTTTAAATGGGGCACGTCAAAGTTACAATCAGTCAATAATGCACCCACTAATTTAACGTTAATACAATCAATCTTGCAAGTCTAAGTAAGAAATATTTAAACTATAAATATAAATACCATCTAACCTCCATTATAATCAATTTAGCAAGTCTAAAATTGGCAATCTAGTCTCTACTCACCAACCTAATTTTAATCATTAATACAACCTAATTGGGCAATTCTACATTAATCCAAAATCTCCATCTAATTATCCATTCACTTGAATAACAATATTAACAAACTTAATGTAGGATGCGACTATTATAACACCTATGAACAATTTAATCTCAACATGTAGTGTATCTATATTGACCGAACCAATAATACTAGCTGTTTATTATCATTGAGACGGAAACTGCTAACTACTAACATCGATGTCGCAATATAAGAAGACAATTAACATATAAGTTACCTAATGATTAAGTTAGAAATAACAAGGCAATTTACATGATTGATATCATAACAAGTAATAAAGCAATAACAAGGCGATTAACATGTTGATTAACATAACAATTAATATAATAGTAACAAGGGAATTACATGACTGTTAACATAACAATTAATAGCTCAATAACAAGATGCGTTCATACTGTTTAACCATTTAACTCGCGGCGACAATTAATCAAAAAGAAGGAATCTGTTGATCATTAACTCACGATAGCAAATAATATGGCAATTAATAAGGCAATAATATAGCTTTTATCATTGCAATTAAGATGGTAATTAATAGTAAAATGCAGACAACATTTAAGGCAAAATGGTGTCCAATCTAGCAACTGTAGTCAACCATTTAAATGGGAAAAACGTGGTCACACTAGCAACAAAACGCAGTCCTAGTTAATGGTGAATCAATGTGCCATATGTTAACAAGCACAAGCTACCAATTAATGGAAATTCATGGGTATTTAACAAAAACTCAGTCCATTGTTTGAAAGAAAAAATGTGGGCATTTAAAATGACAATCTCAGTCTCATTTGGAAGCAAAAACGTGGGCATTTAAAATTGCAAACTCAGTCTCATTTGCAAGAAAAAACATGGGCATTTTAAATGGCAAATCTCTATCTCATTGAAAGAAAAAAAGTGGGCATTTTAAACGACAAACTCAGTCTCATATGAAAGAAAAACGTTGGCATTTTAAACAACAAACTCAAACTTATTTGAAAGAAAAAACGTTGGCAATTAAAAAAAACAATCTCGGTCTCATTTGAAGGCAAAACATGGGCATTTAAAATGAAAATCTCTCGCAACATTTAAAAGAAAAAATGTTTTTCTATTTCCAGGATACCAATACCAAATGCAGACATGAATCAATTCGTTTTTCCCTTTCCCGATTACCAATACAAAATGCAGACATGAATCAATTCATTTTTCCATTGCCATAATACAAATACAAAATGCAGACATGAATCAATTCATTTTTCCATTACCAGAATACCAATACAAAATGCAAACATCAATCAATACGTTTTTCCATTGCCCGAATACCAATACAAAATGAAGACATGAATCAATTCGTTTTTCCATTGCCCGAATACAAATAAAAAATGTCGACATGAATCAATTCGTTTTTCCATTGCCAGAATACCAATACAAAATGTAGACATGAATCAATTCATTTTTCCATTGCCAGAATACCAATACAAATGCAGAAAACAGTAAGAGAACCGAAAGGATCCAATCATCCAAGGACAACAATAGAAGTAGATGGCTAATAGGTTCGTCCTTTTCTCATCATCCTCTCACAGAATGGCAGGGCATTGAGATGCATAGGTCTATTAACGCCGAAGCGACGACCATAGATCAGGCTCCTGGCCGACTGCCCAGGCGAGGACTAATGAGCTAGGGATAATAGTAAAAACCACCACAATGGTCACAATCAAACACCACAAGGAGGTCACGACATGTGGCGAAACAAAGGCCATGGGAGTCAATCAATCATTGAGCTAGCCTATGAAATAAATTCAGTCATCAATCTAGACAATCAACTTACTTACTCCATTAAACATGCATATTCAAGCATAAATCCTACAACAATATACCATACAAAAATGAAGAGAGTGTACCATTGCCTGATCGCCCACTTTGAGTGACATTCCGCGCGCTCCGTGCAACTCCCGCTTGCCGACCGACGAGACTTCACCGGTACCTCCCAACAAATGCTAGGGGTGCTCTTCTTCCCCCTTAGCCCCTGAGCCACAAAGGGGCCACACACACTATCCAGAGATTCAGCTAGCTCCCATCTCACCTCGCAAGGCCGAGATACCACTCATCACCGAGATGGGTATCCCAACTCCCATAAGCTAATTCAGTCATGTAGATATTTCTGCAGCGTAACGTTACGCAAACAAAAGAGATCCTTCATCCTTCTCCTCCCTTCATTATATAGAGTTTCGAAGTCCCTTACCTTCCTAAAATCTCATTTAATTAAGTTTTTAAAAATTGAATCCTAAAAATTCCTCCCCATACAAGTGTCACCCATCCCCTTCATTCCTCCACAAATTAATTTCCCTTATTTCCCTCACCCACCTAGAGTCAATCCTAGAATTGCTCCTAGGTGTCCCCAAATTCTCTTACAGGTTTTAATGACTTTCTCCATTATCAATTTGCTAGTTCCGTTTTAAATTCGAAAGTTCTTAATGGTAGATACCTTACTAAGTTTGACTTTCTCCTGTTTCCCTTGGGTTTCCCTTTTCTTCTTATGTTTCCCTCTTTTCCTAGTTTCCTAAATATTTTAGATTTCCCTCTTTCCCCTTTGCATTTAGGACTCAAATTGGCAGGTGTAGAAATTAACTCCCTTTTTCCTTTTTCCCTTTTTAGTTAATAATTTTAAATTATCATAAATAATAAAACAATTATTTCCCTTTTTTTTTAAAATTACCCTAACATATTTTTATGAATCATTTAAATTGCTTACCCCCTTATTATTACAAGATTTAACGAAGAGTATAATAATTATTTATGTCATTTTATTTTTGTTTTTTTTTAAATAGATATATAAAATTTTACCACTAGCATAATTTAGACTTAGACCTTAAATTTTCGTACTGGGCAACATTTTATTAGGGAATTTGTTTTTAAAAATTCTTAACACATTATTCATCCTAACGCCATCTAGGTTCATTCATTTATCATCAACAACGCGACTTGCCCTTCAGGACGCACTAGGTGCTCCAAGGGTGCTACTCGCCTTAATTTGTTTCCCTTGCGCGATGTGCCCTTAAGGACGCACAACGTGCTCCAAGGGTTCCACTCGCCTCTTTCCATTTTTCTTGCACGACGTGCCCTTCAGGACGCACCATGTGCTCCAAGGGTGCCACTCGCCTCTTGACTGACTTGGTAGACATCAAAAACCTCTAGAGTCAATACTTCGCCAGGTGAACTTATGGGAGACTAAGGGCCTCTAAGGAATAAGGCCCCCACCTTATTGTGCACCCCTTAGAATCATCGTGAGTGATTGTCGCAGTCCGCCCTCATGACATCGTGGGTCCTCTCGAACAAGGTAAATGTTAACCTATTGTTCGAGCCATGACATGAGTGCTAGTAGGCTGTGGAAGGGCTATTATCCACACCTCTCCCTCAACATATTTGGTAGTCGTGCGTGACCCCTTTACTCCACATGTGAGTCTGGTCGGCAAGCTATCGTCAACCTGCATCATCAACGAATCATGTCAGAATATATCCATATCATATCATCTAATCAAATGCACTAATATCACAGTAAAACAATCAAACCCCAATGGTACACTCCCCGACTCGATCCAGAGTCCAAGGGGTTCCATCGATGCCTCTGCATCCTCGAGGTCCAAAATCCTGCACACTCAGTAAAACCGAGTCAATAGCACCTGTGTATGTCAATGCAGTAAAACAACATGTGATCAACCCATAACACCTCATAATCAAAATGAAATGTTTTAATAGCATAATAATCCAGATCACTTGCAAGCAAGTGTCCTTAAAGAATAAGGTGGCTTAGTGCGCCAGAGCAGGATGTTACATACACCCCCTCTTGGTCTAAACTTCAACTTCAAGTTTCATAGTATAAGTGCCGAAATAATGTGTATCACAGTATCATAATTCTATCTATCAAACAAAAATGGAAACTATTGGCGCATATCATATGCGTCCTCCTAGGTCGCCGAGTACAGACTATAGTTGTCCCACTAGACCTTGACATGATCTACTATTCAACGTCGTAGCTATCGAATGTGATGATCCAAGATGCGGATCAGATTAGCAGTGAGCACCCCCTCATTCGACACTAGCTAGGTGCTCAAGTCAAAACATGTGTAGGATCACTAAACAAAATGTCTCCAACAGAGACGTGAAATAAATCGTGCAAAACAACTCAAGAATCAGGCAAGGATAGCCAATAGGCCACATACCTCTCCTTTCCACAATATCGTAGGTTACCACAAACCTAGGAGATAATTTAGCCCCTTTTTCTAACTAGATTGAACTCTTATGCGGTTTCAAACACAAGAATACTCGATCGCTACATCATAACTATGGTCGACATGACGTGCAGTCACATAACTCTTCTGTCGATCCTACGCTTCCTGGATCCTTTGTCTTATAGCTTTCATTTAAACTACCATTTCTTGGATCGCTTTTGGTCCCACCAGGACCCTATCCTCAAGATGATCCCAACTCAAAGGAGTCTGACACAGTCACCCATAAAGAAACTTGAAGGGAGTCATCTTAATGGTGATTTGGTAACTATTGTTATAAGTGAATTCCACCAATGGCAATCATTCTTCCCAACGCTTTTGCTGGTCCATCACGTACATACGCAACATGTCCTCCAAGGTCACGTTCGTTCATTCGGTCTACCCGTTAGTCTCTGGGTGATACATCGTACTAAAGTTAAGTTGGGTTCCTAAGGCCTCTTGGAAACTCGTCCAAAATCGTCTAGTAAACACCGATCCTCGATCGAATATAATCCTCTTAGGCACACCATGCAACCTCACAATCTCACCGATGAAAACTCTAGCTATGTTACGTGCCTGATACATCATACACACAAGAATAAAGTGAGCACTCTTTGTCAAAGTGTCTACTACTACGAAAATAGAATCGTGTCTCCTTACCGTTAGTGGAAATCCAACAATAAAATCCATTGAAATAACATCCCATTTCGATTTCGAAATAGCGTGTGGCTATAGTAATCCTGTCGGATGTCTATGTTCAACCTTCACTTGCTAAAATTCTGTACATCTGGCCACATAGTTGACTATATCTTCCTTCATTCCCTTCCATAAGAATAAGGGTTTAAGGTATGCCCTCATCTTCATGACTCCCGGGTGACCCATTTAAACTTCTCTATGAGCCTCACTTAGGATCAACATCCTCAACTCTTCATTCGACGGTACGTAAATCCGATTTTTAAACCTCAATAAACCATCACTGTCAAATGAAAATCCTTCAAATCTTGGTACCATCATTATGTTTTGTCCGCTAAAACTCTCAACCTCTTGTACTAGTCATCATCACACTGTAAAGTTAGAATATTTTCACGTAGATTCGTCTGAAGAGGAAACACCGAAAATATGGGTGGTCTCCGACTCAATGCATATGCCACTCGGTTCACTGCCCCTTTTATGTAAGTAATCTCAAAGTCGTACTAGCTAGGCAATTTCAACCAATGTTGTTGTCACGCGTTCAGGTCACTTGTGTACAGATGTGTGGTAGTCCACAGTGGTCTGTCTTTAGTTCAAATTTTCATCCAACAAGGTATTGTGTCCAAAAATTCAAGGCTTGTTCAATGGCTAACAACTCCAAATCGTGCATCGCATAGTTAGCCTCATGCCTTCTCAGTTTTCTTGAGATGCGGACGATCACTCGTCCGTCTTGCATCAAGACTCTGCCTAAGACTTCCTTGGATGCATCAGTGCATAAAAATAAGTCCATGTCCATGTCAGGGACCTTTAGTATCGATGATGTTGTCAACAACTCCTTGAGCCTCCGAAATGCTTTCGCACATTTCTCGATCCAAACAAACTTCTTATTTTTCTTCTGCAATTCTGTGATCGGATTTTCTATCTTCAAAAATCCATCGTCGAACCATCAATAGTATCTTGCTAAACCCATGAAGCTATGCACTTCTGGTACATTCGTCAGTGCAGGCCATTCCATAATAGCCTCGACTTTTGCTGGATCCACGGTGATGACTTCGCCGGAGATGACATTCCCTAAGTAGTGAATCTTTGATTGATAAAAAGAGCATTTGGACAACTTCCCATACAATTTGTGCTCTCGCAGATACTGTAGTACCAAGAATAAGTGCTCGTCATTCTTCTCTGTCATCCGAGAGTAAATAAAAATATCTTCAATGAATACTTGGACGAACTTGTCCAAGTACTCGCGGAACACCCCGTTTATCAAACTCATAAATACCCCTGGGGAGTTTGTCAGTCCAAATGGTAAAACAATAAACTCGTAAAGTCCAAACCTCGTCTTAAAGGAGGTCTTAGGGACGCCATCTTCCTTAATCCGCAACCGGTGGAATCCTGATCGCAAGTCAATCTTTGAGAAAACCGTCGCACCCTTCATTTGATCGAACATATCATCAATCCTCGGAAATAGATATTGATTCTTGATCATTTCCTTGTTCAATTGACGGTAGTCAATGCAGAGCCTCCATGACCCGTCCTTCTTTTGTATGAAAATAGTAGGCGCACCCCACAATGACACACTTGGACGTATCAGTCCCAGGTCTAACAATTCTTTCAGTTGCATTCTCAACTCCTGTAACTCCGGGGTCGAAATTCGATAAGGCGTTCTAGCTATCAGTTCAGTTCCTAGTTTTAGGTCTATAGTAAACTCCAATTCCGTCTCGGGTGACATCCCAGGTAACTCCTCTGGAAATACATCCACAAACTCTCTCACCACCGGAAGGTGTTCTAGACCTTCCGCTACTCCCTTCTCGTTTAACGCAAGCATCACATAAAGCTTGCACCCCTTGAGCATGGTCTTTTGTAGATGCAAGGAAGAGATGAACCTTAGGGAAAATCCCTGGTTCTGTCCTACAATTACACGTCTCTGTCCCTCATCATTGACCTAGCTCAATTGTTTCGTCTTGCAGTTGAGTATTGCCTCATGCGATTCCAACCAGTCCATACCGATCACAATGTCATGAGATCTTAAGATCATGACGTATAGGTTGGACTTGGTGAAAAACTCTCCCAAGTTGAGGGTACATCCCGTAACCTTTCCTCCAACCTTTTGTTTGTCTCCAGAAGCCATCTATACGAAGATAAAATCATCCTGTTCGACTACCTTTACCTTAATCCTTTTTAGCGTTGCACCCGAAATGAAACTCTCGATAGCACCAGGATCTATCAAAATACTAAGGGTCTAGTCAGCTATGGTACTCGACATCTCTAGCACAGTCGACTAGGGATCTTCTTGGCAGTTATTCATCGCTGCATAAATTCGATGGGCCTTGCCCATATCTCCCATGGTAGTGGGTCCAGCCAATCTAGATGCTCTAGTCCTTTCCACTAGGCAGTCACACTGGTAGTGTGGCTCCCCACACGTCCAACACCCCTTCTTCGGTCCAGTACTCCTGGTACTCGAAGTAGACGATGAATTCTAACAATAAGGCCAAACTCAAACTTCTTGACCTTAAGTTTTTGGGTAACTTGGTGCAGAGCATATCGAAGCAGCTCCAAAACAGTCCTCTTACTCGAGCATCGTGCGACTACCTCGTCGCAAGGCATCGAACTCGTTGAGCTGATGCTCAATGAATTCCTTAGAAACATAGCTCCCTTGGAACCATCCCTCGAACAGTTCCCATGACACATCATCGACAACCAAGTTCAAAGGAGCAATAGTGTCTTTTACCATAAAAGAGTGCTCCCCTTCAGTCGAAATACCACCATGTGGACCTTCATGCTGGAGGTTATAAACGCGAAGTGTGAATCACACACCTTTCTCTACAACTATGATTCAACAACACCACCATCCGTGACACTCGTGGACGCTAAAAATCATCTCTCTTGAGATCTCAGAGGATGCTAACGGTACTAGCTATTGCGCGTTGTGGACCCTCAGGGGTGCCCTCTAAATGCGATCTCCACGAGGACATGTTAAGGTTTTTACTTAACGCAAGGGTTAATACTCACGGGTTTACTATAATGGAAATCCTGGTGATCCACAGTCACAGGGTTGAACCCGCTCTGATACCATATGTAACGACCCCTCTTCGTTACATCTACAAGCAAACAACAGTGTAATTTTTTTTATTTTTTTTTTTGTGATTTGGAAGAAGGGTGACGACAACGAAAGTTAACCACACCACTAATGACGAATGCAAGCATGCATTACAGGCAAACGGGAAACTATGACTCCACTCACTAACACAAGGGCAACTGGGTGAATCAAGCGTAGAACAACAAGGAGGAATGACTACCCGCCCGACACAAAACGACCATGCCTACCAGCTAAGGGACAACATCCCCATCCCGACGTAACATCCAAGCAACAAGGACTAGAACCTATAGGCGCACGAATCCAATGCCTGACGACATTCAACCCATGCCTGACGGCATTCAACCCATGCCCCATAAATCAACTGGCAATGCTTGACATCACTCACACATAACACACCGACTACAACCAAGTTATCACTCGCCACTATCCCATAGGGTGCGCCATGATCCTGTCATCAGGAATCATGTCGTTCCTAGGTGATAGACGCGTCAATATTATTGACACAACATAAGCTATCCAGACCGAGGAATCTAGACAAACTGACGCGCTAGGAACCGAACATCGATAAGAAAAACCACACCCATACCCCAACAACAGGTCGACGAAATTCCATAGGAGGAAGACAAGGGATGACGCAAGCCAATACACGACATCATCTCTGACCCAACCAATCACCTAGTTTAAACCAGTCAATGAATACAATCTATTTTAACATGGGTTCCATTCTAAATGGGGCATGTCAAAGTTACAATCAGTCAATAATGCACCCACTAATTTAACGTTAATACAATCAATCTTGCAAGTCTAAGTAAGAAATATTTAAAATATAATTATAAATACCATCTAACCTCCATTATGATCAATTTAGCAAGTCTAAAATTGGCAATCTAGTCTTTACTCACCAACCTAATTTTAATCATTAATACAACCTAATTGGGCAATTCTACATTAATCAAAAATCTCCATCCAACTATCCATTCACTTGAATAACAATATTAACAAGCTTAATGTAGGATGCTACTATTATAACACCTATGAACAATTTAATCTCAACATGTAGTATATCTATATTGATCGAACCAATAATACTAGCTATCTATTATCATTGAGAAGGAAACTGCTAACTACTAACATCGTTTTCACAATATAAGAAGGAAATTAACATAACAGTTACCTAACGATTAAATTAGCAATAACAAGGCCATTTACATGACTGATATCATAACAAGTAATAAAGCAATAACAAGGCGATTAACATAACAATTAATATAACAGTAACAAGGTAATTACATGACTGTTAACATAATAATTAATATCTCAATAATAAGATGCTTTCATACTGTTTAACTGTTTAACTCGCCGCAACAATTAATAAAAAAGAAGGAATCTGTTGATCATTAACTCACGGTAGAAAATAACATGGCAATTAATAAGGCAATAATATATCTTTTATCATTGCAATTAAGATGGTAATTAATAGTAAAATGCAGGCAACATTTAAGGCAAAATGGTGTCCAATCCAGCAACCATAGTCAACCATTTAAATGGGCAAAATGTGGTCGCACCAGCAGCAAAACGCAGTCCCAGTTAATGGCGAATCGTTGTGCCATACCTCAGAAAGCACAAGCTACCAATTAATGGAAATTCGTGGGTATTTAACAACAACTCAGTCCATCGTTTGAAAGAAAAAACGTGGCCATTTAAAACGACAATCTCAGTCTCATTTGGAAGAAAAAATGTGGGCATTTTAAATAGCAAACTCAGTCTCATTTGCTAGCAAAAACATGGGCATTTTAAACGGCATTTCTTTGTCTCATTGAAAGCAAAAACGTAGGCATTTTAAATGACAAACTCAGACTCATATGAAAGAAAAATGTGGGCATTTTAAACAACAATCTCAGACTCATTTGAAAGCAAAAACGTGGGCAATTAAAATAAATAATCTCGGTCTCATTTGAAGGCAAAACATGGGCATTTAAAACAACAATATCTAGAAACATTTAAAAGCAAAAACGTTTTTCTATTTCCAAGATACCAATACAAAATGCAGAAATGAATCAATTCGTTTTTCCATTGCCATAGTACAAATACAAAATGCAGACATGAATCAATTCGTTTTTCAATTGCCAGAATACCAATACAAAATGCAGACATGAATCAATTCATTTTTCCATTGCCAGAATATCAATACAAAATGCAGACATGAATCAATTCATTTTTCCATTGCCAGAATACAAATACAAAATGAAGACATGAATCAATTCGTTTTTCCATTGCCAGAATACCAATACAAAATGTAAACATGAATCAATTCATTTTTCCATTGCCAAAATACCAATACAAATGTAGACAATAGTAAGAGAACTGAAAGGATCCATTCATCCAAGGACAACAACGGAGGTAGATGACTGATAGGTTCATCCTTTGCTCATCATCCTCACACAGAAAGGTAGAGAATTGAGATCCATAGGTTTATTAACATCGAAGCGATGACCATAGATCAGGCTCTTGGCCAATTGCCGAGGCGAGGACTCATGAGCTAGGGATGATAGGAAAAACCACCACAATGGTCACAATCAAACACCACAAGGAGGTCAAGACATGTGGGGAAATGAAGGCCATGGGAGTCAATCAATCATCGAGCTAGGCTATGAAAGAAATTCAGTCATCAATATAGACAATCAGTTTACTTAATCCATTAAACATGAAGATCCAAGCATAAATCCTACAACAATCTACCATACAAAACTGAAGAGAGAGTACCATTGCCTGATCACCCGCTCTGAGTGACATCCCATGTGCTCCATGCAACTCCCGCTTACCGACCGGTGAGACTTCACCAGTACCTCCTAGCCAATGCTAGGGGTACTCTTCTTCCCCCTTAGCCCCCTGAGCCGCAAAGGGGCCACACACACTATCCAGAGATTCAGCTAGCTCCCAGCTCGCGTTGCAAGGCCGAGCTACCACTCCTCACCGAGATGGGTATCCCAACTCCCACAAGCTAATTCAGTCAAGTAGAGATTTCTACAGGGTAACATTACACAAACAGAAGAGATCTTGTATCCTTCTCCTCCCTTCATTATATAGAGTTTTGAAGTCCCTTACTTTCCTAAAATCTCATTTAATTAAGTTTTTAAAAATTAAATCTTAAAAATTCCTCCCCATACAAGTGCCACCCATCCCCTTCATTCCTCCACAATTTAATTTCTTTAATTAATTAATTTCCCTTATTTCCGTCACCCACCTAGAGTCACTCCTAGAATCGCTCCTAGGTGTCCCCAAATTCTCTTACAGGTTTTAATGACTTTCTCCATTATCAATTTGGTAGTTCAGTTTTAAATTAGAAAGTTCTTAATGGTATATACCTTACTAAGTTTGACTTTTTGTTGTTTCTCTTGGGTTTCCCTTTTCTTCCTATGTTTCCCTCTTTTCCTAGTTTCCTAAATATTTTATATTTCCCTCTTTCCCTTTTTCATTTAGGACTCAAATTGGCAGGTGTAAAAATTAACCCCCTTTTTCCTTTTTCCCTTTTTAGTTAATAATTTTAAATTATCATAAATAATAAAAAAATTATTTCCCTTTTTTAAATTTTTTTACACAAATAGATTTTTATGAATCATTTAAATTGCTTACCCCCTTATTATTAAAATATTTAACGAAGAGTATAATAATTATTTATGTTTTTTTATTTTTTTTTATTTAATAGATAGATTAAATTTTACCACTACATAATTTAGACTTAGACCTTAAATTTTCGTACTGGGCAACATTTTATTAGGGATTTTGTTTTTAAAAATTCTTAACACGTTATGCATCCTCAGGCCATCTAGGTTCATTCATTTATCATAAACAACGCGACATGCCCTGTAGGATGCACTAGGTGCTCCAAGGGTGCTTCTCACCTTAATTTGTTTCTCTTGCACAACATTCCCTTTAGGACACACTACGTGCTCCAAGGGTGCCACTCACCTCTTTCCATTTTTCTTGCGCGACGTGCCCTTCAGGATGCACCACGTGCTCCAAGGGTGCCACTTGCCTCTTGAATGACTTGGTAGACATAAAAAACCCCTGGAGTCAATAATCCACCAGGTGAACTTATGGGAGACTAAGGACCTCTAAGGAATAAGGCCCCCACCTTATTACGCACCCCTTAGAATCATCATGAGCGACTGTCACAGTTCATCCTCACGACATCGTGGGTCCTCTCGAACTACGTAAACTTTAACCTACAGTTCGAGCCATGGTGGGGGTGCTAGTAGGCCGTGGCAAGGTTGTTGTCCACACCTCTCCCTCAACATCTATGGTAGTCATGTGTGACCCCTTTACTCCACATGTGAGTCTGGTCGATAAGCTATCGTCAACCTACATCATCAACGAATCATGTCAGAATATATCCATATCCTATCATCTAATCAGATACAGTAATATCACAGTAAAACAATCAAACCCCAATGGTACACTCCCCAACTCGATCTGGAGTCCAAGGGTTTCCATCGATGCTTCTTCATCCTCGAGGTCCAAAATCCTGCACACTCAGTAAAACCGAGTCAATAGCACTTGTCTATGTCAATGCAGTAAAACAACATGTCATCAACCCATAACGCCTCATAATCAAAATCAAATGTTTTAATAGCATAATAATCTGGATCACTTGCAAGAAAGTGTCCTCAAATAATAAGTTTGCTTAGTGTGCTAGAGAGGGATGTTACAAGGATCGACCATGCATATTAAAATCAACTACACATATTAATAATCATCCTTCCATATCAATAATCAACCATGCCAATGCATATGCGTAATCTAACTCATTTCATACAACTACTATGAAAAAAAAGAAGATGGGAGAAGAAGAAGAGAATAGGAATCCTACAAATATTCATGGAAGTAAGTGTCAAACATTCCTTCCTCATGCATCACTAATTCTAATGCACTCCACCTAGTGTTTTCATACTTTCATATGTGGAATGAATAATATATCAGGCCATTTATCTTGCACTCAAAGTAGTAGTGAGGATGTCCTAAATGCCTTTGGTAGATAACCTAATTGTGCCGAAATGGTAGGTGGTTCGGGTATTAGAAATATTCACTTAAAATTTGTTAACTCCAAACTAGACTACATTCTCCTTTTAAATTCCACTAATTAGACCCCAAAATATACCCGTCTCCCTAGGATGGCTTCGCAAATTCTATAAGATACCAAGGGTGTGTGATCTTGCACTCTAGGTGATATAATGGGATATCCTTAGAGATGTTGTTTCCCCTAACACTAATAGTACATAAAAAATATAAAATGAAGCAACTTAAAGAAAAAATACATACATACTATAATTGCATTATTTTCTTGCATCAATTATCTTTAAAAATGACATTTATTCACAATATTTAACTCAGGTAGTGAACATAAAACAACCATGGAATAAATCTATACCAAGCTTGCATTATTTATTTCAAATTGATCAGTTCATTGTGTACCTTTCTTCCCCTCTTGAGAGGAAATATCCTTGGATAAAAGTTAACAAAAAAATTATTTCATTGTTCCTTAAACTAAACATATTTCAAACAATCATCAGGATTTCATGTTACAAAATTCGAGTCATTCACATCCTATTATTTCTAATTTGTCATTTTATTAATTATTTATTCTTATGGTTGTGTGATAGGACAATATGGCAATCAAATAATGTAGGGGCCGAATTAAATAAACAACCATTTAATTTACAACATAACAGTAAATTCAAGAAATTTCTATAATTTAGCACATTCACCTACAATATTTATCAATTATAATAAAATTTTATAAGAGATTAATACAATGCATACTTTGAAATAGTACCTCAACCTAATGCTAATAATCCTCTGTTTGTCCGTCGCTTGCCTCCTTGACTGCTTCTGCAAAACACTGCCCAAAACCTAGTTCCTCCCAGCCAACTAGGTAACTCCCTAGCTCCAGGATATCAACGGATATCCTGGCCCCGGTGCACTGATACAATCCTACTCCCAAAATTTTGGTCTCTCTGCAAATCCCAGAGCTCCCAAAATCCATCACGTACCTCCCGTAGAATGCCTCCCCGTCAAACTCCTTCTCTTCCTTATCTCTCCTTCACCGACTTCCCAGCCTCATTTACTCCCTACCTAACTCATTTATTACTTCCTTATCCTCCCGTCATTAATGCCCCTTATCCCCCTTTATTATTTTATCCTCGTGTATTTAATATGTTATCCCTTGTTGGATACATAACTTAATTTATCAGTATAGTTTATTATCCTCCTTTTATTTCTTTACCTTATTTATTAGTGAATTAATTAATACTTAAATTAATCATTGACACTCATGAATAACTAATTAATAATAATTAATTAGTAAATGTTATTTTAAGAAATAATTAAGGTTTAGCTAATCTTTTAGGACAATTATATTATTAAATTAATTATAATTAATCATCATATACACCTATTTAAGCAGGGTTGTTACATACACCCAACCTTCAGGAAACTTTGTCCCGAAGTTAAGGTATCTTATGGTACAAAGGACAAGAAACATGGTTCACACATTCATAACAAGTAACCGACATTATTAGTAAGTAAGTCAAGAAAACTCATACATACTAGTGTATATGTACAAGAA
>ML793029.1:93486-111046 GCA_009831015.1 Picea engelmannii
AGGAGTGATTCTAGGAGTAACTCTAGGTGGGTGAGGGAAATAAAGATAATTAGATAATTAAATAAATTAATTTATGGAGGAATGAAGAGGATGGGTGACACTTGTGCGGGGAGGAATTTTTAGGAACTAAATTTTAAAAACTTAATTAAACAAGATTTTAGGAAAGTAAGGAACCACAAAACTCTATATTATGAAGGGACGAGATGGAGGTTGGATCTCTTCTGTTTTGTGTAACGTTACACTGCAAAAATATCCACTTGACTGACTTAACTTGTGGGAGTTGGGATACCCAGCTCGATGAGGAGTGGTAGCTCGGCCTTGCGAGGCGAGTTGGGAGCTAGTCGAAATATCTCGATAGTGAGTGTGTGGCCCCTTTGTGGCTTAGAAGGATAAGGGGAAAGAAGAGTATCCCTAGAATTGGATGGGAGGTACTGGTGAAGTCTTGTCGGTCGGCACGTGGGAGTTGCAAGGAACACGAGGGACGTCCACTCCGAACAGGAAACGGTACGCTTTCTTCATTTTGTATGGTAAATTGTTTTAGAACTTATGCTTGAATCTGCATTTTTACTTGGGTAAGTGAACTGATTGTCTAGATGGTTTTCTGAAATATTCTTAGCCTAGTCGATGATATATTGACTCCCATGGCTTCATTCCCCACACGTATTGACCACCTTGCTGTGTTGATTGGGACCTTCATGGTTGTTTAGCCTTCGTCCCTAGCTCACCAGTCCTCACTTGAGTATTCGGCTAGGAGCCTGATCTATGGTCGTCACCTTAGCGTTAAAAGTCCTATGGATCTCAATGCCCTGCTTTTATATGTGAGGATGATGAGCAAAGGATGAAATTGTTAGTCGACTACTCTTGATGTTTGTCCCTGGCTGATTGTTGATTCCGCCATCTGGCAACGACCTCTGCGTGTGGATTATCTGGTGTCCTAGTTGGTTTTCTCTATGCCTTGATTGATAGAACACCTACAATCATTCCATGACCTTTCCCATTGGATCCTTGCATTCTCTTACTGTTGTATGTGCTGTATTGGGGTTATAGCAATGGAAGCATGAATTGATTCCCTGTCTACAAATTTTTTGGTATTCTAGCAATGGAAAAACGCAATGGTTTCATGTCTGCATTTTTTTTCTATTTTGTATTCTGGCAATGGAAAGGAGAAATGATTTCATGTTTGAAAATTTTATAATTGGCATTATGGCGATGGAAAAGAGGAATTATTCTTGTCTACAAATTTTATATGGGGCATTCTGGCAATGGAAAAACAAAATGGTTTCATGTCTTCATTTTTTCTCTATTTTGTATTCTGGCAATGGAAGAGAGAGATGATTTCATGTTTGCAAATTTTATAATTGGCATTCTGGCGATGGAAAAGAGGAATTATTCTTGTCTGCAAATTTTATATTGGGTATTCTGGCAATGGAAAACGAATGATTTCTTTGTCTGCATTTCATTTTACCTTTGGGGCGATTTTTCCCTTGATGAAGACTGATTTTTTCTTTAAAATTTTTTTGCCATGTGATTCCTTTTAATGCCCATGATTTGCAATTAATTGATGCCACATTTTTTCCCTTCGAAATATTGACTGAGTTGTTGTTAATACGCCCATGAAATTGCTCTGATAGACTGACTGAGATTTTGTTTAATACACCCACGAAATTGAAATAATAGACTGACTGAGTTGTTGTTTAATATGCCCATGAAATTGCTTAAAAACATTGACTGAGTTGTTGTTGAAATTGCCCACGATTTTAGCCATTTAAATCATAAACTCACTTGCTCAAATTGACCACGATTTTTCCTTTAAATTGTTGACCATGTTTGCTAGATTGGGCATGAAGTTTCCTTGAGGTTGACTGAGTGTATTGTTGCATGACCATGAGTTGGTCCTTCTGCAGTTGGTACCGTACCTTATATTCTCCTTCTCCTTGAGTGTATACCCAATGTTCTCACTGCCACACTTTCATTGCCACAACGATGTTACTGGCTAGTAATTACCATGGTAATTGGAATGATAATTGCTATATTAATTGCCTTATCAATTGCGAGAACAATTTTTGCAGCAATGTTAATGGTCAATAGTCTCCCTTTTTGTTGTAATTTCCAGGTTAATTGAAATGTTAAATGCTATATTTTTGCTTTATTAATTGCCAGGATAATTACTATAGCGATGTCTTTGGTCCAATAATTGTCATGTTAATTGCTACCCAGAGTGAATGGTCAGTCGATTCCTTCTTATTGATTAAATGCCACAGCAAGTTAAATGGATAACATTTATGTAAATTGCCTTGTTATTGCGCTATTAATCGTTATATTAACCGTCATATAAATTGCCTTGCTATTGTTATATTAATTGTTATGTTAACTAGCATGATAATCACCTTGTTAGTGTTATATTACTTGTTATGAAAATAGTCATGCAAACTACCCTATTATTGATAAATTAATTGTTATGTTAATCATTATGTTAAATGCCTTGTTAACCGCTGTAATAAATTGTTATGTAACATATATGTAATTACCTTGTTGAGTTGCTACAACAATGTTATTAGCTGGTAGTTTCCCGCTCAATGATAATAAACAACTAGTGTGGTTAGTCCGTCATTATAGCTAGACTAATGTTGAGGTTTAACTGTTCATACGTGCTAAAGGTAGAATTCCACTTTAAGAATGTTAATGTTGTTATTCAAGTTTATGGCTAGTTGGATGGGGATTCAGATTAATATAGAATTTTCCATTTAGGTTGTAATACATATTAAAATTAGTATGGTGAGTAAAGACTACATTGCAAATTTAGACTTGTTAATTTAGATATGTAATTGATGTTAGTTGGATTTATAGATATCGCCTAATTGGTAACTTAGACTCACTAAATTTGAGTCGTAATTCATGTTAAGTTTGGTTGGTAACTTGTTGAATAATGGAATTTAGACTGGTTAATTGATCTGTAATTAACGCCAATTTAAATCATAGATATTGACCATTTAGCCTTGATTAATCGCTGGGTTGTTGACGAAGTCATTTTTAGCTTGCGCTTCCCATTGAGGGTGTTGTTTATTATTATTAATTAATGTTTATACGTGGTTTTGTAAACGTTCAATGTGATTGGTTTTGCTCACTGTAAGGGTTCTAGTTACTTGTGTAATTAATTCTGGGTGCGTTGGGTTGTTAGGATGATTTTCCTTAGCTTAGTAGGTTTGGTCTGCTTGTGTCGGGCAGGATGTAGACACCTCCTTGTTCCTCAGAACAGTTTCCATCCTTGAGACCTTAAAAGGTCAAAATCGATGGGAACCTGGGCTTGAGCATTTCTTATGTGTCCTGGAGGTCCTAACCATTGCAGGGTAGGACGGGCAGGTAGTCATTCGTATTCTTCGTCGATTGAATGTTGTACATTGCTTCCAGGTGCTTGATGTGGTTTTATGTTAGGTCGTTACATTGTTGTTGCATGAGTTGCATGCATTGTGTTCGTCTTCGTGTTGTGATGTTGAGTATAATGTCATTATTACCTTCCTACACACACACAAAAAAAAAAAATTAAGGGTGCTTTTACCGGTTGTACATCGTAGGAGTCGTACCGAATGGGGATTTTACATGTGGTATCAGAGTGGGTCCAACCCGCGACTTGGGATCACTACGGCTTTCATTGATATGATTTGATTATAATGTTACTAATTGAGTTGACTTGTATTCGTGCAGGAAATCATGGTTAGAGGACGTCGCGGAGGCAGAGGACCGGGTGATAGGGGGTGCGACGCCTCCAGTAGCATCCATGCCTGAGGGATCTAACCCCTAAAGAGACGAGCAGGTTGTCGGATAGGAGTATATAGTAGTTGGTGATGTGGTCAGAATGATGAGATCTTTTCAGCACATGTCTGAGGCACTGATCAACCATTTGGATAGAGATGAGGCTAGGGCACTGGCACCCGCTGAGGTTCCATTGCGCACTCCGATCAATACCGGTAGCATTCACCGTGAACTCAAGAAGGTCAAATTTCCTGAGTTCTTTGGTGCCTCGGACGACGCAGCCGCTGAGGCATGGTTGGAGAACATGGCGATGTGCTTTTCACTTTGCTATTATACCTCCAACATGAAGGTCTGCATGGCGGTCTTTCAACTAAAGGGGAGCACTCATCTATGGTGGAAGACGCTCCTACCACAGGTGAACGTGGTTGTCGAAGACGTGTCATGGGAACTGGTCAAGGAATGGTTCTGAGAGAGGTACCTTTCAGAGGAATTCATTGAGCATTAGCTCAATGAGTTCAACGCCTTATGACAGGGAGGTCGTACAGTGCCCGAGTACAAGGTCCATTTTATGGAGTTGCTCCGTTATGCTCTGCACCTTAACACTGATAAACTTAAGGTCAACAGGTCCGTGTTCAGCCTTAACGGAAACATACGTGCAAAGGTCAGGATTTTGATGCCTGAAACCTTGCATGATGTCGTCCAGAAGGCCCTCATAGCAGAGGAGGAACTTATCAACGGGGGTCAGACCAGGACTCAAATGAGACTAGAAGGGCAGGTGTCATCTGGAGCACAGCAGCATCAGACACCAGCCAGACATACGCCAGGATATCATGGCTTCCAGAGGGGATCCACTTTCACTAGACCTCGACAATCAATGCCTCAGCAGCAGACACCTTATGGGGGACCACAACATCAGCAGCAACATCGACCGCAGCAGCAACAATTTAGGCCTATTCAGCAGAACAGACCAGGATTCTAGGCCGGTGGGTCGTCATCTTCTACTTCGAGTACCAGGACTACTGGGCTGAAGAAGGGGTGTTGGATGTGTGGGGAGCCACACTACCAATGCGAATGCCCCGTGGAGAGGACTAGAGAATCCAGATTAGCTGGACCCACTACCGTGGGAGAAATGGGAAAGGCCCATCAGATTCATGCAGCGGTGAATAACTGCCAGGCAGAGCATCAGTTGACTTTGCTCGAGACGACAGGTACCATCATTGACCATACCCTTAGTATTTTGATAGATCTCGGTGCTACCGAGAGTTTCATTTCGAGTGCAGCGCTAAAAAGGATTAAGGTAAAGACATTCGAACAGGATGAGTTTAACTTCATAGAGATGGCCTCGGGAGCCAAGCAAAGTGTTGGAGGAAGGGTTACGGGTTGTATCCTCAACTTGGGAGATTTTGTCACCAAGGCCGACCTGTATGTCACGATCTTAGGATCTTATGATGTCATGATTGGTATGGACTGGTTGGAATCGCATGAGGAAATACTCAACTGTAAGACAAAATGGTTGAGCTTGGTCGATGATGAGGGACAGCGATGTGTGATTGTAGGAAAGAACTAGGTAGTTTCCCTGAGGTTCATCTCTTCCTTACAGCTACGGAAGAGCATACGCAAGGGGTGCAATATTTATGCGATTCTTGCGTTAAACGAGAAGGGATTAGCGAAAGGTTTAGAACACCTTCCGGTGGTGAGAGAGTTTGCGGACGTATTTCCAGAGGAGTTACCTCGGATGGTGTCGGAGAGGGAATTGGAGTTTACCATATACCCAAAACTGGGGATTGAATCGATAGCAAGAACGTCTTATTGGATGTCAACCTCGGAGTTACAAGAATTGAAAATGCAACTGAAGGAGTTGTTGGACCTGGGAATGATATGTCTTAGTGTGTCACTGTGGGGTGCACCTGTTATTTTCATACAAAGAAGGATGGGTCGTGGAGGCTCTGCATTGAATATCGTCAACTGAACAAGGCCATGATCAAGAAGCACTATCCGTTGCTGATAGTTGATGATCTGTTCGATCAAATGAAGGGTGCAACGTTGTTCTCAAAGATCGACTTGCGATCAGGATACCACCAGTTACAGATTAAGGAAGATGATGTCCCTAAGACCGCCTTTAAGACAAGGTTTAGACATTACGAGTTTATTGTTTTACCATTTGGACTGACAAACACCAGAGGGGTATTTATGAGTTTGATGAACGAGGTGTTCCACGAGTACTTGGACAAGTTCGTCCAAGTATTCATTGACGATATTTTGATCTACTCTTGGATGACGGAGGAGCATGACGACCACTTGCACTTGGTATTACAGTTTCTGCGAGAGCACAAACTGTATGGGAAGTTGTCCAAATGCTCTTTTTATCAATCGAAGATTCACTACTTAGGGAATGTCATCTTCAGCGAAGGCATTGCCGTGGATCCAGCCAAGGTCAAGGCTATTATGGAATGGCCTGCACCGACGAATGTCCCGGACGTGCGTAGCTTCATGGATTTAGCAGGATACTATTGACGGTTCGTCGAGGGATTTTCGAAGATAGAAAATTTGATCACGGAGTTGCAGAAGAAGAACAAGAAGTTTGTTTGGACCAAGAAATGCGCGGAAGCATTTGGGAGGCTGAAGGAGTTGTTGACAATAGCATCGATACTAAAGGTCCCTGACATGGACATGGACTTCTTGGTATGCACTGACGCATCCAAGGAAGGCTTAGGCGGGGTCTTGATGCAAGACAGATGAGTGATCGCTTACATTTCGAGGAAACTAAGAAGGCATGAGGAGAACTATGTGACACACGATTTGGAGTTGTTAGCCATCGTATATGCCTTGAAGGTTTGGAGACACTACCATGTTGGATGAAAATTTGAACTAAAGACTGACCACTGTGGACTACAACACATATTTACGCAAAGCGACCTGAATGTGTGACAACGACGTTTTTCCGAATTTCTTAGTGAGTACGACTTCGAGATTACTTACATCAAAGGAACAGTGAACTGAGTGGTGGATCCATTGAGTCAGAGACCACACATATTTTCGGTGTTTCCTCTTCAGACGAATTTGCGTGAAAAGATTCTAACTTTACAGCATGATGATGACTGGTACAAAGAGGTAGAGGGTTTTATTGAAAAAAACACAATGATGGTCCCATGATTTGAAGGATTATCGTTTGGTAGCGATGGTTTATTGAGGTTTAAAAATCAGATCTACGTACCATTGAACGACGAGTTGAGGATGTTGATCTTGAGCGAGGCTCATAGAGAAGTTTACGTGGCTCACCCGGGAGTCACAAAGATGAGGGCAGACCTTAAACCCTTATTCTTCTGGAAGGGAATGAAGGCAGACATAGTCAACTATGTGGCCAGATGTCTATAATGTCAGCAGGTAAAGGTGGAACATAGACACCCACCAGGATTACTACAACCACACATTATTCAAGAATCGAAATGGGAGGTTATTTCGATGGATTTTATTGTTGGATTTCCACTGACGACAAGGAGAGATGACTCGATTTTCATAGTAGTAGATAGTCTGATGAAGAGTGCTCACTTTATTCCTATGTGTACGACATATCAGGCGCCTGAATTAGATAGAGTTTTCATCAATGAGATTGTGAGGCTAAATGGCGTGCCTAAGAGGATTATATCCGATCGAGGATCAACATTTACTGGACGATTTTGGATGAGTTTCCAAGAGGCCTTGGGAAGCCAACTTAACTTTAGTACTATGTATCACTCATAGACTGACGGGAAGACCGAACGAATGAACCAGACCTTGGAGGACATGTTGTGCATGTATGTTATGGACCAGCAAAAGTGTTGGGAATAATTCTTGCCACTAGTGGAGTTCGCTTACAACAACAATTACCAGAGCACCATTAATATGGTGCCTTTCAAATTTATTTACGGGAGACCATGTCGGACGCCTTTGAGTTGGGATCGGCTTGAGGATAGGGTCCTGGTGGGACCATAAGTGATCCAAGAAATGGAAGAGAAAATGCAAACAATAAGATCAAGGATTAAATAAGTGCATGATCGACAGAAGATTTATGCCGATCTGCACCATGTCAACCGTAGTTACGAGGTCAACAATTGAGTCTTCTTGTGGGTTAAACCACATAAGAGTTCGATCAAGTTTGGGAAGGGAACTAAACTCTCTCCTAGGTTCATGGGACCTTTCGAGATTGTGGAGAGAAAGGGGTCTGTGGCCTATCGACTAGCCTTGCCAGATTCTTTGAGGTGTATAATTTAAAATATACTAATTAAATGAGAAAAGGGAAAAAGGGTTAATTTCCACACCTAGCTTTTTGAGTTCTAATTAAAAAGGGGAAAGAGGGAAAATGTAAAATATTAGGAAACTAGGAAAAGAGGTAAACATAAAAAGGGAAAAAGAAGAAATTCAAACTTAGTAAAGTATCTACCATTTAAGAGCTTTCTAATTTAAACTGAACTAGCAATTTAATAATAGGGAAATCCATTAAAACCTGTAAGAGAATTTGGGGACACCTAGGAGTGATTCTAGGAGTAAATCTAGGTGGGTGAGGGAAATAGAGATAATTAGATAATTAAATAAATAAATTTATGGAGGAATGAAGGGGATGGGTGACACTTGTACGGGGAGGAATTTTTAGGAACTAAGTTTTAAAAACTTAATTAAATGAGATTTTAGGAAAGTAAGGAACCACAAAACTCTATATAATGAAGGTAGGAGATGGAGGTTGGATCTCTTCTGTTTTGCATCACATTATGCTGCAGAAATATCCACTTGACTGACTTGACTTGTGGGAGTTGGGATACCCATCTTGGTGAGGAGTGGTAGCTCGACCTTGCAAGGTGAGCTGGGAGCTAGTCGAAATCTCTGGATAGTGAGTGTGTGGCCCCTTTGTGGCTCCGAGGGATAAGGGGGAAGAAGAGTACCCCTAGCATTGGTTGGGAGGTACCGGTGAAGTCTCATCGGTTGGCACGTGGGAGTTGCAAGGAGGACGCGGGACGTCCACTCTGAACAGGAAATGGTACGCTTTCTTTGTTTTGTATGGTAAATTTGTTTAGAACTTATGCTTGAATCTGCATTTTTACTTGGGTAAGTGAAATGATTGTCTAGATGGTTTTCTGAAATTTTCTTGACCTAGCTCGATGATATATTGACTCCCATGGCTTCATTTCCCTATACGTTTTGACCACCTTGTTGTGTTGATTGTGACCTTCGTGATTGTTTAGCCTTCGTCCCTAGCTCACCAGTCCTTGCCTAAGCATTCGACCAGGATCCTGATCTACGGTCGTCGCCTTAGAGTTAAAAGACCTATGGATCTCAACGCTCTGCTTTTCTATGCGAAGATGATGAGCGAAGGATGAACCTGTTAGCCGGCTACCCTTGATGTTTGTCCCTGGCTAATTGTTGATTCCACCATCTGGAAACGACCTCTGCGTGTGGATTATCTGGTGTCCTGGTTGGTTTTATCTATGCCTTGACTGATAGAACCCCTGCAATCATTCCATGACCTTTCCCATTGGATCCTTGCATTCTTGTATTGTTTTCTGCGCTGTATTGGGGTTATAGAAATGGAAGCACGAATTGATTCCCTGTCTGCTAATTTTTGGGTATTCTGGCAAAGGAAAAACACCATGATTTCATGTTTGCATTTTTTTTCTATTTTTTCTTCTAGCAATGGAAAGGAGAAATGATTTCATGTTTACAAATTTTATAATTGGCATTCTAGCGATGGAAAAGAGGAATTATTCTTGTCTGCAACTTTTATATGGGGCATTTTGGAAATGGAAAAACGCAATGGTTTCATGTATGCATTTTTTTTCTATTTTGTATTCTGGCAATGGAAAAGAGAAATGATTTCATGTCTGCAAATTTTATAATTGGCATTATGGCGATGGAAAAGAGGAATTATTCTTGTCTGCAACTTTTATATTGGGTATTTTGGCAATGGAAAATGAATGATTTCTTTGTATGCATTTCGTTTTACCTTTGGGGCGATTTTTCCCTTGATGAAGAGTGAGTTTTGCTTTAAACATTTGTTTTCATGTGATTCCTGTTAATTCCCATGATTTGCAATTAATTGATGCCACGTTTTTGCCCTTCGAAATATTGACTGAGTTGTTGTTAATACGCCCAGGAAATTGCTCTGATAGACTGACTGATTTGTTGTTTAATACGCCCACGAAATTGCACTAATAGACTGACTGAATTGTTGCTTAATACGCCCATGAAATTGCTTAAAAACGTTGACTGAGTTGCTCTTGAAATTGCCCACGATTTTAGCCATTTAAATCATAAACTCACTAGTTGAAATTGACCACGATTTTGCCTTTAAATTGTTGATTGTGTTTGTTGGATAGGGCACAAAGTTGTCTTGAGGTTGACTGAGTGTGTTGTTGCATGACCTTGAGTTGGTCCTTCTGCAGTTGGTACTGTCCCTTTTATTCTCCTTCTCCTTGAGTGTATACCCAACATTCTCACTGCCACACTCTAATTGCCACAACGATGTTACTGGCCAGTAATTACCATGTTAATTGCAATGATAACTGCTATATTAATTGCCTTATCAATTGCCAGAACAATTGCTACACCAATGTTAATGGTCAACAGTCTCCCTTTTTGCTATAATTGCCAGGTTAATTGAAATGTTAAATGCTATATTTTTTCCTTATTAATTGCCAGGATAATTGCTACAGTGATGTCTTTGGTCCAATAATTTCCATGTTAATTGCTACCCTGAGTCAATGGTCAGTCGATTCCTTCTTATTGATTAAATTCCATAGCGAGTTAAATGGTTAACAGTTATGTAAATTGCCTTGTTATTGCGCTATTAATCGTTATGTTAACAGTCATATAAATTGCCTTGCTACTGTTATATTAATTGTTATGTTAACTAGCATGATAATTGCCTTGTTAGTGCTATATTACTTGTTATGAAAATAGTCATGCAAACTACCATGTTATTGCTAAATTAATTGTTATGTTACTCATTATGTTAAATGCCTTGTTAACTGTTGTAATAAATTGTTATGTAACAGATATGTAATTACCTTGTTGAGTTGCTACAACAATGTTGTTAGCTAGCAGTTTCCCCCTCAATGATAATAATCAGGTAGTGTGGTTAGTCGGTCATTATAGCTAGACTAATATTGAGGTTTAACTGTTCATACATGCTAAAGGTAGCATTCCACTTTAAGAATGTTAATGTTGTTATTCAAGTTTATGGCTAGTTGGATGGGGATTCAGATTAATATAGAATTGTCCATTTAGGTTGTAATAAATATTAAAATTAGTATGGTGAGTAAAGACTAGATTGCAAATTTAGACTTGCTAATTTAGATATGTAATTGATGTTAGTTGGATTTATAGATATCGCCTAATTGGTCACTCAGACTCGCTAAATTCGAGTCGTAATTCATGTTAAGTTCGATTGGTAACTCGTTGAATAATGGAATTTAGACTGGTTAATTGATCTGTAATTAATGCCAATTTAAATCATAGATATTGACCATTTAGCCTTGATTAAGGGTTGGGTTGTTGATGAAGTCGTTTTTAGCTTGCGCTTCCCATTGAGGGTGTTGTTGTTTATTATTAATTAATGTTTGTACATGGTTTTGTAAACGTTCAATGTGATTGGTTTTGCTCACTGTAAGGGTTCTAGTTACTTGTGTAATTAATTTTGGGTGTGTTGGGTTGTTAGGATGATTGTCCTTAGCTTAGTAGGCTTGGTCTCCTTATGTCGGGCGGGATGTAGACACCTCCTTGTTCCTCAGAACAATCGCCAGCCTTGAGACCTTAAAAGGTCAAAATTGATGGGAACCTAGGCTTGAGCGTTGCTTATGTGTCCTGGAGGTCCTAACCATTGTAGGGTAGGATGGGCGGGTAGTCTTTCGTATTCTTAGTCGGATGAATGTCGTACATTGATTCTAGGTGCTTGATGTGATTTTATGTTAGGTCGTTATGTTGTTGTTGCGTGAGTTGCATGCATTGTGTTCATCGTCGTGTTGCAATGTTGAGTATAATTTCATTATTACCTTCCTACACACACACACAAAAAAAAAAATTAAGGGTGATTTTACCGGTTGTACTTCGTAGGAGTTGTACCGGATGGGGATTTTACATGTGGTATCAGAGCGGGTTCAACCCACAACTTGGGATCACTACAACTTTCGTTGATATGATTTGATTATAATGTTACTAATTGAGTTGACATGTATTCGTGCAGGTAATCATGGTTAGAGGACATCGTGGAGGCAAACGACCGGGTGATAGGGGGCACGATGCCTCCAGTAGCATCCACGCTTGAGGGATCTAACCCCCAGGGAGACGAGCAAGTTCTCGGACATGAGCATATAGCAATTGGTGATGTGGTCGGAATGATGAGATCTTTTCAGCGCATGTCTAAGGCACTGATCAGCCATTTGGACAGAGATGAGGCTAGGGCGTCGGCACCCGCTGAGGTTCCACCGCATGCTCTGGTTAGTACTGGTAGCATTCAACGTGAACTTGAGAAGGTTAAATTTCCCGAGTTCTTTGGTGCCATGGATGATGTAGCCACCGAGGCATGGTTGGAGAACATGGCGATGTGCTTTGAACTTCGTGATTATACCTCCAACATGAAGGTTCGCATGGCGGTATTTCAACTGAAGGGAAGCACTCTTCTATGGTGGAAGACGCTCCTACCATAGCTAAACATGGTCGTCTAAGACATGTCATGGGAACTGTTCAAGGAACGGTTTCGAGAGAGGTACCTTTTAAGGAATTCATTGAGAAACATCTCAATGAGTTCAACGCCTTACGACAGGGTGGTCGTACGATGCCCTAGTACGAGGCCCATTTTATGGAGCTGCTCCGGTATTCTCTGCACCTTAACACTGAGAAACTTAAGGTCAACAAGTTTGTGTTTGGCCTTAACGACAACATACATGCAAAGGTCAAGATTTTGATGCCTCAAACCTTGCATGATTCCATCCAGAAGGCCCTCATAGCAGAGGAGGAGCTTATCACTGGGGGTCAGACCAGGACTCTAGCGAGACCAGCAGGGTAGTTGTCATCTGGAGCACAGCAGCATCAGACACCAGCCAGACATACGTTGGGATATCGTGGCTTCTAGAGGGAATCCACTTTCACTACACCTCAGCGACCGGCGCCTCAACAGAAGACACCTTATCGGGGACCACAACATCAGTAGCAGTGTCGACCGTAGCAACAACAGTGTAGGCATGTTTAGCAGAACAAACCAGGATTCCAGGACGATGGGTCGTCATCTTCTATTTTAGGTACCAGGACTACTTGTCCGAAGAAGGGGTGTTGGATGTGTGGGGAGCCACACTAATAGAATGACTGCCCTGTGGAGAGGACTAGAGCATCCGGATCAACTAGACCCACTACCATGGGAGATATGGGCAAGGCCCATCGGATTCATGCAGTGGTGAATAACTACCAGACAGAGCATCAGTCAACTGTGGTCGAGATGACAGGTATCGTCGCTGACCAGACCCTTAGTATTTTGATAGATCCTAGTGCTACTGAGAGTTTCATTTTGGGTGCAACACTAAAAAGGATTAAGGTAAAGGCAGTCGAACATGATGAGTTTAGGTTCGTAGAGATGGCCTCAGGAGCCAAGCAAAGGGTTGGAGGAAGGGTTACAGGTTGTATCCTCAACCTGGGAGAGATTTTCACCAAGTCTGACCTGTACGTCATGATCTTAGGATCTTATGATGTTGTGATTGGTATGGACTGGTTGGAATTGCATGAGGCGATACTCAACTGTAAGACAAAACGATTGAGCTTGGTCGATGACGAGGGACAAAGACATGTGATTGTAGGATGGAACCAAGGAGTTTCCCTGAGGTTCATCTCTTCCTTACAGCTATGGAAGAGAATGCGCAAGGGGTGCAAGCTTTATGCGATCCTTGCATTAAACGAGAAGGGATTAGTGGAAGGTTTAGAACACCTTTCGGTGGTGAGAGAGTTTGCGGACGTATTTCTAGAGGAGTTACCTGGGATGCCGTTGGAGAGGGAATTGGATTTTACCATAGACCTAAAACCGGGGACTAAACCGATAGCAAGAACGCCTTATTGGATGTCGACCCCGAAGTTACAAGAATTGAAATTGCAACTGAAGGAGTTGCTAGACTTGGGATTGATACGTCCTAGTGAGTCACTGTGGGGTGCACTTGTTATTTTCATATGAAAGAAGGGTGGGTTGTGGAGGCTCTGCATTGACTACCGTCAATTGAACAAGGCCACGATCAAGAATCAGTATCCGTTGCCAAGAATTGATGATCTGTTCAATCAAATGAAGGGTGCGTTCTCAAAGATCGATACCACCAAGATACCACTAGTTACATATTAAGGAAGATGACATCCCTAAGACCACCTTTAAGACGAGGTTTGGACATTACGAGTTTACTGTTTTACCATTTGGATTGACAAATGCCCTAGGGGTATTTATGAGTTTGATGAACGAGGTGTTCCTCGAGTACTTGGACAAGTTCATCCAAGTATTCATTGACGATATTTTGATCTACTCTTGGACAATGAAGGAGCATGACGAGCACCTGCACTTGGTACTACAGTGTCTGCGAGAGCACAAACTGTATGGGAAGTTGTCCAAATTCTCTTTTTATCAATCGAAGATTCACTACTTAGGGCATGTCATCTCCAGTGAAGGCATCGTCGTGGATCTAGCCAAGGTCGAGGTGATTATGGAATGGCCTACGTCGACCAATGTCCTGGAAGTGCGTAGCTTCATGGGTTTAGTAGGATACTATCGACGGTTCGTCGAGGGATTTTCGAAGATAGCAAATCTGATCACGGAGTTACAGAAGAAGAACAAGAAGTTTGTTTGGACCAAGAAATGTGTGAAAGTATTTCAGAGGCTCAAGAAGTTGTTGACAACAACACCTATACTAAAGGTCCCTGACATGGGTGCAGACTTCTTGGTATGCAGTGACGCATCCAAGGAAGGCTTAGGCAGGGTCTTGATGCAAGACGAATGAGTGATCGCTTACATTGCGAGGAAACTGAGAATGCATGAGGAGAACTATGAAACGCATGATTTGGAGTTGTTAGCCATCGTATATGCCTTGAAGTTTTGGAGACACTACCTTGTTGGATGAAAATTTGAACTAAAGAATGATCACTCTGGACTACAACATATATTTACGCAAAGCGACCTGAACATGTGACAACGACGTTGGTCGGAATTTCTTAGCAAGTACGACTTCGAGATTACTCACATAAAAGGAACAGTGAACCGAGTGGTAGATGCATTGAGTCGGAGACCATGAATCTTTTTGGTCCTGCCTCTTTAGACGAATCTGTGTGAAAATATTCTAACTTTACAGCATGATGATGACTGGTAGAAAGAGGTCGAGGGTTTTATCGAACAAAACACAATGATGGTACCACGATTTGAAGGATTTTCGTTAGATAGCAATGGTTTATTGAGGTTTAAAAATCAGATCTACGTACCGCCAAACGACGAGTCGAGGGTGTTGATCCTGAGCGAGTCTCATAGAGCAGTTTACATGGCTCACCCGAGAGTCATGGAGATGAGAGCAGACCTTAAACCCTGATTCTTCTGGAAGGGAATTAAGGTAGACATAGTCAACTATGTGGTCAGATGTCTAGAATGTCAGTAGGTAAAGGCGTAACATAGACACCCAGCAGGATTACTACAACCACACGCTATTCCGGAATCAAAATGGGAGGTTATTTCGATGGTTTTTATTGTTGGATTGTCATTGATGGCAAGGAGACATGACTCAATTTTCGTAGTAGTAGACACTCTGACAAAGAGTGCTCACTTTATTCCTATCCGTATGACATATCAGGCACCTAAATTAGCTAGAGTTTTCATCAGTGAGATTGTGAGGCTGCATGGCGTGCCTCAGAGGATTATATCCGATTGAGGATCGATGTTTACTGGATGAATTTGGACGAGTTTCTAAGAGGCCTTGGGAACCTAACTTAAATTTAGTACTACGTATCACCTAGAGACTGACGGGTAGACCAAACAAATGAACCAAACCTTGGAGGACATGTTGCGCATGTACGTGATGGACCAACAAAAGCATTGGGAAGAATTCTTGCCACTAGTCGAGTTCACTTACAACAACAGTTACCAAAGCACCATTAAGATGGCACCTTTCGAGTTTCTTTACTGGCGACTGTGTCCGACACTTTTGAGTTGTGATCGGCTTGAGGATAGGTTCCTGGTGGGACCAGAAGTGATCCAAGAAATGGAAGAGTAAATGAAAACAATAAGACAAAGGATTAAAGAAGCGCAGGATTGACATAAGAGTTATGTCGATGCACACCATGTCGACCGTAGTTACGAGGTCGACAATCAAGACTTCTTGCGGGTTAAACTGCATAAGAGTTCTATCAAGTTTGGGAAGGGAGATAAACTCTCTCCTAGGTTCATGGGACCTTTCGAGATTGTGGAGAGAAAGGGGCCCATGGCCTATCAACTAGCCTTGCTGGATTCATTGAGGCGTATGCACGATGTTTTTCATGTATCTATTTTGAGACATTATATTAGTGATCCTACACATGTTATTGACATGATTTCCTTGCAGGTATCGGATGAAGGGGCACTCACAGCTAAGTTGAGCTGCATCTTGGATCATCACGTTCGACAGCTACAACGTCGAATGATAGAGTAGGTCAAGGTCTAGTGGGACAATTATAGTCCACACTCGGCGACCTGGGAGGATGCATATGATATGCACCAGTAGTTTCCATTTTTGTTTGATAGATAGACATATGATATTGTGATACACTTTATTTCAGCATATATACTATGAAACTTCGGGATGAAGTTTAGACTAAGAGGGGGTGTATGTAACATCCCGCTATGGTGCATTGAGCGAACCTATTCTTTGAGGACACTTGTTCGCAAGTGATCTGGATTATTATGCTATTAAAAATTTTGATTTTGATTATGAGGCTTTATGGGTTGATGACATGTTGTTTTATTGCATTAACATAGACAGGTGTTATTGACTCGGTTTTATTGAGTGTGCAGGATTTTGGACCTCGAGGATGCAGAGGCATCGATGGAACCCCTTAGACTCCGGATTGAGTCAGGGAGTGTACCATTTGGGTTTGATTGTATTACTGTGATATTAGTGCATCTGAATAGATGATATGATATGGTTATATTATGACACGATTTGTTGATGATGAAGGCTGACGATATCTTGTCGACCAGACTCACATGTGGAGTAAAGGGTTCATGCACGACTACCAGAGATGCTGAGAGAGAGGTGTGGACAGTAGCCCTGCCACAGCCTACTAGCACTCCCGTCGTGGCTCGAACTGTAGGTTAACGTTTACCTAGTTCGAGAGGACCCATGATGCTGTGAGGGAATATTGTGATAGTCGTTCACGATGATTCTAAGGGGCACGTAATAAGGCGGGGGTCTTATTCCTTAGAGGACCTTAGTCTCCCACAAGTTCACCTGGCGTAGTATTGACTCCAGGGGTTTTTTATGTCTACCAAGTCAGTCAAGAGGCGAGTGACACCCTTGGAGCACGTGGTGCATCCTAAAGGGCATGTTGCGTAAGAAAAATAGAAGAGGCGAGTGGCACCCTTGGAGCACGTAGTACGTCCTGAAGGGCACGTCGTGCAAGGGAACATATGAGGCAAGTGGAACCCTTAGAGCACCTAGTGCGTCCTGAAGGGCACATCGCGTTGTTTTGATAAATGAATGAACCTAGTCGGCCTTAGGATGAACACTGTGATAAGAATTTTAAAAAACATTCTCCCTAATAAAATGTTGCCCATCACGAAAATTAAGGTGTAGGTCTA
>ML793029.1:133655-147012 GCA_009831015.1 Picea engelmannii
GAATCTACTGGAATAGACTATTTGCATGATCTCCAAGAGATAATAGTTGATCGAAGACTCGTGATGTATCGTGAGGTAGACACTCCATTCTACTTATCCCCATCAAAGTATGAACTTGTATGTCCAACTAGTTTGAAGTCATCAACCTTAGGGAATTTGAGCCAAAAGTCTTGAGTTCCCTTCAATTAATTTAGAGCTCTCTTTGCAACACAACAATTTCCTTCACAAGGTTTTTGAATGAACCTAGAAATGATACTAACTACAAATGAATTGTTGGACTAATAGTAGTAAGGTAGATAAGATTACCCACAAGATGTCTATATTTAGTTGCATCCACAAATTAATTCCCTTCTTTTGATGCTCGCTTTAGATTTTTTTCCATTGGAGTAGAGACGGGATTACAATTAGCCATACCAAATTTGTTAAAAAATTATCCAATGTACTTATTTTGGGAGATGAATACATGCTTTAGATTCCAAGTTACTTCAATACCCAAGTAAGAAAGGAATAAATATATATATGATGAGTCACCTCTTCACTTACAAAAGTAGAAATAAAGGAATAATATTTATTGTCTTTATTCGTCAATAAGGAAAGATCTTTGTTTGATGTTGGTTTGGTAGGTTTGATATCGCCATCAAAAATGTCATCCAAAATATCATTGAATATCAGGGCGTGTTAAATATTCCTTCACTATTCTAGATAACTATCTTTACTTATAAGGACTACACCAATAATTGAGACAAGAGAATGCATTTTCACCACCAACTACTCCTCACAATACAACTATGTTCATCATGATATTTAAGTGCTATAGAATTAAAGCAGATTCCTCTGTAAGTATTTAATCTCCTCCATTATACATTTGGTGGCCATTTCTTTCCAAACATGTGTTCCTCCATTAAAGTATAACAGAACATACATATGCATTTCCTAATGTATCTTCAACCAAAGGTCTGATTCACATTCAATGTTGATGACTGTAGAATAAAACCCTTATACTTTTAGAAAAAGAAAAATTCTTACCTAATATTCCAAAGAAGTAAGTTTTCTTATATTAGGGCATAATATCACTATTATAATCTAAGGGAGAGTGGCTTACTATTTATGGAGACTTATTATAGTCGTATTCTGGTGAAGAGAATGGATTATGGATGCAACAAATGTAGTGTGAGTTAGTTACTTCTTTCATATTTATCTCTCCAAAACCTAGAGTTGTGCAATTCACATACAACACTCTTTCCCATAAGTCACAACAAATTAAAGAACCACCTCTCTCAACCCACCAACAACAAAATGATTCCAAACAATCAAGATCCTTCTCAAATTTGTTACTACCATAACAATTTTGCACTCTTTTCATCTTATAACACCAAGAAATGGATGTTGAATGTAGCAATGACGGCAACCACCAAAAAAATGCCATATAGGCTACAAAAATTGGAGTTGAGGATTTGATCAAGATCCCTTAATTACAATCTTGGAAATCCCCTTGGAGATGGAAGTTATGGTAGATTCTAGTTATTCTAAGAGACACAAAACAAAACAAAAAATTCTTTCAAAGGGTCCCAACGATCTCTGGGGACACATCAATGGTCGGAGGATGAGTGGAAGAATTTAGGGTTTCCTTGATTTATGGACATGTTTCTCATAGGTGATTCCAATGGTTGGATGATGATTGGAGGTGTTTATGGTTTCCTCGATGCATGGACACATTTCTCAGTAGATATTCCTAGACACTTGAGAAGAGAAAATATTATTTGAGAAGAGATTCTTGGTCATTTCTTAGTGAATTTAATTGTAGTCACTACATCTCTATCACTTATATCTATATTCCTTCTTAGAATAAACAAATGGCTTTATCACAAATAAAAATTGTTCATGGATTTATAAGAAAAAATAACCTCACTCTCATACCACTGTTAGGATATGGATGAGTAACTCCACGAATTAATTTGTATTAATGTAATTCATGCATAAATATATTGAGTTGATTTTTCGTTTCATCTTCCAAGGGGTCTCATGACTCTTGACATTCACCTATGAATTTTCATATCTCCCTAAATAAATATTTACAACTATTTTACAATTTTACCATAATCCCAAGGATTAAGTATCTAAGACAATATCTTAACTCAAAAGGATGATTCTAGGTACTTTCACAATGAATTGGAATAAGGTCTAAAACTACAAAATGTAGGAAAATGAATTAATTTTCTGAATATATAACTTTTATTGATAGAAATTGTGTATGGCTATGTCAAATTTGAGTTTTCCTAAGAGTAGTATGTTATTTTTTTTTGGAAAATATAATTCCTATGTTTCCATTAGTGTTAGTGTTGAGTACCTAAACAAAGGAATTTCCTTAAAAAAATTGTATAATTGTAGACAACACATTGTTCTTGTGCACGTATACTTTTTCAAAATTTATAATGTTGATTTATCTTTCTTTTAAACTATGAAATTCATTATATCCTTTAGATTACAAGGCCTTCCATTAGTTCTAGTGTTGAGCCGACATAATTACCCTTCAAGAGTAAATGGGTACTCCCATATGCACACTCCCAATTAGACTATGCACTATTTGGTTTAGGAGACCCATCCAGATTCTAACCCGACTGCGATTACTAGGTTTCAAGGATGATTGGATGGTTATGAATGCAATGGGAATGTAAATGAAAACTAACTAAGTGCATAAAAAATATAATCTACCTTATCCTAGCTATAAGTGACTATAGAAACAAAATGAGAAGCTATAAATGAAACTAATCCCTACAAATAACTTCTTCCAGACAGTTGTTAAGAATCAACAAGGTTATACATCACATACATGTAAATAAAATAATTTATTGGGTTGGTTTTCATTGATGTCAACCCTTGAAGCAATTGCGGTAGCAAATTTTGGTAGCCCCAACGGTATGGTTAAGGGACTTCAGTTTTATTGATGTATAATGATATGAAGTTTAATATATTTTTAGGTAAGACTATTCCATATGGATAGTACATGTCATGCCATTTCTGGTGATATGTGTAATGCCACATAAATCCGCACCGTTATAGAGTTATGGACTTCTGAAGTTGGAGAACCCTCATGAGTTATCTAGAAGGTCATAGAAGTCAAAATTATTCTAGAATCTCCTAGAAAAAGTTGACTAGTCAAGTGAATAAAACTAGAAGTTAATCATGGGTTAAGTTGTTGCCATAAGAAAATATTTAAAAATAAATTAGTTGCAACTATAACTGGAGAATTTACTATTTGTAGCAAAGTGTGTTAGAAGTGGATAAGTGGTTAGAAGTGGGTTAGCCCTAAAAGAAGGAAATTGGGTTAAGTTGGTTAGAAGGTAACCCCTTGAGGAAGCTACATGGAAATATAAATAAGAGAGCAAGGCTCTCCTATTAGCAAATTTTGAGCACATTGAATATATATTATTATTTAAGGTTTATTGTAGGTACTCATTGATATATTTGAAGTTGCTCAAGTCTTAGGTAGAACGAAGGGTTGATGGAGAAATGATCAAAATTACAGAAAATACTGAAAAAAACCCTAGTTGTTTATGTGTACGCGGGATGCAGTGGAGAAGGGTGCGTATGTACATGAGATAACAGTATATTAGGGTGTGTACATGAAACAAAATCCCTAGAACCTTGAGAATATGAAGATGTTGGATTTCTAGAGTCTAAAATAAAGCTCTGAGGAAGGTCTACAGTGATCAAGTACATCACATCTATCTACTGGTTCAAAAGGTATGTCTTATTTCTATGAGTAGTTGGATTTTTTTGTATACATGAGAAATGGTTATGGAGGTTTGAGGATTTTCCCTGGAGAGATTAGTGGCTACATGCGACCTTCTGTATAAGTCATATCTACAGAAATATAGTGTTGGTATAATCAATATTTATCATTGATATATTTTGTTAATGTTGAGGCACATCTTGTGTTTCTCGGCATATGGTTAAGGGTTCTTTTGATACATGGTTGAGATCTTGTATTTATGAAGTTTTTGATATATTGAGAGGCTAAATATCATATAGGGTTTAATGTCTAGTTCATGTGAGGGTTATTATACATGTTCATGATTACGCACACTTATATGGCACATGACTAGAGAGAGATATAGATGCTTTGAGTAAAGGATATGTATGAGGATGTATCCATAAGGTACATTTACAGTTTGGACACAGTGACAAGTTGCAAGTTGATGTGAAAGAGGCTAAAAAGGGTTAGAATTTTCTAGAAGAGAGAAAACCCTAGTTTTCATAAGGAATATACAGGTTGTATAACAGATAGATATCTTACATACATGGGTTGAAATATAGATAGGGTGCGTACATACACATGCTACATAATAGACATGTCGTGTATCTATGGTTTTTGGTTTGTACAGACTCATTTCAGGTACAGGTTGATTATAGGGAAGTGGTATGGGTTGGATACATGTTAATGGTATAGTTTGGTAAAGATTTACAGTGGTATATCTCTCAATGACAGTGTGGGAGTGGTTTCTTCATTTGACACTTATATTTCAGGGAAATAGGATGGGGAAAGGATAGGTGGTTGTAGCCACCTTTAGTTTGTAGCTAGAGAATATAGGGGGTTGTAGCCTCCTTCTGGTTCTAACCAAAGAATTTGGGAGTTGTAGCTTCCCTCAGGTTGTATCCTGAAAATATAGGGGGTTGAAGCCTCCTTCCAGTTGCAGCTAGAAAAAAATTGAAGTTTTTGCTTCCAATGAATGTGATTCTTAAAGACCCCCCCTCCAGTGGACATTATCAAGGTAAATTTTGATGGATCCTCCAAAGGAAACCCAGGTGTAGCAGGCTTTGGCGTGGTATTTCGAAACCACTAGGGGAATATACTTCTCATCACCACGGGCATCTTAGGCCATACCAAAAAAAATGTCGCAGAACTATGGGGGCTCACAAGAGGTTTGCAATTATCTATAGTGCATAACTTCAATAAACTTATCTTGGAAGGAGATTTGCA
Organism: Picea engelmannii; assembly: GCA_009831015.1. Lineage (NCBI taxonomy): Eukaryota > Viridiplantae > Streptophyta > Pinopsida > Pinales > Pinaceae > Picea > Picea engelmannii. The sequence goes on from ML793029.1 coordinate 138,637, forward strand.
AGTAATACTCAACCTCTTTCGGAAAGTACTGAATGGTGCGGATCTAGAGAAAATTTCTCCATGTTGGTGACTTTCTCATGGATTGAGAACAATTGAAAGGCTTCTCAGACCCAATTAGGCTCTCATCCCCTCTCATGTGAGGAGGAAGGAAAATCATATTATGGACGAACTGGCCAACATTGGAATGGACAGGGAGGGACTGGATCTTTTGTGCTGAGTCCCCATACACCAAATGCACTCTATCTTCCAGATATGCCAGGAAAAGGCTCTAGCTATCGATAACTCCCCATATGGGGTGATATTGGAGAACAAGTGTCAAGAGGATTAGACAGGTGACTACCACGATGGCACCAACCATGTGACAAATGTGTGCTTCCCCCTCCTGCCACCGTCATGCATTTAAATATACCTTGCATGAGCCAGGGAACCATTAATCTCAGTGTGCCCTGCTCTGGCTATCTGTCCCTTCGATGGATCAGTGCCATGGCTCTGAATTTACTCTGCGCATGTGTTTTTTCCTCCACCAATGATGTTGACATTATGAATTACACCAGGTGCATTGGGAGCTTCATTCTCCTGCAGTCGAACTCTCCAGAGCAAGGATTTCCTCCCATCTAATCCTGCACCACCTATCCTTATCTCCTATTGTTGTTGGGAAATAATACCCTACGAACTAACAAGCTAGGGCTTAAAATTGCATGCAGATCATGACCCTTAAGAAACCACTTTTAATCTACCACCCCAAACCTAAAACCCTTTTTCACATGCAAACATGGAAAGAACCTACTAACCTTTTTCCTGATGTTTGGTGTAGATCCTTCGTTGCGCTTTTATCCACTTGCTTCTGCTGCCCCTTCCAAAGACAATCCTGCAATCAAGACAAAACACTACGCATGCATGCTATCTTTCTACTAGAGGGTTAGAGATTAAGCGTAAATCGAATAAAACATATAAAACTCACACATTGGGATGAAAAAATTATTCTTTATTAATCTCAAGATGAATCAACTTACAATAATGATAGAGATCGGCCACCGCTCCTTGATCCTGATCCTGGGATCCTCCTCTTCTTTGTCCTCCAACTGCTTTGCTTGAATTCTCCTTAAGCTTGAGGAAAGGCTAAAGGGTTGGGACAAATGGATTCGACAATTGGGCAGAGTTTCTTTGCTATGATTTTCCTCCTCCAAATAGTACCCCTACCCCTTATTTTATAGGCTAGAAGGAGCTAGGGTTTTGGACGAACTCTCGGCCATGCATGGCTGGGAGTTCCAGTTAACTGACCCAAAGATTTTCATCCCATCAACAACTTTCCTGTTTTTGTGCTTTGTTAGGTAAACACGGGCTGTAGTGGGCCAACCAGTGTTCCAACGCGTGCAGTAGCAAGCCTGACAGCATTCCAATGCACCCAGTAATGGGTTAGGGCGCGGGTTACTTAATTTAAGAGGTTTTTCAAGAGTTTGTTCATCATGGCCTTGGCAAGGAAGGGATATGAGTTGGCCTGATGCCAGGTAAGCATGTGTGGTGCAATTTAGGGTTATAACAGATGCCCCATAATGTGTGAGGTCAGAAGAGCATCTGATGGCCGAAATACATTACCAATTCTTTACCAATCTGTATTGATATGCTGAATGAGTGAGCCCAGGAATCAGGAATCAGGAGGTGTCGTTTGCAAAAATATCAAATGTCTCACTGAGGTGGGCATACCCATGCTCGGAAAAAATAGAACCATGGCTACCAATCAAATACACTGTAGATCCATGTCAAACAACTATGAAGAGTAGCCGCGAATAATACACAACAGAGCTACATCTCGAAATCAGAAAGATATACAAAATAAAGTATTGATCTCTCAGAAGCTGATTCAACCTGATGGCTGTACTTCAGAGCTCGAGAAACAACTTCAAAATATTCTAAACTCGGGTAGGAGTGTAATATGAGTGTACGAATGCACTACCCAGAGGTCTTCGACGGCTCGTCGGTTATGGACTTGATAATCTTGATGATCGGATTGAAGGCTTCAGTGATTTCGAACAAAGACTTGATTGGACGTTCAGGATGGCTGGGTATGCGGACAAGAGACATATTGCAGAGGGGCCGACTCAGGCTAAGTGACAAACTTCCCTTGGACAATAGCACGACAAGTGATAAGACTCAGGCAGCATATCTGTTAATCATAAGTCTATGAAGCAGGAGGCAACACAAACTCTCCATATGTTTGGAAGAGTAACCAAACGGTGGAGGACACAACTCAATACAACGAGCAAAGCTTCCTAAGGTCGTACTATATCCCAAAGTTTGATGAATCAAACTGACATATGTGCTTCATCCAAGGGCGACTCATGATGCTGTCAATAAAGAAAATACTTTTCCCATCCTCTTTTTGGGGTATATTTGATTTTTTTGTTCTTTTTGATGATTTTGAAAAAATAAAGGAATATTACGTTACAATGGAGGAATGAGCACAACAAACATACAAGCTCAAGGCAGAAGGACAAGACTGATGTTCTAGGAAATGATACTCGGGAAAAATCCTCCAGTGGCCAAAGGTGTTAAGACGCAAAGGCAAACTGTTACTAGGCTGATGGGTAAATGATGCAAATGTGGTTGATAGAAAACACAATGGTAACGTCCTTCGATGTAAGTTTAACGAGCCTAGAGAAGGGAAGCTCGGTGATTTTTCATGTTTAGAGAGTCTGAAAAAGCATAAAAGGAAACTCCATTGGGGTACATTTTTCATCAGTAGTCTAGTCGGTTCGAAAAAGGGATAAACTAGCACCGATTAGATGTCAATTCAAAAACCATTTTAACGAGTGTGACAAGGACAAGATCACTCGGCTATTTTTTCAATTTTAAGGAGTCTGAAAAAAGCTTAACTATGGACTCCGTCAGGAATGTTCTTTTGGACCATTTTAACGAGTGTGAAAGAATAAGGTCACTCGGCAATCTTTTCAATTTTAGGGAGTCTAAAAAGAGCTTAACTATGGACTCCGGGGGGGTTTCTTTTTCGTAAATTTAGTCCCTCAGGCCCAAAAAAGGAATAAAATTACACCTGAGGATACTCTTCTAAAGAATGGACATTCAATAGAGTATTCCTTTGTTCGTACAGTTGACCATCCAGACCGAAAAATGGGTAAACTACCGTCGGACAGACGTGACTTCAAATTTCAGTTTAACGAGCGTGAAGGGTCACAAGATCGCTCGGCAATCTTTTCATGTTTAGAGGGTCTGAAAAGGGCTTAAAAGGAGACCTGTTTAAGGAATGTTCTTCTGGACCAATTTAACGAGTGTGAAGAAACAAGGTCACTTGACAATCTCTTCATCTTTAAGGAGTCTGAAAAGGGCTTAAAGAAGACTCCATAATGGTTACTTTTCTCAGTTAATCCAGACGAGATCGAAAAGCATAAATACAGTATCGCCCGATGTTTATTTTGGGTCTCAAAGCGAGCTTGAAAAACAACAAAGGTAGCCCATGATCGACACTTTGTGGGTCAATGTCAGGTATCTCTTCGTAAGACCAGGCAAAAATGTCACGAAATTCTTTGAAAAGATCCGTGTAAATCTGAATCTCTTCGGGGGAGCAAGCCGCTCCGACGAAGACATTCTCCACGACGCCGGGATTTCAAGAGATGTTGATAGGTATGGTTGCAGTGATAGTCGCCATATTGCCCTCAACATAAATTTCATGTGTAGCTAAGAGGTTAATGGGACATGGCTGATCTCCCGTCATGGTGATAGTGAACTCTCCTGCCTCGATTCTGTGTAACTCTGGGAGGAAATATGATCTATGATGAAGATCTTCACAAGGTCTGTCCGGACTAGTCATTGCTTCGATTATAGCTTCATCAGAAGGCAAGACTAATTCTAACAAATCGGTGGTAGCAAGAGAACCCTGAGCCTATATAGGCTCCAGAAGTGGATCCAACTCTTGTGCGCGAGTCGGATCAGGAGTAGCTGAATATTGCTGGACTAAAGAGTACGCTACTTCAGCAGCCGACAAGGGCATGGACATGCCGGAGTGCCCTGTCTCATCCATTGTGGCTGATGGGGAAGGAATAATCCACAGATCCTCAAAGTAAGTCGTGCGGAACGACAAAACATGGAAAATCTCAGCCTTGTGGTGAGTCGATATAAACTTGACATCGCCATGAGGAGGTGGGTAATCGAAAGTACCCATCAAATATGGGCACAAACCAACTCCTATGTTAACGACACCGGCTTGAGGATTATCTATCATGGGAACCGTGGATGCCCCCAAGGCTGGGTCAGGTCGAGAGAAGGACAATTGATCAATGGTCACTATCCGGACTTCATGTGGAAACAATAAGACTCGAAAAACTGTAGCGACCACCGCTTGCATAGCATAAGTCCAACTATGACCTAACAAGAGATTGTAGTCAATGGGGGCATCGACTACCTCTACTTCGATGCACACGGTCTTTCCCCCTAACTGCATAGGGAAAGAAGGAATGATGCCATGTGGTCGGAAAGAACGACCGTTGAACGCAGTGAGGAGAGTAGGTGATGGAGACAACTCAGTTTGACCAATGGATTTCCAGCATGCTAACGACATAATGCAAGTCAAAGCGCCCTCGTCGACCACCGTGCGGAAGATATTCTGTGTAAAAGTTTTCGTGGGATGAGCCACTACTATCTGAAACGCGACGTGGTAAGGTAGACGAGGTTTCAAGTCAGTTGTATCTAACATGATGGTACCCAGGTTACAAGTCTCAGTAGAGCCTAAAGCAGTCAATAAGGCGTTCCTCTGAGCAGGGAAACTTTGGAGGACCTCCAAAGCAGACATAGCATAAGGGGTTTGGGATAAATCTTTTACCACAGAGTAATTATGGGCGGCCCTTGCGCTTGGATTGTGAGAAGCTCTCTTAAACGCACGTTTTGGAATGCGTGTCATTGTTTCACCCAATGTCTTCTCGATCTGTAGAGGAAGAGATGGGATCTCGGCTTCTTTTCCCTTCTCATAGGCACTTGGTTTACTATAGTCGTGCGCTCTAGTCATTATCAAAGCATCACCCCTAACCATATATACGTTCACGGACGAGGAATTGTTAGGAGGAGGGCAGGTTTCTGAACTGCCCCCTTTAGCACTTGCAGAGGCTTGAGTTAAATTTTGCCCATACTGAAAGGGATTAGTCAACACAACTTGTTGTTGTTGTGTGACAAACTTCTGGGCCTCTGCAAGCCGAGGACATAGATGGGTCGGGTGGTCTTCCGCACACAAGTTGCACGGATACCTCGCCTTCCTCTTTTCCGTGGTGCCCTCGCCAGCATTATCAGTGGGTTTCTTATCCCTCTTACCCTTCTTGCATTGTTTTTTCTTCCCTTCGGGCTATTGGGTGGCTTTTGGGTTAGTCGTTTGCACGGAGTGTACTTCCGACGTTTGGGTAGGAGGAGTAGCCAAAGCAGTAGTCTGGTTGGCCGCTGAGTGTTGGATAGATAACTGTTGAAGTTGTTTTGTCAATTGCTCAGCGGGCTTAGTTTGTGCCGAACCAACGATACCATCGGCATGTGGTCCGTCTCTCTGTCTAGTTTTATCCAGAATTGATCGTGGTGCATCCGACAGGATGTTATATAATAAACCAGACTGAGAGTAGATAATCTCAAACTGTTGAGCCCTCATGATGGCATCTTCCTCGGAGAAAACCCCAGAAGTTGCGATGTCTTTGGATAATTGAGGAACTAAAGACTTAAGGAACCACTCAAGCAAGAATGTTGGTGGAACTGGCACTTTGATTATACTCTTTCAGCAACGCCACTCTCGGATATGGTCAGAGATATGGTCTGTGGGCGTTTGTTCGAAATTAGCAAGAAGATCTGTGCCCGCGTCGTATCTCACAGGTAACTGGAGATGGTTAAGGAAGGCCATAGCTAGTTTGCCAAAAGAAGAATATCATGAATGATCAAGCTCTATGTACCATTTCGCGGCACTCCCAATAAGAGTGCGTTGAAACAATCGCAACTGGACGGAGTCATCTTTCAGTGAGTTAGATGAACACCAAAGGTGGAAAGTAGTCACCTGATCACCTAGATCTTCGTTAGGCTTGGCCTCGAACTTTGGAATGTCTGAAGGAAACTTCTTTGGCATAGGAGGCCAACACGGATCATGACAGATAGGATCATTTAACAACCGTGTCAAATCTGACAAGTGTAACGTCGCCAAGAATGGTAGTTTTGGTTGCTGCTGATAGCCTGGATAAAAGGGTCCTGGAGTTTGAATGGCACCAGGTTGCCAGGAAAAGTTTGGCTGCTGGCCCGGATTCTGGTAGAAACCATGGCCCTGACCAGCGTAGGTATTTTGCATCTGAGGAGACATCATTGGCTGATTCCCCATGAAGGACATAGGATGTTGGGCATTCATCGTGTTTGATGGACTTTGGGAGGGATTACCCCATGTCGGTCCCGAGGGGAGAGGCATAGAAGTCTGTCCGAGGTTCCATTGACTGTGGAAAGAATTACCCCAGAACGACATTCCAGATGAGGGAACAGATCCTTGTCCTGAGTTCCAAGGTCCTGGTATATGTGCCCCTGGCGCAGGAATAGTACCCTGCGCCGGAGTAGACTGTCCAAAGATGGGTGTGCCACCAGATGGGAAAGCAGTGGATGTGAAAGTGTTATTACCAAACGTCCCATTCCAAACAAATGGTGACGAACCTACCGGCAGAGTTTGCAGAGGTGTTCCTTGACTCCCGACTCCAAATGAACTCGTGTGTGCAGGCTTCCCGGTGGACTGCTAATGCAGACCACCAAGCGAAGGGGACGAAGGAGAGATATGACCTCCAGCGTAAGGAAAAGCATTGAAAGGGACAGGAATTCCCCCAAGTTGACCTTGCAGGGGAGCGTTAGAGCTCCCTTCCCCCAAACCCAAAGTCTGTAAAGTGGAGTAAGTGAGTGCAGGACTTGTACCCGAACTAGGCATACTGTATGAGAACGGAGGGCTTGTCGCACTAGGTGTGAAAGGAGGTGTGGCCGCCGTGATAGATGGGGGCGGTCCACTGTGCGATGTAGTTACGGCCGAGACCATGGTGGCTCGGACCGTCGACAAAGGAAGGTTAGGAGATGATTCTCCTGTGGTGACAACAGTGATGGGAATAGAAGGATTCCCAGATGAAGTAACAGCGTTTGTTGCCATAGCTTTGTGAGGCACTGACAGGCGTTCATAAAATTGAATTGGCACAATCACTTACGACCAAGTATTAGTGTTTGAGGTTTCAACCAATCCAATATTGGTGGTCGTTTCCTCCGGGAGTTGTTCGGGCTCAATGGTTGGTAACCCGATTTCTTCGAAAGACCCTTGTTGGTCTAACTTCTTCCTCAATGGTGGTGGGGGTGGCTCCAGTATAACTGACAGCAGGCCCAGAAGCCTTCGTGACCGGAGGAGCTCTGAATCCTCCACTGTGTGAGAAGATTCACGACACGCTATGGTATTCTACACAGACAAATAGTAATACACACTAAAAGAAGCCCCTATGAGATAAGACAAGCAAACACTAACTATTTTGAAGAACAATTACAACAACCAACACTAGAGAAACTTACCGGTGCAAGTGCAACTCGAATACGGAAGCACCCTCCGGGTATACTCTGCAAAGCGTGGCCCGATGTCTGTCCTAGGTACCGCGGTATACCCCCACAGTCACCTGTGTATGTCCCTAGAAAAGATTGGCAACTAGTTTTCCAGCACGTGAATAGTCACTAGGCGGGTACAGTCGATAGTCGGGTAGACCACAATGAGCAGGGTACCAAGCCCGAAACCTGTCAAGGGTATCGAGAGCAAATGGTCTGGAAGACAACTGAGGACCTCGAATGGATTCGAGACCCACGAAGCCCTGTGGAAAATGCAAACGACGGAATCCCTTAACAAATCCTCGATATGTGTTCTCCACTACGCTCGGTCCAGCTTTGGAGGGGTTATCTCCGCTACCTTTCCTTACGCGACCTCGTGTTTAGCCCCTGTGTTAGAGGGGGGTCCCGGATAACTTTCTGTAACTGGACTTCTACACTCCCTATGACAGACTCCAATGTTTGGTTTGAGTGGCCTTGGATAATTTACTCTCTAACCTATTCCAAGGCCCTAGTCCTAAGCTAGTGTATGAACCCTACAAACAAAAAGTCTAATATTTTTTAATTAGCATTTCTTTTAATGGGCTTTTTTACATCACAAGGTATGAAGGTGAAACTGATGGTGTGTAAAGACTCAAAGCAAAATAAACAAGAAATTCTTGGAAACAAAAACTTTTACAGAAAATGCAAAAACCAACAACTTTTCAACAAGAAAGACTTCTTTTCTTTTTGAATTTTCTAAGATTTCGTGCAGAAAAACATCAAGGAATTTCACTCAATCTGCGAGCTACTTATGCGCTA
>ML793029.1:151575-170753 GCA_009831015.1 Picea engelmannii
GACCGAATGGTGGAACCCCGAGCCATGTGGCGTATGGAACCCTGCCAACAATCACGGAACCACGGCCACGCCGACAACAAAACAACCAACCATGGGGTGCCACGTGGCTTCCCCAGAGTGGGCCACGTGGCACCCTTTTTTTTTCCAACCAGACAAGGACACGTGTCATGATTTGATTGGACCACCTTCCTGCCACGTAGACCGCCGTACATCCACGCGTCATTTTGCCGTGCTGCCACGTCAGCGATGACGTCACCTGGTGCCACGTGTCACCCTGTGAGTGGTGACACGTGTCACCTTGTTATTGGCCCGTTCGCCTGCCAAAAATGCCAAATCAGCATGCCACGTGGCACTCCCTGGTGCTGCCACGTGTCCATGTACGGACCTGCCACGTCATGCCACGTGTCAAGGGTCAATTGGTCCACGTCATCGTATGTCGCCACGTCAATGTACGGAATCCACGTCAGCACTGTACGGTTTGCCACGTGTCGCGTCCCCAAGCTGCCACGTGTCTTCATTTCCGTCTGCCACGTGTCCTGTACGGCCTGCCACGTCAGCTGTACGGACTGACACGTGTCTGTACGGACTGTACGGACAGGTACAATCAGCATCCCAAAATTTGCCTGTTTGGCTTTTCGGACAGAACGCGATATCTTCCTCATACGGACTCCGTTTGTGATAAACATTATACCACCGGATTCAGGAAGACAAGACGGACGCAATGGCATAGGTTTCGTCGGATTCCGAGCACTTTCATTTTTGAGCATTTTTAAGCCCTATCTGGCTTCTGGATCTGTTTTCAGATCACTAAGGATAAGAGGCCCTAACCTGCTGACTGTGCAGCCACAGACTCAAACCCCTGAGAGGAACACTTCTCACCACAGGAGGGGATGACTGCCCCACACAAGTTGAAAAGCAACCAATCAAGCCCGCGATTGTCACTGAAACAGCACGCGTGCAAACGCGTGCTGAGCTATAACAGCACGCGGGTACCCGCGGGATAAACTTTAACAGACCGCGGGTCTGTATAAAAGCTAAGACAAAACAAAACACAGGCAGCCCAGACCTGAAAAAGGCCCCTGATATTGACAACTAGAGTCTCTTAAAGGCTTGGATGCTTCTTCTTTAACAGAAAAGGAAAAAATAAATGCAACAGATAACAAACACAATAAAGCAGACTGAAAACAAGATAGTAAACCAGCAAGACCAAGACAGGATCCAGAAAGCCCCCTGAGAAGGTAAACTTCTGAAAGGGAAGAGGAGACTGCCTCTCAATCTTTCTGAGTCCTACACGCTACTGAAACCTCTGCAGCAAGCGTTCAAATGCGGGCTACAGAAGGTTAGGGTGCGGGTTACACGCGTGCAGGCCTTCTGCAGGCTGCGTGTACCTCTGTGTGTCCTGATAAGAAATGTCAAGCATAGTCAAGGACAAGCTGGTATTGCGAACCAGGTTCCCTGCTAGCTCTGACCTAACAGAAAACAAACAAACAAAGAAGCAGAAAATATAATTCCTTAAACTACCCAAGAACCTCAATGAAATCCGGAAACCCTAAGAGTAATATCCCCAGTGGAGTCGCCAATTCTGTTGTTGGGAAATAATACCCTACGGACTAACAAGCTAGGGCTTAAACTTGCATGCAGATCATGACCCTTAAGAAACCACTTTTAATCTACCACCCCAAACCTAAAACCCTTTTTCACATGCAAACATGGAAAGAACCTACTAACCTTTTTCCTGATGTTTGGTGTAGATCCTCTGTTGCACTTTTATCTGCTTGCTTCTGCTGCGCCTTCCAAAGACAATCCTGCAATCAAGACAAAACACTATGCATGCATACTATCTTTCTACTAGAGGGTTAGAGATTAAGCGTAAATCGAATAAAACATATAAAACTCACGCATTGGGACGGAAAAAGTATTCGTTATTAATCTCAAGATGAATCAACTTACAATAATGATAGAGATCGGCCACCGCTCCTTGATATTGATCATGGGCTCCTCCTCTTCTTTGTCCTCCAACTGCTTTTCTTGAATTCTCCTTAAGGTTGGGGAAAGGCTAAAGGGTTGGGACAAATGGATTCGACAATTGGGCAGAGTTTCTTTGCTATGATTTTCCTCCTCCAAATAGTACCCCTACCCCTTCTTTTATAGGCTAAAAGGAGCTAGGGTTTTGGACGAACTCTCGGCCATGCATGGCTGGGAGTTCCAGTTAACTGACCCGAATCTTTTTGTCCCGTCGACAACTTTCCTGTTTTTGTGCTTTGTTAGGTAAACGCGGGCTGTAGTGGGCCAGCCAGCGTTCCAATGCATACAGTAGCAAGCCTGACAGCATTCCAACGTGCCCAGTAATGGGTTAGGGTGCGGGTTACTTAACTTAAGAGGTTTTTCAAGAGTTTGTTCAGCATGGTCTTGGCAAGGAAGGGATATGAGTTGGCCTGATGCCAGGTAAGCATGTGTGGTGCAATTTAGGGTTATAACACCTATGATTTTTAGCCCTCGTTGTGTCTAAGAGATGCCAAGAAAAAGGGGGAAATCCAAGTGAGGCTTGGCATGGTAGCCCAGTCGATTGTTCCTGGCTCTCCGCCCCGCGCCATCACCCTCCCACAGATCTTAATCCACATCTCCCTCCTCATCATCCTCCCTGTCATAGTCAAGCCACAGTCTCATAAACCTCCCGCCCCTCTCATAACCCTTTGCATGTAGGCTGGAGTGGTTTGATCTCTTCAGAAATTCTATGGGATTTAACCCAGGTCCCCTCAGAGATTTGGCCTCCGCTTCTCATTAATCCCAATTGCTCCTTCCAATTCTCCTGCGTACTTTCCAACCAAGTCGTCCCCAACCCGACCACACTGCGCCCAAACCCAGAGTGATGGATATGAAGCCAGCCATGGCTCACAACAACGACCTCACTCCTGCGTCGACTCTTGCGCCAACTTGGTATCTGAATTGCAAGAAGGCCTTGCAATGCTACAAGGCATGGTCTTTGAGCTACGATGAGACATGGACAACCTACGATTTCAAATGGAGATTCTGGACGGGAAGGCAACACAATTACTACAAATTATCTTAGCATACAGGGTGTTTTCCACCGTTCAGCTGGAGAATAAAATGCATCAGAGGACGAGCCACTTATTTTGGCACCATCTCCTCATGGGACTACGGAGGACGTGACACTAGTCGAGGAGGAAGACGTGACACTAATCGAGGAGGAATCAACACCACCTAGGAACCCAATGCATAGCGTCGCCTCCATGGACACATGGCCACACTACAGGTCTACCACCTGACCTACACATGTGTCTCTTTGCTTGGTTAGCAGGTTGTCTAACTTTTATTTTGCCACATAGGCACTATAGTGGTATTCTGTCTATGTCAACTTCTTTCAATGTTAGAAGAAAGGTCAAGCTGGTCACCCACAGGGGGCTGTAATTTTTTTTGTTTGTTTCTTTGTTTTTTGAGACTTTTCATGACTGGTAATTTAAGACTTGATCTCTGGACCTGTTTGTCTATCTGAGTTGGTTTCCCTTCGAGGCAGTTCAGATTATGGAACAAAATGATGATACTGTAATTTTTTCTTTTAGCAGGATTTTTATACAATCTTACTTACAAAAGAAAAAAAAATGTAATTATTAAAGACATATAAGAAAAAACATTATGTGGTTTTCTCCAGCATTAGGTTTCCATATAAAAATAATGGTGTAATATGTATGTGTATGATTGTTCATTTGTTCTTGGTTTATTTACTCTGCTTTTATTGGATTATAATTCTATATTGATCACAAAGATAAATGACACTTGCATATTTTGGTTAAAAAGGATTAAATTGATCTATTACTGATTCACCCCCCCCCCCTCTCAGTATTCCAACAGCTGGTATCAAAGCAAGTTCCTTCAGAAATCAGTTTAAGCACTGAAAGGTAGATCATGGAGAGAAACAATATTTATAAAAATGGAATACCATAGTTTGATGGACATAACTATGCAATATGAGACAGAAGGATGAAAACAAATGTATAGGCACATGGATTTTATATTTGGTAATCAGTTGTAGATGGATACAAAGAACCAACATTTTTGCCAACAAAAGGAAACATAAAGAAACTTAGTCTAAATAATTCAAAAGCCACAAATGAACTTTTGAATGGTCTTTTTGATTCAGTATATACCAAAGTTATACATTGTAGCTCCGTTAAATAGATTTGGGACAAACTTCAAAATATTTATGAAGGAGATTTAAAATTTAGAGCAACAAAGCTTCAAACTTACAGAGGTCAATTCGAACAACTAAAGATGAAGAAAGATGAGAATATCACATCTTACTTCTTACGAGTTGATGAAACAATGAATGAAATCATAGGATTAGGAGAAGAAGTTGATGAATCTGTAATTGTTCAAAAGGTACTAAGATCTCTTCCAATGAGATTTGATCCTAAGATATCAGCACTAGAAGAAAAAGCAGATCTAGACTCAATAAGCATGGATGAATTACATGGAATATTCACAGCCTATGAAAAGAGAACTGAACAAAAAAATATTGGTGTAAAAGAAGAAGAATTCAAAGCATCCAAAAGGTGAAAGCAAAAGGGAAAGAAAAAGGAAAAAGAATATAGCAACAGTAGTGACATCTCAAAAGATGATGAATAAGTGGCCAACTTTGTTAGAAGATTGAAAAGGGGAATCAACAACACATATAAAGGTAAGCTTCCATTTATTTGTTTTAATTGTGATGGTATTGGTCATTTTGCTAAAAAATGTCCTCGCAAGAAAAAGAAAAGACATGAAGAGGATGATTCAAACAACAAACAAACATATAAAGTAAAACGAGCCAAAAAAAAAGTCTTTAGGAAAAGTTTTTGCACCAACGAAGACTGCTCCTCATCAAATGAAGATGAAGTCAGTTAAAGTGAGACAGAAAGAGTTCTATTCATGGCAATAGAATAATTTGATAAAGAATAAATTAAAGAGGAGTATGAAGAAGTAGAATTTGATTATAGAGAAGAATTGTTGAGTGCTATAGAAGTTATAAAAAGAGAAAATAAGAAAAACAAGAAACTCTAGGAAAAACTAGACAAAAAAGAAGACATTCAAAATTCAAACTCTGAAGAACTAGAGCAGAGAATCACTAAATTAAAGGGTCAAATAGAAGAAGACAAAAGAATCGAAGAAGCAATCAAAGAACAACTGGAAGAAAAAAACAATATCATTGGAAATTTGGAAGGAGAGGTTGTTACATTGAGAAAAGACGTTCAACAAAAGAATATGTAGAACAATTCAAAGGTTTTGGATAATATTATCAATAGTCAAAGGCCACATCATGACAAGTCTGGGCTAGGATACAATCAGACAAAAATAGGCTCAAGCTCCAAAACCACATATAAATAAACACAATCAAGAAGCTATGTAGAAACAATTAGAGGAGACAAGAAGTTTTATAGAGAGGATCACAGGGTCACTCCTCCACCTAAAAGAGTCAAATTTCAAAATCAGCAACAATTAGAAACAAGGAAGCCTCAGGATGAAGAAGGATTCAGAAGAGTAACTCCTTTCAGAATATCTTCAACTCCCTATTAGGGACCTAACCCCTCGCATAGGTAGAATAATATATTTCCATGTAATAAAGGTCAATATTAATAAGGCCTAGCAATAAGGAAGAATAAGTCCAATGTAAGAAGACCTAATAGAAGCTTCATGTTCTAGACAGATCTTTCTCTATATTGTTCTTTTGATAGACATATTTAGTATAAATAGAAGTCGAGGGTATGAGAAGTTTTATCTTGGATATTATTTTAATAGAGATCTTCTTTGCTCGAGGTTTCCTCCTCGAAGAGGCAAGTGAACATTGCTCTCAGTAATCAAAGTGTTATTTCCGGTGTTATTCTAGTATTATTTTAGTATTATTGTGGTTTTGTTCTGGTTATATCGTTGTTTATATGCCATTTCTAGCTAATTATTTATATTCTACATACTATTTATATATGGAATATTACAAGTGGTATCATAGCACCTTCATCGGCAGAAAATTGTTGGTTAAATTTTTTTAGGGTAGAGACATATTCCAATGTCTTTAAGCTATAGAGATTTGTCATTACGCGCATAAACCCATGGTCGGGGATTCATACATGTAGGAAATACAAGTGGTACTTAAGCGCACATATGTTGGCTACCCTTGTAACCCATGTTGGTACCCCTTCGAGTGGTAGCACATCCAAAATCACCTTTATACGGATCATCCTAGATCTCCTGAATCCCTCCATAGATAAACAAATTGGCCGCTTGACTGCTATAGTGCCACCAATAACAACAATTGAGAAGATACTCTCTATTACCTGGGTAGTTGGGTAGTATGGCTAAGGGCACAATCTAGCCTCCTTAGTTGGTTCCTTGAGATATTGGAACGAGTACTACTATTGGACCCCACACGTATATCAGAGAGCTATAGTACAGGGAAAACCCTTGTCTGAAGAACCCTTGAATACCCTAATGTTTGGGATGGAAACAAAAAAATAAAAGACAAGATCTATTGTCACGCAACTGTGTCTCCTGCATTCAAGTTGTGAAATTACTACACATTTCTTCCTGTTAATCATTTGGGCATTTCATCACTAAAATATTCTTCAGATCAGAGTATAACTCCGCAAGAGTTAAAAAAATAAAAAGTTTGGATCCTCTTGTCACCATTATTTAATACCTATCCCATTGGATTTCTCTCTTCTCCCTTATCGCAGTCATACCTATCATTTCTCAGCAAAAAACAATTCTCGTGGACCTGACCCCCTTCCAACACCCTTATTTGGGATTTACCCCATTGGATTCAAATCATCGTCCTAATCGTTGTGATACACTTCACCGATAACCCATTTTTTGTGTGGTCCCACCGACCCCTTTTCATGTTCCCTCTTCATCATGGCCCACACCTGTAGCCAAGACTTGGAATCTCGCTTCAATACCTTGCACTCTAATTTCAAAGAAACCCAACAAGAAGTGAGACAACTCAGTGCCAATATTTCCACTATCAATAAAATCATGCATTCCTCCATCACCACCAAAATAGAGGACCTCAAACAAGACCTTGATACCCAACTTGAATTCGTCACTATGATGATATGCACCAAGATGCATATCCCTGTAGATCTCTACTCATTTGAACCGAAGGTGAAACTTCATCTCATTCCTAGAATTTTCAGCCCTGCCACTTTTAGCGTGACCTATGCCTTTTACATGTGGATGTGACCAAATTTGATGGCTCAGATCCCAGTGGTTGGGTAACTCAAATGGAACATTATTTCTCTTTGTATGGCATTACGGATGAGTTGGTCAAACTATGGTATGGTTTTCTCCATCTAGATCAAGAACGTTGGCAATGGTGGCAATGGGGAAAAAATTCTCGCTAAGGGTATGTGGCTTGGACAAACTTTGTAGAAGATATTTATGAACACTTTGACACTGAAACCAACCATTTAGGCTGTTTGAAAAAGTTGAAACAATCTGGCATAGTGGAAGACTTTATAGTTTCTTTTGAGCGATTGACTTTTCGTACAGAGGGCATGTTTGATGTTTTTTTCTAAGAATGTTTTATCAGTGGCCTCAAGGATGAGATTCCTTCCCATGTTCTCATGGCTCGGCCTCATAGTTGGGTGGAGGCTACTAAAAGAGTTAAGGAAGCACAACATGTTGTCTCTTCTCAAAACCAAAAACCCTCCTTTATTCCTCGCACTAAACCAACAACTTCCACTCCTCCTTCTACTCCACTAAAGATCCAAAAATTGACTAGGGCCGAAATGGTTGAACGCCTACTCAAAGGATTTTGTTATAATTGTGATGAAAAATATTTTCATGGGCACAAGTGTAAGGAACAAAATCTTTTTATGGCCATCTCGAAGGATGTTTCGGAAGAGGATGTTGTGTCTGTGTCAGCTGAACCCACTAACATGACCCCTCCCTGATACCCTCCTAAAGTAGAACTAACTATTTCCCTAAATGATCTCACTGGCTTCTCTGCTCCCCAAACCCTCAAGATAATTGGTTACATTAAGCATAGGAAGGTCATCATTCTTGTTGATAGTGGAAGCACCCATAATTTTAATCATCACCACATTGCCCAAGAAACTAATTGATATATCTATGTCGTCAATAATTTTCAAATAAGGATTTCCAACGGGAGGTCCATGAAATGTGGAGGGAGTTGTGAAAATGTTTGTCTCTGAATTGGTGAGTACCACATGAAATATCATATGTTTTCTATTGACATGGGCGGTTGTGACATTGTGTTCGGTGCAGAATGGCTAAGGACTTTGGGTCCCATTCTCATGGATTTTAAAGAATTAACCATGCAATTCGATTAGGAGGGCCAACAATATAAGTTCCAAGGCATCATCATCAGTTCCTTAGAGATCATCAGTTCCCATCACATGGAAAAGCTTCTCAAAAAAGGTCATTCTGGAATTATTACCCAACTCCATGCCATACAAACCACTAAGACACCCTCTGTGTTGTAGGATCTCCAATCCATCCTCTCTAAACATCAAGTGGTTTTTTCCACTCCCAAGGGACTCCCTCCTTCTCGTGGTGTTCATGATCATTCCATTCCCCTTGTCCCAGGAATCTTTCCTCCGAATATCCATCCCTATCGTCACCCCTTTTCTCAAAAAAATGAAATTGAGGAAATTGTTCAAGAACTGCTCAACGTGGGTGTTATCTGCCCTAGTACAAGCCCCTACTCTTCTCATGTGGTCATGGTCCTTAAGAAATAAGTTTTCTTGTGCATGTTTCCTGACTTTCGCGCCCTAAAAAAACTCACCATTAAGGAAAAATTTCCCATTCTTGTCATTGATGACCTCTTGGATGAATTGAGTGGTGCCCAGTTCTTTACTAAACTTGATCTTTGTTCCGGCTACCACCAGATACATATGAACGATTCCTAAGAATGCATTTAGAACTCATGAAGGACACTATGAGTTTTTGGTCATGCCCTTTGGCTTGTGTAATGCTCCATCCACTTTCAAAAGCCTCATGAATCATGTCTTATGTCCTTTTCTCTGTCAGTTTGTCTTAGTTTTCTTTGATGATACCCTTATCTATAGTAAAACTTGGACAACCCATCTTGCTCATGTGGATAAAGTTTTCCATCTAATCTCTCAGTACCAAATTTTCCTCAAACAATATAAATGTTCTTTTGGTGCTTCAGAAGTCGAGTACTTGGGTCATCTTGTTGGCAAGGTTGGTGTCAGGGTGGATCCTAAAAAGATTGAAGCTATGCAAGATTGGACTCACCCAAAGAATCTCAAAAGCTTGCGTGGATTTCTGGATTTAATAGGTTATTATCGCAAGTTTGTTAAGAATTATGGAAATATTGTGGCACCTCTAACTTCTCTCCTTAAAAATAATTCTTTCACTTGTACTCCAATAGCTGCTTAGGAGTTTCAAACCTTGAAGATGACCATGTCAACCACTCTAGTTCTGGCCCTTCCTGATTTCACAAAGACCTTTGTCTTGGAATATGATGCTTTCAAGAAAGGAATCAACGTAGTCCTTATGCAAGAGGGTCGACCTTTGGCCTTTACCAGCAAACAAGTGTCAGAGTGAAATTTGGGCAAATCAATCTATGAAAAGGAAATGTTGGTTATTTTTCATGTCATGGATCTTTGGTGCCCTTATCTTGTTAGGATATTTAGACACTTAGGAGTTAGTTACGATATACTTGGTCTAAGGTGTTGTTAGGTAAAAGTGTGTTTCTTAGTGTGTTTCTTTAGTATTCATTTGTAGTTAGTAAATCTGAAGGTCACACGATATGTTTCCGACATAGAGTGATCTAATGGTTCATACTCTCCTCGATCTTAACAACCATTAATCTGTGGCTTAACACCCGACTGGTCCATGATCTCTATTTAAATATCATGGAGGGTCATTATGTCGATGATCGATTGAGAGAAACTCTCTTGTAAAATCTCTATGTAATCCTTTTTTTTTACATTAATAAACTGCTCCAAGTGGATGCGTTGGTTGAGGTCGTGGATATTTCCCCGTAGGGGTTTTACCACGCGAAAACATCGGTGTGTTGATCTTTCATCTAGTTATGTGAGTGGTTACTAAAGGTGTTCATCCTCTTTTGGAATACCTGTGTTGTCTAGCATGGTATCCGATCTTGTTTTAAGACCCGCTCATGTTGTAGATCAAGATCGTGAAGCTGGTTGTCTCATCTCCACTTTCTGACACTTTCATACATTTCTGGGCTGAGAGGACGATTCCATTGCATCTGGAGTGGTCGTTTTAGTCATGAAAACTTTTCGTTTCACTCAAATAGGTTTCTATTTACCCAAGATATGGCCATTTTAGTCAGATTCAGAGGTATAAAGCCTGAATATACATTTTTAAAATTTTTGCAGAGTATCATTTTGGTTTTATTTTGGTTTTGTATTATTTATTTCTGGGTCACTACTCTTTTAGATATGCATATTCTATTTTCCCCACTCCCTATGCAATATCAACAGAGTAGAAAGAGATAGGAAAAGGTGCATCTTCCAGGTAAGCTAACCGAGATCTAACCCTTGTTGTCATCGAGAAGCAAAAAAAAAATCTTCTGTGAAAAGAGTTTTTTTTTAGCACGCTCTCCAACAACAACAACAACCACACCCCACCCCCAATCCTCTTCCTAAAAAACACAATATGTTTTTCTAGACCATTTGGTTAAAAGTGTCTTATTAAGTAAGAGGTCTTGAGTTCAAGTCTCTCTTTTGTTACTTTTTTTGAAAAAGTTCACTCTCAAATTGTAAAGTGTATTTCACTTCAAGTATAAAAGTGAATCACTATAAGTAGCTTTATTATTTTATTTTAGAGTTATTTATTTTGCATGCAACTTTTCTTTTATAAAGTAACTTCATTGTAAACGTGATCCCCACTTCTCTTTATAAAAGTGGGTCACTTCATAAAGAAACTTACACTATCATATGGTCCTTTGGTTACCGTTTATGCCTTTTTTTAAAAGGGCATAACTCTCACATCCGAAGTTTGTTTTCAGTGTCTTTTTTTTTTTTTAAACCGCACAACTTTTCGAGATATTTCCATCCGGATCATCAGTTTCAGTTTTTAAATCCATATTATCTTCATATTTAATATGGATTATAGAAGTAATCTCTTGCTTACCATCACCAACTATTTCCAATGGAAATCTCATATGGAATATTTATTAAGAAGTAAAGGCTTGTCCTAGATTACCTTGGGAAAGGAAATAACACCCAATGATGATGATAAAATAGTCAAATGGACTATTAGGAGTGATGAAGCACGTGGACTAATGAGAATGTCCATCTCTCCTGATTTGAGGTTCCACCTTAAAGAAATTGATGACCCTAATGAAGCTTGGGAAAAGATTGAATCTGTGTTCGGTAAACTCAATATTATTCGAGCACAACAGTTAGAAATTCAAGTACTGAACTTAAGTCCAAGTGATTTTTCTTGCCTTGGAGACTATCTATCTAAGTTTAAAACACTCATAATTTTATGTGAAGAATGTGAGATAGAAATGGAGGAAGAGCGTTGCATCTATCTTATTCTTTCTAAGCTAGGTAGTGCATATTATGTATTTGTATCTACCTTTTATACCATGAGAGAGGCTCTAGGGAAAGCTTATCAAAAACCCACTCTTGATTCCTTTTGTGCTGCTTTGATTAGAGAGGAAGATAATATTGTACAACTTGGAGTGTTCAACACTGTAGGTAGCTCCAACAAAGCCTTAGTTTCCCTGTAGAAAGATAAGCCCAAGTATTCCAAGAAACATTATCCTCAATGCAACAACAAGAAACATAAGGGTCCCAAACCCGCTCAAAGAGCTTCAGCTCCTAATGGTGACAAAGGAGAAAAATATAAAAGTAAGAAGACTGTCAGACATTTCAACTTTTGTGATAAATATGGTCACGATGAGTCCAAATGTTTCAAGAATATGGCATCTTTAGAAGCAACGATGAAGAAGCACAACATCAATATTGATTCTTCTTCTTCTTCTTCTTCATATGATGGACATGCACTTTCCTCTTCTAGTTTCTCCTTCAATACAACTTCTACTTATTCTTCTAATGACTGGCTTATTGATTCAGGAGCATCTTATCATATGTCTAAGGATAAAGACATATTTTCTTCTCTAAATGAATGTAACACCAAGAAAATATTTTTTGGTGATGATAGATCTCTTAGTGTTGTAGGATCTGGAATGGTTCAGCTAGATAATGGTCATTTCAATGATGTATTATTTGTTCCAAGTATTTCTTGTAACCTTCTATCAGTATATCAAATCACTCATTCAGGTGAAGGTAAGGCCATAGAGTTTTCACCTCACCAAGTTGTAATCAAGAATCTAAAATATCCTAAGAATGTTCTTGCAACTTGAATTGTTGATGATATTAATAGGTTGTACAAGTTTGACAACTTTGGTTCATCATCTTTTTCATTAGTTTTTGTTTCTCATAGCGATGACTTGAGAAAACTTTGGCATGAGCGGTTTGGTCATCTAAACTATCGCTCATTGCAACAACTATGTAATCAACATATGGTGACTGGTATTCTTCCTATTTCATGTAGAGATGGTGTTTGTGTCGGTTGTGTTCTCGACAAACATCATCAGGACAGTTTTGACAAACATGCCTCTTGGCACGCCTCGAGCCCTTTGCATCTTGTTCAAAGTGATTTGTGTGGTTCACTTTCTTCTCCTTCCTTTTATCGGTGAAAGTATTTCTTAACTTTCATTGATGATTTTTCCAAATGTACTTGTGTTTACTTCTTAAAACTTAAGAGCGAAGTTTTTAATAAGTTTTTGGGCTACAAGGCCTTTGTAGAAAATCAATCTGGACATCACATTCAAAAGTTAAGAAAAGATAATGGAGGCGAATATGTGAACAATAATTTTGCAAGTTACTACACTACACAGGGCATCCAAATGAAACACATTGTTCCATATACACCACAACAAAACGGTGTTGCTGAGAGAAGAACTGCACATTAAAAGAAATGACTAATTGTATGATCTAATCTAAGGGATTAAGTCTAAAGTATTGGGTGGAAGAAATCAACTGTCCAAATTACATAGTCAATCACAATCCCACAAAGGATATTAAAAATATAACATCGTAATAAGATTGGACTAAAATTAAACCAGATGTAAGTCACTTCCGTGTATTTGGCAGTATAGCATGGGCTCACATTCCTGATGAGAAAATGAAAGCATTGCAACCTAAAAGTGAGAAGTGTATATGCGTTGGTTATTTTGAAGATGTCAAAGGTTATAGACTTCTTCAACATTGTAATGAAATTATTATTAGAAGAGATGTTAAATTTGATGAAAAACTCTTAGCCTACAAGCCTAATTAAGAGATTGTGCCTTCTTCGGCCTACGAGCCATCTTCGACGTTTGTTCCTTCTATTTTTCCTATTTTGGTTTCTTCTTTAGATGATAACAGTGAGGATGAAAATCCACCTTTGCCTGCTCACCTTCCTCCAGATGAGTCCTTTGAACCTGAACCAACACCAGTTCCACCACTTCCTAGATGGGTTTATTCAACACAAGAACTAGTTGGTGGTATTGTCAGTGATCCTTCAGATCAACATCAAACACGTTCACAGTTCCAGCAAGCCTCTTCTCTTTTGAATCAAGTTTCAGAGACTCGCGATCCAATGACAGTTGCAGAAGCTTCAAGTCATCCAGATTGGGATACAACAATGAATGAAGAGTATCATATTTTAATGGAAAACAATACATGGGATCTTGTACCTCTTCCAAAATGAAGAAAAGTTGTCATATGTAAATGGGTCTACAAAACTAAGTATGCATCATATGGAATTAATGAAAGACTCAAGGCTCGGTTAGTTGCCAAAGGATTTTCCCAAGTTGAAGGAATTGAATATAAATGGAAACCTTTGCCCCTGTAGCGAAAATGAATTCCATTCACCTTGTTCTTTCCCTTGATGCCTCACATAAATGGGAGGTCCATCAAATGGATGTTAAATATGCCTTCTTGCAGGGAGATTTGAAAAAGTAAATATGCATGGAACAACCTCCTGGATATGTTCATAATGACTCTATCCTTGTTTGTCACCTTAATAAATATCTTTATGTTCTTAAGAAATCTCCCCGAGCTTGGTATGCCAAAATGGACAACTTTCTTATTGACACTGGATTCTCTAGATCCCAATATGAGATGGATTCCAAGAACGTGGGAAGACATATCATAATACTTTTACTTTATGTTGATGACCTTATCCTTATTGTTAGTGACTCAAAACTTTTAAACCATGTGAAAACCAACCTTAAGAAGAAATTTGAAATGACAAACTTAGGCTTTTTGCACTATTTCATTGGCCTCCAATTTTTGCAAACCAATGAAGGAATTTTTATTTCCTAGTCTAAGTATGCTTGTGACCTTCTTCATTGCTTTCACATGGATGATTGTAAACCATCCCTTTATCCCTTCCAGTCTAGAGTCAAAATTACTGCCACCTGTACTTCTTCTGAAGTTGATGCCACCATGTACTGTCAGTTAGTTGGTATCTTCTTATACTTGACTCATACCCATCCTGATATTTCCTTTGTTGTTGGTTTTGTTTCCCGGTATATGCAAAAACCCCATGAAAGCCATTGGAAAGCAACTAAAAGGATACTTAGCTATGTCCATGGTACAGTTCAGTTCAAGATACATTACAGTTCATGGGGGACTCCTTTATTGGTTGGTTTTACTGATTCAAATTGGGCCAACAACCATGATGATCGGAAGTCTACTGTAGGTTATGTTTTCAGCCTTGATTCATGACCTATCACTTGGGCTTGTAAGAAACAATAGGCTATTTCACTTTCTTTAGCAGAAGCAGAGTACCGAGTAGCGGTAAATGAAATTTAGGAAGCCTTATGGCTTCGATAGATCCTTTCATAGTTTGGATTCAAGAAGCAACATCCAACCATCCTTTGGTGCGACAATCAAAGTGGCATCAAGCTCGCCAAATACCCAGTTCAACATTACCGTAGCAAGCACATCGAGATACACATGCACTTCATCAGAAAGCTCATTCATGATCAAGTTATTGAAGTGCTATTTTTCCCTATAGAAGATAAAGTTGTAGACATTTTCACAAAGTCTCTTACAGAAGAGAAGTTTTCCAAACTTCGATCTATGTTAGAAGTTCAGGAAGTTGTCATTAAGGGGGGATGGGCTCTATTTCCTCCTTCCTTCTCCTATTGTGTCAGCATTGTAAATCATTCAATCCTATCCCAAGTTGTTCTTAAGGGGGGATGTTAGGATATTTAGAAACATAAGAGTTAGTTAAGATCTACTTGGTCTAATCTGTCGCTAGGTAAAATTGTGTTTCTTAGTGTGTTTCTTTAGTATGCATTAGTATGCATTTGTAGTTAGGAAATCCGACGATCATGATATGTTCCCGACATAGAGTGATATGACGGTTCATACTCTCCTCGATCTTAATGGCTATTGATCAGTGGCTTAACACCCGATTGGTCCATGATCTCTATTTAAAGAGAATGGACGGTCATTTGTCGATGATTGATTATGAGAAAATCTCTTGTAAAATATCTCTGTAATCCTTTTTTTTTTGCATTAATAAATTGTTCCAAGTGGTCACATTGGTTGGGGCCATGGATGTTTCCTCGTAGAGGTTTTACCACGTGAAAACATCGGTGTGTTGATATTTGATCTGGTTATGTGAGTGATTACTGAAGGTGTTTGTCCTTTGTTGGAATACCTATGTTTTCGAACATATCTATTGGGGCAACGCTTCCAAATTAAGATAGATCATCAAAGCCTCAATATTTTCTGAAACAATGCCTTTCCTCCCTAGAGCAACAAAAATGGGTGACTAAGCTCTTTGGACATGATTATGAGGTCATTTCCAAGAAAGGAAAAGACAATGTGGTTTTTGATGCACTTTCTAGAAAATATGAAGATGAAGGGTCCATTTTTTCTCTCTCCTTCATTATACCAGATTGGCTCCAAGTTGTTCACTAGGAATGGCTACACGATCCCAAAAGTTCGCATCTGATACAAAAATTGCAGGCCAATTCTTCAGTCTCCTCAGGTTACTCTTGGCTCAATGATGAGCTTCGATACAAAGGCCCTTTGTATTTAAGTAAACAATCAAAACTTAAATCCACGATACTTTCTGAGCTTCATGATACACCCACTACTGGGCACTCTGGGTTTACCAAAACCTATGACCAAGTCAAATGTTATTTTTTCTGGGATGGTATGAAACATGAGGTTCACAATTTTGTGGCTAAATGTGATGTCTGTCAACGCAAAAAGGGAGAAATAGTCAAATCTCCTGGCACACTACAACCGTTTTCGATTCCACCTATTATTTGGCGGGATATATCTATGGATTTTATTGTAGGATTACCTAAATCGGGCAATAAATCAGTCATCATGGTGGTATTTGATTGTCTTTCCAAGTATGCTCATTCATGTGCTCTTCAACACCCATTTACAACATCCATTGTGGATCAAATTTTCATGGATCGGGTCTTCAAGCTTCATGGCATGCCTCATTCTATTGTTTCTGATCATGACCCAACTTTCACTAGCAATTTTTGGCAAGAAATGTTCAAGCTACAAGGCACCCAATTGCATCTCAACACAACTTATCATCCCTAGACTAATGGTCAAACTGAAGTTGTCAACAAGTGTTTGGAAACACATTTTAGGTTTTTTACATCCGAACGACAAAATCAATGGGCTCAATGGTTACCACTAGTTAAATGGTGGTACAACACTTATTACCATGCAACTACCCGCATGACTCATTTTGAAGAGGTATATGGACAAAAGCCACCTTCAATTCTCTCATATTTTCCAGGTGTATCAAAGGTCGAGGTGGTTTACCAAACGCTTACAGTTCGAGAGGCTATTCTTTGTACCCTCAAAGAGAATTTGGTCATGGACCGGAATCGCATGAAGAAACAAGTAGATCAAGGTCGCTCTGAATGTCAATTTGCAAAAGGGGATCAGGTGTTTCTTTTACTACAACCTTACAAGAAAAATTCCCTCAAGGCTGACCATTGTCAGAAACTGGCACCCAAATTTTATGGTCCTTATACCGTTCTCAAGCATATGGGATAGGTGGTCTATCAGCTAGCTTTGCCCAGTCATTATAAGCTCCATCCTATTTTTCATGTTTCTTGTTTAAAGAAGGTGATTGGAACTAAGTTCCAAACTCAAACCAACCTTCCCGAGTTGGAAGAAGAAGTCTCCATTTGGCTATCTCCACAAGAAGTTTTGGACCAGCATGAGCATCGTCTGTGTCAGCGAACCATCAAGGAAGTGTTAGTCCAGTGGAAAGATACAACTTCAGTAGATGCCACTTGGGAACCAGCTACCATTCTGCAACAATTTCCTCATCTCAAGCCTTAAGGACAAGGTTGTTTTTAAGGGGGAGGACATGTTAGGGACCTAACCCCTCACGTAGGTAGAATAATATATTTCCCTGTAATAAAGGTCAATATTAATAAGGCCTAGTAATAAAGAAGAATAAGTCCAATGTAAGAATACCTAATAGAAGCTTCCGCTTCTTGAAGGATCTTCCTCTAGATTGTTCTTTTGATAGACATATTTAGTATAAATAGGAGTCAAGGGTATGATAAGTTTTGTCTTGGATATTACTGTAATAGAGATTTTCTTTGTTGGAGGTTGCACCCTCGAAGAGGCGAGTGAACATTTATCTTAGTAATCAAAGTGCTCTTTCTGGTGTTATTCTGGTATTAATTTGGTATTGTTGTGGTGTTGTTCTGGTTATATCATTGTTTATCTTCCATTTCTAGCTAATTATTTATGTTCTGCATACTATTTATATTGGAATTTTACAATCCCAAGTATCAAACTATCTTTTTTGGTTTATGTTATACATGTAATAATTTTGGACATAAAGTTGTAAATTGCAGAGCTAATAGTAGGAACAGAAACAACTTTGAAAGTCATGCACAAAATGGCTATCCAATAAGGCCTATTGAAACACATAGAAGAAGCTACAATAGGTTTGAATCATGGAGCACTGAAGTGGAATGCTACAAATGCAACAACTTTGGACACGTTGCCAAATATTGTAGAATGATAATTCCTCCTAGAGAATCACAATAGAATAAAAACAGTCACAGACAGGAACCTCATCAGAGAATATGGATAGGAACCTCATCAGTTTAATAATGAAGAATTCACACTCTCTCTACAAGCTAAACACAAGAAACATGGTCGGTATGTTGACAATGGTTGTTAAAAACACATGACAGGTGATGAAGACGAGTTTCTTACATTAATAAAGGAAAGAGATGGATCAATGTGTTTTGGAAATGATGACTCAGCTAGAATCATTGGAAATGACACATTCAAAATTGGAAACAAGAATACCAAGAAATAAAATGTTCTATTAGTGGAAAATATGAAACATAATCTTCTAAGTGTAAGTCAAATGTGTGACCAAGTTCATAAACTTACGTTCGATTCAAACAAAGTTACCAACTTAATGAGAGCTGTGACCTCAAAACAAGAACTTTAGCCCTTAAAACCCATATATTTTCATAAAAAAACATGAAAATCAACCCTCAAATAAAAAAGTGGTGCTATCGGTAGTACCATTTTTTGTAACCAGGTCAAAATTACAACTTTTTTCAAGCATGGGCTTAAAGGATCAAATGGTTGCTCAAAAAAAATTTAAAATCAACCCCCAAATAAAAAAGTGGTGCTACTGGTAGCACCATTTTTTGTAACCAAGTCAAAATTACAACTTTTTTCAAGCATGGGCTTAAATGATCAAACCGTTGCTCAAAAAAACTTTAAAATCAACCCCCAAATCAAAAATTGGTGCTACTGGTACCACCAATTTTTCTAACTAGGTCAAAATTACAACTTTTTTCAAGCATGGCCTTAAAACATAAAATAATTGCTTAGAAAAACCTTCAAATCAACACCTAAATAAAAAAGAGACGCTACCTAAAGCAAAATGTTTTTTCTAAACGTTAAAATTTCACCTAATTATGACCTAATTGAAGTTGTGGCCTTGACAACAAATCCCTACACAAAGAAAAAAAACCCAAAATTGAATCCTAAATGGTCACTTGAAAATATTCACACACACACACACACACACACACACACACACATATATATAATGAAGACAAAAGCACATTTAAAAAAATA
>ML793029.1:181467-192155 GCA_009831015.1 Picea engelmannii
TGATCTGAAAACGAGTGAGTACTTACTATACACAAGTTTTCAATCGAGAATCATTTTTTGACGAATTATTTGCATAAGGATTAAATGGCATATGAGGTCATAAATAACCATGCTTTTAAACAATAATACATAACACAGATGAACTCAAAATGAAATAATCATATGAAAAGAGAAGAGAGAGACAACCGATGTTGGTAATGGATTTCACCCCTCCTGGGCTTCGTTTCCAGACCCGCTTTAATTGGAATATAGATCCCTTTCATTCCTTCTTCAAAAGATGTTGGGACCTTCTCATAAGTGATTACATAAGAGATTCCTTCTCCTTCAATGAGGATTCAAGAAGACTACTCACACTCATATATCTCCATACATCAATAAGGATAATTCCTTACATGAATAATTCTTTCAATACTTAGGAATAGTAGCACTATGGCTCTCTAACTCCACTCATTAATTCCTCATTACTCTTCCTCCTACATAGGGCTCACATAAGGCATTATATAGTTTTTCCTCACTCTCTCTTAAAAAAGAGCATCAATTCCTAGATCCACAATAATAGGATCTAATTATAAAAGAGGAAAAACAATATCCATGAATATAGGATCTCAAACTATCTTCAAGCAAATAATGGGAAAAGTCTAAAAAACACCCAAAGACTCTTCAACAATGCCCTTGATTCTCTCAACCTAATAGTGAGAAAATTGGAAAATTGGTGTGAGGTGGTTTCTCACATAAAAACCAATTTCCTTAATTACAATCTTAATGAAAAATATGTGATTCTAATTCCCTCACAACTATTAATCATTTTTACATCAAAAGAATAATAATGTCTGAGTTTTTTTTCAAAATCTCATAAAGCATAATTAAATGCATGAGCATCTCATAACAACATAAAATAAATGAATGAGACCTTTTTCACATAAAGCACTAGTGCATGAGAAAATAAAACTCATAAATTCACCATCTTCACCACTCTGCAAATCGACTTGGTGAACAAAGTAAAGTTCCTTCCATGTGTAGAGATCCGCCCGGATCATGCCTCCCCACAAAAGAGCCTTTTGGTCTCCAAAAGTATCAACTTTATCTGTACGCAAATGTCTTTAAAAGGAACATTCCTTCAATATTCCTTCACCCACGTACTTTAGAATCAGAATGCAAAGCCAACACCTACACCTGTTGCAAAGAAAATGTTTGGAAAAATACACACCCCATTCTCCTTCACCTCTATTATTTGGAGATGAAATGTTGAATCCCACATCTGCATAAATTTGCAACTTGTAGTTGATGACCTGTAATTCAATCTTTGGAGTACCTTACTTGCCAAGAGTTTATAATCATACTCATTGGTCAAGTTTACTATGAATGCCAAAATGACTTAGAAAAATCACCTCATTCTATTGATTACCTGATTATTACAAAGAAGCCAATTAAGTCTTAGGCGTGAAATAAAACACCTCTCACTTTATTCCTTTAGAGTGGCTAAAAATCCCTTAACAAAGAGTCAATCATCATCATTTTTACATCTAGTATTAAGACAAATATATGGCAATTACATGAAATTTCAATGCCAATTTAATGCAATATGGCAATTTACCAGGCAATCTAATGTGCCAAAATCAAGCTCATTACACAATTGTGAAAATCATGGTAAATTCACTTGCAGGCACTTTACAAAACCCAATACCAAAACATGAGCATTAAAGGAAAAAATAAATTCCTTTTGATTATCATGTTTCAAATGGAAAAAATAATAAAATTCCCTTACGTGCGACACCAACAATCTTGCGCCTGTCCACATGGATACAATGGCCCAAACGTTGTAAACATAGAACCCAATGCTTAAGTTTTATATCTCATTTATATCGACGCTTAAAGACCACTTTCTAAACAAATGTCGAACCCTCAAGCAATGGTGAAGAGGCCTCTATCTAGTGAATTGTGTTAAATATAATGTAACCTCAATAGGTTGACTATACACTGCCAGTTGTCCTGGCCAGCTGTACTTTCTATTCTTTTTTTGCATGAGCCTGTTTAGCTCAGTTATTTCCCTTTGCATAGTACTGCTTCATGAACTTCTTCATGTACTCATTTTGTACTCTTCTTCTTATATTCTAATATAACGTTTTATGTTCTATTCTTTCTCTCTGCATTTCTTGCTTCACAATTTATCATGGTATCATAGCTACAATAGTAAGCCTCTTCACAGAAATACTGGAGAGCAACACGATCTTCAAACAATGCAGAGCTTACACAGATCTTGAGAGCACGTGACAGAGACTTTTTCACAAGGATTGGAGAGTTGTTTGTCATACTCTCAAAAGATCAGTGTAAGAATCTCATGCAAGGAAGCAGAGCGCTATATGGTCAAAAGATTCAGGAAGCAAAGACTACAAATGGAGAAACAGTAAAGATTCTTGCAAAATTTTCAAATTAGTAAAAGATTCACAAAGAAGAGCTGTAGGACGCAGGAACATTTGAAGAACTCAAAGAATTCGTTCAAATTCGTTAAAGATTCCTGCAGAAGGCATAATTGTTCAGAGATTTACGGGAATTCTCTCAAATCCATCAAAGATTGTAGCAGACAACGCTAAGCTTCAAAGAACTCTTGAAATTCTTTCAAATCTTTGAAAGAATCACAAACTTTTCTTCTGCAGGAGAAAATTCCTTCAAATGCAGCAAAGATCACGTCTAAGGAGCAAAGAACAACTGTCACATCAGTAAGATCCATCCTCCGAACAGATCTGAGGCGTAAATCCAGTTCAGAAGGGACGAGGAGAGCGCGGAAAAGGTGAAAGAATTTCAGCCATTAGATTTTGCGCAAAGGACCGACAGCCGTCGGATCCGTGAGAAAGTGCACGAGGATTAGTCCTCTGGAGCGCACAAGAGAAATTTTGACTTGCGAAGTCACGAAAGAATCTGGACCATCCATCTCAAAGGATAGGTGGCAGTAGATCCAAGCACCATCTCATTTCAGCATCTCGGCGTTCACGGTTTGGGTAACTCAGTGACAAAATTTCTAAAGTCACGAAATAATGAATCGCGAAATCTTGAAAGGATTTGGACCGTCAGATCATAGGAAGATCTAGACCGTTGAAGATTCCAAAGGGAAGTTTCATCATTTCGGATTTATTGAACTCGGAGGTTCGCAGAGAGAGAGCCCGAGAGTTGGGTGTCCCAACTCACGAAGTCACGAAGTTGTAAAATCGCGAGGAGTAAGGACAATCGTTGGATCCAGAGAATGGGAGGACCGTTGGATTAGGAACTCCATTGCGTATCACGTATTCGGAAGTTCAGAGGTTGAAGGGATCTCTTTTCGACTATAGAAGTCACAAAGTTCTAAGAAGCTGAGACACAAGAGAACACGTGGCAGAGCCGTAAGGTGGGTCCCGCGTGATAGATAGGCTGACATGCATTGCCTAGAAAAAGGAGTCAACACTCCGTTGATTTCTCGCATCTCCGGGATTCGCGGGATAAGATCATGAAGGCTCGACGCTTCAACCTGCGAGGTTGCGAATAGCGAAAAGCGTCAAGGGAGGAGTTAACCCAGAGTTGACTTATCGCGTCTCGGGAGATCGCAATAGGAGGGCACGAGAGTTGAACCCAAGAACTCATGAAGGTGTAATTTGCGAAAAGGAATTTGGGTTAAGCCCTTGGTCATAGTGTTGTGGTTGCTCGAACTATAAAAAATTGGCAAAGGCATCGCTATTCTCCAATTCGCGAAAAGCCAACAACACTTTAACCTTTAGGCGTGTGGTCATATTGTTCGGAGACAAAGGGACAATCTAAGGCCGTTAATCCCTCTTCAACATTTCAGTGATCAGAGGTTGGAGTGACAAGAGATCGAAGGACTCGTATAACGAAGTCCCGAAGATAGAATCGCGAAGCCAAAAATTGCGAAGTCAAAACTCGTGAAATCTTGAATCACAGAGTTCCGAAGCCACTGCAAATTAAAGGTAGGAGACAGGTAAGTAATAATTTTTTTTCTATTTTGTTAAATTATTTAAAATATGGAAACATCTAGCAATTTAGGACCAACTCAAGGTCCAATTCTTCTTGGAAAAAACTATGAGTTCTAGTCTCTTCGGATGAGATCATTCTTGTAAGCACAAGAGTACTAGGATCCAGTGGATCATGGATATGTGAAACCAGATCCAGCAGACCTTTCTGCCATGACTAATCAGCAGAAAATTGCTCAGGCAACTCAGAGAAACAGAGAAAATAAAGCTAAATTTTGGATTCAAAATTCTGTGGATGAATCGATTTTCTCAAAAATCACAGGCGCTAGTACTTCAAAACAGGCCTGGGACATCCTTAAATCTTCCTATCAAGGAAATGAAAGGGTCAAAACAGTTAAACTGCAGACCTTGAGGACACAATTCAAGACTCTAAGGATGACAGAGTCCGAAAATGTGGATCAACTCATGACCAGAGTCATGGGCATCGTGAACCATATCAGATTGACTGGTGAAACCATCACTGATCAATGAATTGTTGAAAAAATCCTCAGAAGTTTACCAAAGAAATTTGAAATGGTTGTAACAACAATCTTTGAATCCAAGGATTTGTCATGTTTTTCAACAAATGAACTAATTGGTTCTCTGGTGACACATGAGACGAGATTGTATCTCACAAATGAGTCAATCGCCAATGCTTTCAAAACGAAATTCTCCTTCAACAGAGGGAGAGGCAGAGGGCGAGGCAGAGATCACCAAGGAAGAGGGAGCAGTCATAGAAATCCATATTCTAGTGGAGGACACAGACAACAACAACCGAATCAACACTTCCAAGCACACAAACAAGAAGATCAGAATTAGAGTTGTTAGCCTGAAAGAGGCAGAGGGAGAAGATCAAATGAGAAATAAAGCATACAATGCTATTACTGCAAAAAGTATGGGCACTATGAATCTGAATGCAAGAAGAAGCAAGCAGATCAGCTCTCAGGCAGAGCACATGTGTCAAATCATACGGAAGAAACCTCAGGAGGTATGTTTCTCTCATGTCACAAGACTGAAGAGCAACCTAAAGATCTATGGTTGTTGGACAGTGGATGCAGCAATCACATGACAGGTAACAAAGGTTTACTTTCATGCATTGATTCTTCACTCTCATCTTATATTACACTTGGAAATGATTCTTTAGTCAAAGTTCAAGGCAAAGGAACTGTACCTATTCTTACTAAACAAAATGTAAAGAAAGACATAAACAATGTTTATCATGTTCCAGATATGAAACATAATTTACTAAGTTTAGGACAACTCATTGAACATGGCTATAAGGTACTTTTTGAGGGAGAATCTTGCAAAATATATGACAAAAATCCCAACAGGAAATTGATTTCTGAAATCCATATGACTCTGAATAGGATGTTTCCCCTTACACTCAGAACTGCAAATCTGAGTCAACCATATGCACAGAATGCATCTACCCTGAATGAAACAATGGTTTGGCATACAAGATTTGGAAATCTACCATTTCAGAGTCTAAGTCTTCTTCAGAAAAACTCCATGGTCAAAGGTCTTCCTATCTTTAAAGAGCAAATTCCCCCGTGAGTCTTGCATACTTGGAAAACATAAGAGAACTAGTTTTGCACAGTCTTCCAATCAAGCCAAACAACATCTTGAACTTGTTCACACTGACCTATGTAGACCAATGCAAACCAATTCAATAGGTGGTAGCTTTTACTTTCTAATGTTTATTGATGATTTCAGCAGAAAAATATGGATCTATTTTCTTAGACACAAGTCTAAAACTTTTGCAAAATTCAAAGAATTCAAGGCAGAAGCTGAAAAACGAAGTGGAAAATATATCAAAGCACTCAGGTTAGATGGAGGAGGAGAATACAACTCCAGAGAATTTGCAATTTTTTGCAAATCACAAGGCATTATCATGCAAACAACAGCCAGGTATACTCCACAATAGAATGGAGTGGCTGAAAGAAAAAATCAGACAATAATGAATATGGCAAGAACACTTCTCAAAGAGAAAAATTTGTCAAATATTTTTTGGGTTGAAGTAGTAGCATGCTCATTTTATCTCCTGAATAGATCTCCAACCACAAGTCTAAAGATGAAAGTCCCCCAAGAAGCATGGAGTGGGACAAAGCTCAATGTTGTGCATCTAAGGACATTTGGATGCATAGCATACGCTCACATACCTTCCAAATTAAGGAAGAAATTGGATGACAGAAGTGAGAAATGTATTTTCACTGGATATAGTGAAACATCTAAAGCTTACAGGAATTACAATCCAATCTCCAAGAAACTAATTCTCAGCAGAGATGTAAAATTTCTGGAAAATCGATTCTGGAATGATTCAGAAGATTAGCAAATGGACAGTCAAAATCCATTGCTGCCAAGTTTTGAAAACACAGAAAATTCAGGACAACAAGTACCTCAAACTATTCTTCCAAGATTGTAGGTACAAACACAACCTGAAAACTCTCAGGATAACTCAACTTCCAGCAGAGACTCATTCTCTAAACCACAAAATCAGAGAACTTGAAGTTTGATAGAAATCCATCAGTAGTTTGATGACTTTGAACAACACAACCTTTTTGCTTTAATGTCATGTCAACCTACATCTTTTAAGGAAGCAGCTAAGGAGCCACATTGGGTTCAAGCCATGAACCAAGAAATTGACTCCATTGAGAAGAGCAAGACATGGGATCTTGTTGATTTGCCAACTCACATGAAGAGTATTGGTGTCAAGTGGGTTTACAAAACTAAACTCAATGAAAAAGGGCAGATTGAAAAACACAAGGCAAGACTTGTTGCCAAAGGATTCTCACAACAACCAGGTACTGATTATGGTGAAACTTATGCTCCAGTAGCAAGACTAGACACTGTAAGGACTCTATTGGCCATA
Organism: Picea engelmannii; assembly: GCA_009831015.1. Taxonomy (NCBI): domain Eukaryota; kingdom Viridiplantae; phylum Streptophyta; class Pinopsida; order Pinales; family Pinaceae; genus Picea; species Picea engelmannii. The sequence continues at coordinate 188,332 of ML793029.1, forward strand.
GCAGCCCAACACAAATGGAAAGTATACCATATGGATGCCAAGTCAACATTCCTGAATGGTTTCTTAGGAGAAGAGGTGTATGTCGATTAGCCACCTGGATTTGAAGTCCAAGAACATCCAACCAAAGTATATCGGTTGAAGAAAGACTTGTGTGGCTTAAAGCAAGCTCCAAGAGCTTGGTACAGCAGAATTGACACTTATCTGATCAAAAGTGGTTTCAGCAGAAGCCAAAATCAGCCAACTCTTTACACCAAAACAGATCAGCACGGTAAAATTCTGATTGTATGTTTATATGTTGATGACATGATCTATACTGGAAATCTTGAGTTAACAAATTTTAAACATGCCATGCAATCTGAGTTTGAGATGACAGATCTTGGCATAATGAAATATTTTTTAGCGATTGAGGTTGATCAATCAACCAAAGGCATTTTTGTCTGTCAGCAAAAGTATGCAGCAGACATCATCAAAAGATTTCGCATGGAAGAATGCAATCCAGCATAAACCCATATACCTCTAGGCACAAAATTGAGCAAGAAAGATGAAGGCCCTACAGTGGACCCTACTCTGTACAAAAGTTTGGTGGGCAGTTTGTTGTATCTTACAGCAACTAGGCCTGACATTATGTATGCAGCGACTTGTTTCTAGATTCATGGAATCCCCCAAAGATTCTCATTGGAAAATGGTGAAATGAAATTTGAGATATGTTGCAAGAACTCTCAATTTTGGCTTATGGTACACTAAATCTGATAGTAATCAACTATCTGGTTACACAGACAATGATTTTGTAGGGAGCCTAGATGATAGGAAAAACACATTTGGACATGCTTTTCACCTGGGCATGAACCTGATCTCATGGGCATCAAAGAAGCAACCAATTGTATCAATATCTTCTGCAGAGGCAAAGTATGTCGTTGAGAGAGTATGTCGCTGCTACCTTAGCTTCTTGTCAAGTTGTGTGGCTCAGAAGAATATTGAAAGATATGTCACATACAGAAAATGATCCAACTCCTATTTTCTGTGACAATACTTCAGCAATTGCTTTATCTAAAAATCATCTGTTTCACAAGAAAATCAAACACAATGACACTCGTTTTCATTTCATACGCAAGCTAGTCAATAATGGTGATATTGTACTAGAATTTTGTGGTTCTCTAGATCAACTTGTTGATATCTTTACAAAGCCACTAGGGAAATCGGTTTTTGATTTTCAAAGACAACACTTAGGCATAATCAATGTTGATGTTTGTAACTTTTGAATTTAAGAGGGAGTGTTAAATATAATGTAACCTCAATAGGCTGACCAGCTGTACTTTCTATTCTTGTTTTGCTTGAGCCTATCTAGCTCAGCTATTTCCCTTTGCATAGTACTGCTTCATAAACTTCTTCATGTACTCGTTTTGTACTCTTCTTCTTATATTCTAATATACTATTTTTTGTTATATTCTTTCTCTCTGCATTTCTTGCTTCACAATTTATCAAATTCGAGCTTTCACCCAGCTTGTTGAATTCATGTCATAACACCTTGGAATGACCTTCTTCCACTGTCGGATTCTACAACATCTCCATTTGAATATGAGATTGTGCCATATGGAAGTCAGGTTATGTTGTATTTCAGTAAAGCACCCAACTATTCCAATTCCTCCAAATGATTAATGGATTTACTTCTGTCAAGAGCATGCTTTCTTGTCCACGTGGAAAAGACCCATTCCAGTGCACCATTCCAATCAGATTTTAACCAACAACAATCTGTCTCGGCTAACCTTGATGCAACTAATTCGATTTTTCTCTTCTACTGATAGATAGAATTTCACAGATTCGAATTCTAGAAGCGTTGGTCTCCTATTTCAGTCTCTTGAAATTCAACAACCTGGTCTCATGAAGGCCCTTGGTTCAACTATACTTGAATTACCCTTCACATTTTTGTGAGAGCAACAACAACATGAAGATTGACATTTTTTTTTTCCAGTGCGAAAATGGAGATACCAACATTTGGAATGAAAGTATTAAACTTATCGAAGATTTTTTTCTCCATGGAAATAAACGCCTAAGATCTGCAAAATCACAGCATGAAACCACCCAGAAGTGGCCTCACTACATTCTTATGCCTGCAATCATTTTTCATGCTGGGTAGAAGTCAACAACTTTGAGAATAAAATTGTGAGACGGATGTTTGTTTACCTCATTGAAGGACACGACAAAAAGAACAATCTCATGCTAGGAACAAGTGCCAATGCATTTTGTTGCAACCAGATGTGCTGCCTCTTGAGAGGTCTTACGAAAATCATTTATATCATTGACACATTGATCTAGAACTGCTCGATCGCTACTTTTAGCTATTGGGTCTGTAGCTTCCCTCATGATCGGTGCTACCAAGGATCAATAGTGCAGCGTATTGGCGAAGGCACTTATTGAGGGTTGATCTTCTTCGTAAGATCGAGGAGATAGTTTCACCATCCTAGAAATCAATTGGCACGATGTCTATGAACTGCAGATATATCTATTCCAACTCAGAGGGTAACAATCTAATTCTTTTCCAGCCCCATAGTATTCTCGAAAGTGATATCTGGAATGAGATATTCTCCATTGGGATACTAAAGATCCCAATTTCCCATGGGTTCATAAATTTTGGCCATTTCATTCGAGATCATTATCTCTCAATATGAGGAATGAGATCGTGCCACTTCATTGGATCGATGGAGTGGAGAAATACCTCAGCAAGTATCGTGGAATTGTTCAGATGACGCGATTCTGGAGGTGTATTCAAGATTTTGGTGGGATAGTCCCCGGATCTTCGCCATTGTTGTCTTTATTATGGTCTCAGTGATCGTTCCATTTGGTTGGCCAACCATCACCAAAGCTCAAGAATATCCCAATTTATGGTAGAATTTTCCCTCTGATCCATGAGAAAAATTTTCCCAATGTCCTCCACCAATGCCACAAAAGCCAATATGAATGATACACCAGCGCCGATTACCAATGAAGCGAGAGTGACCTTAATAGAGATCCTCGTGGAAGGTAATATGTTGCATACATTAATGGATTCCAGGTGATACCATCTCTTATTTTTTGAAGGAAAGAGTCTTCTCTTCTACTTGTGTTGATATTGCTGGCCATATTTGATGTCAACCTGTGATATCATGACTAATGGAAACCTTTCATGATGGAAGAAGCCTGCGATTTGGTATTGTTATGGCTCTGATCACGATGGTTTTCCAAATCAACAGGCTTTGCGAGGAACCTGACACTGTCCCAATCCCAAAGATTGGCATTCCCATTTGGCTTCGACACTTCATAACCAGTTTTCTCGAGTCCATAAAGAATCTGTAGGCTCAACGCAACAATCAATAGAAATACCAGTTATTGGTTTGTATGTAGTAGTCCAAATCGCTCCAACAGTCATCCTGGACTATGGTGAGTGAGTCTCTGTGAGGATTCATGTAAACCACACTGATAGAAGACGTAAAGACAACGCGCTTGACACATGTTTTTGCATAGGCCTCCATCACATTCCTCGTCCAATTGATTGTTGGCTCTATCACTTGCTCAGGTTCATCATTGAGAATAGTGTCCATGTGAAATACACCGTGGCAACCTTGAATGACAATGAGTAAGATTTCTTAATCGAGAATATCAACTTTGAAAAGTTGAAGCTTCTCTTTTTCTCCTTCCAACACTCTCATATGCTCATACTTCGACCCATCATCAGCTGGGTTGAATCGATCTGATGCTCTGACAGTGTAGCCTCTTGCGAGACCAACAAATCCAACCCTTCACATGCAATATTCCAATCGTGCAAGAGTGCATCAAGATTTCCCTGCCAA
>ML793029.1:197896-210806 GCA_009831015.1 Picea engelmannii
TATATATATATATATATATATATGCAGTTGGGGTTCAACCTAGGGGTATTACGTTCTCCTCCCCCTTATTCATGCGATGTCCTCAATGCAATATATACACATATACAACCAAAATTTAAAAAATTATTAAAAATATGCAGGTATTTTTCCCACATAGCATCCTCATACTCTCAACTTGCATCTTCAAGACCTTTCCAAGTCCATTGGACCTTTACTAGCCCTATGGCTCGACTTTGGAGCTGCTTGATGTTCCGGTCCAATATGCACACTAGATGTACTTGAAAGGTGCCTTCTTTCTCCACCTTAATCGCATTCCAATCAATGACATGATTAACATCGGGTACATAGTTTTTGAGCAATGATACATGGAATACATTATGAATAGACATTGATGCAATAAAGGCAAGCATGTATGCTACAGGCCCAATCCTCTCTAGGATTTAAAATGACGCACAATAACGAGCTTCCAACTTTGAAAAATTTCCTAACTTCAGGGAAATTGTGTTGGCCTTTACTTTCAAGAACACATGGTCGCCCACTTTAAATTCCCTATGAGTTCTGCCCTTATCAACATAGTTTTTTTTGTTGTCTTGGGAAGCCTTTAAATTTTGTTTTATTTTCATCATTTTCTCTTCCATTTCCCTAAGTAATTTCGGCCCAACCATTGCTCTATCTATTTCGTTGTCCCAACTTACCGGTGTGTTGCACCTTCTACCATAAAGTGTCTCCAATGGGCTCATCTTTAGAGATGTTGTGTACCCATTGTTATAAGCAAACTCTACCAAGTGTAGGTAGTCGTCCCATTTTGATGGTCTATCCATCACATACATCCTCAATATATCCTCAATCACTTGATTTACCCTCTCTGTTTTCCCATGTGAATCTGGATGATAAGTTGTGATAAAATTCAAATTTGTTCCAAATATCTTGAATAATCCTTTCCAAAAATTTGATGTAAATTTTGGATCTCTTTCAGATACAATTGTCTTAGGTATACCATTTAGTCGAGAAATTTGTCTCATATAAATATCAACAATGTTGGATGCCTTGTGAGTGAGCTTTACTAGAATAAAATGGGTAGCTTTAGTAAGCTTATCCACCACTACCATGATAGAATCATGTTGTTTTTTTTTTGTTCTAGGCAATTTAGTGATGAAATCCATTGTTACAACTTCCCATTTCCACTCAGGAATGGAAAATGGTTGTAGCAAACCAACTAGGTGTCCATGCTCAACCTTGACTTTTTGACACTCCAAACACTTGGCAATAAAATCAACAACTTCTTTCTTCATGTCTGGCCAATAATATTGTCTCTTGACAACTGCAATAGTTTTATGATAACTTGGGTTCCCAGCATAAGGTACATTATGCATTTCTCTCAATATCATATTTTTCAATTCCTAAAAATTTGGCACATAAATTCTGCCCATGTACATGAGAATTTCATCATTTTCTAGCTTATAGTCTTCAATTTTCTGTGGTAAATTACCTTGTTCAAGTTTTTCCTTTACCTCCATGTATTTATGATATGATTTTTCAACCTCAAGTTCTATATTTCAAATATAATTGGTACATGCTAATGGTTGTAGCATGCATCTCATGCACCCCCCTGCTAAATGCATCAACCACCTTATTCTCTTTACCATTGGTATGTTTTATATCAAAGTCATAATAAAATAGGAATTCTAACCACCCGATTTTCTTGGAATTTAGAGTTGGTTGTCCAAATAAATATTTCAGACCACTATGGTCTGTCCTCAACTCGAATATTTTCCGCATGAGGTAGTGCCTCCACATGTTCAAGGCGTGCACTATGGCTTCCAACTCCAAATCATGAGTAGCATAGTCCCTTTCATGCTCCTTGAAACTCCTTGACTCATAGCATACTACATACCCATTCTGACTAAGGAATCCACTAAGCCCTTCTTTACATGCATCAGTGAATACAATGAAATCTTCATTTGGATCAACAATCCTTAGTATTGGAGAACTTTTTAATAAATGCTTCAAGTGTTGGAAACTCCTTTCACAATCAAAGGTCCACTCAAACTTCACACCCTTATTTTGCAAGGAAGTGATTAGGTGTGCAATCTTTGAGAACCGTTCAATAAATATCCTATAGTAACCTACAAGGCCCATGAATGATCTGACCTTTGTCACATTCTTTGGCACTGACCATCCTCTAATGGCCTCTATCTTCTCAGGATCCACTGATATCCCTTCCTCTGAAATGTTATGTTCCAAATAATGAATTTTCTTTGGATAGAATGAGCACTTGCTCAATTTGGCATACAACTGATGCTCACTCAATACATTTAATACCATCCTCAAGTGTTTCTCATGCTCTTCCTTTGACTTAGAATATATAAGAATGTCATCCAAAAAGACAATGGAAAACTTATCTAAGTATTCTCTGAAAATACCATTCATTAAACACATGAAGATATTTGGTGCATTTGATAACCCCAAATGTCACCACTGTGAACTCATAATGACCTTGCCTTGTTCGGAAGGAAATATTATTGGTGTCTTAATATTTAATTCTTACCCGATGATATCCTGACCTGAGATCGAATACCATCCTCAAGTGTTTCTCATGCTCTTCCTTCGACTTAGAATATATAAGAATTTCATCCAAAAAGACAATGGAAAACTTATCTAAGTATTCTCTGAAAATACCATTCATTAAACACATGAAGATAGTTGGTGCATTTGATAACCCCAAATGGCACCACTGTAAACTCATAATGACCATACCTTGTTCGGAAGAAAATATTATTGGTGTCTTCATATTTAATTCTTACCTGATGATATCCTGACCTGAGATCGATCTTGGAGAATATTTTTTCATCTTTCAGTTGATCAAAGAGGCCATTGATCCTTGGAAAAGGATACTTGTTCTTCACAGTTACCTTGTTCAACTAACTGAAGTCAATGCAAATTCTTAATGTTCCATCGTTTTTCTTCACAAATAATATTGGGGCACCCCAAGATGACACACTTGGCCGTATATATGCTTTCTTTAGAATCTCTTCTAGTTGCATTTGCAATTCCTTCAATTATGGTGTACTCATCCTATAAGGGGTCTTGGATACTAGGGCTACTCCAGGCATCAGATTGATGGAGAAATCAATATCTCTTTTAGGGGGTAATATGGGTATTTCTTTAAAAACATCTTCAAACTATTTTAGCACTGTATAATCTTCAATATTTGGTGCCTTATTTTTCGGTGTCTCTTTCATGTGCACTGCAAATATTTGACATCCTTTCCTGTAACTTTTCTTCAGTTGCAAGATTGAAACTTCTCTAACGGTTACTACCCTGGGAATTCCCTGTATTGTCATTAAGTTCCATTCCTCATCCAATCAAGTAAATACCTTATTATAACAGTCTATAATAGCATGTTGTTGGTCCAACCAATCCATACCAATTAGGAAGTCATAGGAACCTAAAGGTATGGTGTTCAAATCTACCCTGGTGCTCAATCCATTCATTTCCATTGGGCATGCCTTAACCATCTCATTAATTTTTCGTTTATCTCTCGTAGCCAGCTACATTAACCAAGATTTTTCAGGCTTCCTTCTTGGAAAATGAAATCTTTCCACCATCTTAGGATCTAGATAACTATGACTAGATCATGAATCAATTAAAATAAAAATTGTTTGGTGCTTGATTTTACCTTCCACTTCAATCATATGTGACTAAAACTCAATTTGCTTGTTGTCCATGGAATTTTAGATCCTAGGTACATTTATACCCATGTTCTCCATTGTATCATCTTGTTGTACATTGTGAACAGTCCTCACTTTTTCACCTTTGTGAGGGAAATCGAAGTACATATGATCTCCCCTACAACCCCAACATTTAAAGGTGGTTTCCTTGGTCTTTGCCCCATTGTCTCATTCATTCTGGGTTCTTTAGAAGCGGATTGTCCCTGAGAATTATTTCTGAAGAATGGTGGCTTAGTCCCCTTCTTCGTATGTTCCATCTTTCTTTTCTTCTTGTCTTCCCAAGCTTTTTGGAAAGTTGGCCTTCATTTATGTTGATCATAAAGGAATTTATCTCGTCTTATGGTCTCCTCCAATGTTTTGGCATCATCATATTGTATCTTCTCATTGATAAATGATGCAATCCCACTCAAATAACTCTCAATATTAACCGGCGCATCCTTGATGAAAGAAACATACTTCATTAGCTCTAAAAAAATCCTTTCACATTCGTCTATGGTCATACTCCCATGCTTGAGTTCAAAGAACTCATTCATTTTCTTGTCATAGTATCTCTTAGTCAAGTATTTCTTTTGAAAATACCTCCAAATAAAATTAATATATTTGGAAAGCTAATTCAATTTTCTACATTTCATCTTCTTACACCATATTAAAATTCATTGTAAAAGTACCTTGAATAATCCCTTCAAGTTAACAAATTGTTTTTTTCCATGTTTGCATTGTCACTAACACATTATGAGAGACCATCATTAGCTTGCACATACCCTGGCATAAACCTCTCTTATTTATTCTTGAATTTCATAATGCAAGGTAATCCTCTCTATTCTTTTTTTGGACATTACAAAGTGACATTTCATGATTGTGAAACATAATCTTCTATGATATAATTTATTGTGTTAAACCTCTTTTTATAATTTTTAAATCTCAAAACGAAACATAAAATTAAACTTATTGTATACTTTGTCATACTTTACTACATATTTAGAAAACTATTACCTTATTTTTATATCAACCAAAGTCAACTTTTGGAAACATAGGGTTAACTAACCCTCTTTTAATCATTTTAAATGTCACAATGCAACGTAAAATAAATCTTAAAGTATTATGTTTCAAATGCTATCATATAATGTGTCATATTTTATTACATAATTAGAAATTTATTAACATATTTTTATATCAACTAAAGAGAAATTTTGGAAACATATGTTAGCTAAACCTATTTCGATCATTTTTTAATGTGGAAATGCAACATAAAATAGAACTTAAAGTATTAGGCTTATAATGTCAAAATGTAATAAAATCCATAGTAATGACAAAATGTGAGAAAAACCTTTGTTATTCCTTATTGAATGTCATAATGCAAGGTGACCCTTTTATATTATTTTTCTAAACGTCATAAAGCAATATTCCGTATTTGTGAAACATGATTTTCTATCATATAATTTTTTGTATTTTATTAAATGTTTGTAAAACTATTACCATATATTTATATAAACCAAAGTTAACTATTGAAAAGAGAGGTAATCAACCATATTTTGATCATTTTTTAATGTCGCAATACAACATAAAATAAAGCTTCAAGTGTTATGTCTGAATTGTCGGATTGTTACATACAATCCTCATTTATTCCATCTTGAAAGTCATAATGCAATGTAACCCTCAATACAATATAAAAACTCTAAACATGTTATCTTTGAAGAGTGAGAATGTGACATAACCATCTATTGTGCTAGGCACTACAACCCTCCATTTTCTTGTAATCTACTTACAAAACCCTTCCAAGAAAATTGAGCCCATTTTTTTTTGTCTTTGAAAAATCTTCGACCTATGTCTTATTGATTGTTCCTTCTCCCATTCCAAGCATTCTCTTCAAGCTTCACATTTCAATCAAATTTGTTCCTCTCAATTTTTGGACACTTAGAAAATTTGCAAGCTGAATTTTGGGTTTTTGGGTGAGTTAATGAAAACTCCTTCAATGCACATCGGAGGATTTAACACAAATTCATTCATTGTACATCAAATTATTTCCCTCTATCCTCGTTGATATCCATTCGAAAAATCCTTAATTATTCCCTTCGACAAGTCTTCTCATCACAAAATTTGCTACCAATTCCTCTGATAAATTGGAGGAGTTTGTATTAAATCCTCCAATGTATCGAATGATTTTCCACTTTCTCCTTTGATGAGATTCGACACTCTTTCTACCAAGTATTTTGATGTGTATTGAATTATTTCCCACTAATTCCTCTGATGCACATCATAATACTTGTCACCAACTCTATCGGTTTAAACGCTTTCAACCCACCCACATTTATTGCTTAACTCACCAAAAATTATAAATAATCACCCGACCCTTGGTTCTTGTTGTTTCATTGATCGTTGAGGAAAGGAAAGTAGGACACAAGTGAAATAAAGTCAGACCCAAATATTTCTTTCCCTCCACCAACCACTTCCTTCCACATACCAATGAACTGACAGGTAAATCCTACTACGATCATGCTCTCTCTCTTTCATCTCGCTTATCCGTATAGAGTTAGGGTTTTATTTACTTCATTGGTTTTATTTTTGTTTCCCTAGGGATCGAATTCCTCTTGATACCTTCATGACAACGAATCTTCACCACTCCCCATGCAATAACCCTATTATATATCTCCAATGATTTGTTGGTATTACCTTAGATATTTTAGTCTAACCTCATACTTCTCCTTCACCATGGTCCTGAAGCCACCAAACAATGTTCAAATGGTTCTAACCTCAAGCCGATTTGTCTATTATGGGTGATTTTCTACAAATTCGATCTAGCCTAATCCTTAATCAAGGGACTATCCACAAACATGAACCCACTTGAAACTCATTCAAAACCCCGTAGAGTAGGAAGGATCAGACATCTCACAAACCACAACTTTTCGACCTCACATTGAGACTTAGTGCAAGAACGATACAAGTTTCATTGTTTTCAGGGAGAATTCTACAAAATTCTTTTCTTCCATCGGAAGCCTTCCCATGAACTATTATGATAGTTATCGGCATAACTAATACAAACCTCCATGATTCATGCATATACCATTAAGATTACTTTATCAACTCCTTCAATGTGTCAGAGGAGTTTGTATGAACTCCTTCGATGTGTCGGAGGAGTTCGTATGAACTCCTCCGATGCATTGAATGAGTTAATACTAGTTATTTTTATTCTTCATGACTTCCCCTCTTCATAAATAAACTTGAAATGAACTTATTCAATCACTTTGGAGGTTTGGTTATAAATGTTGCCAGTACCATTGGTGATCCTCCCATCGACTCACCTAACACAAATTTTATCGGGACATTTTACACTAACTCTGTCAATACACACTTAAGCTATTGGAGTAGTTGACACTAACCCCTCCGATACATATCAGAACAATTCATAAGAAATGCTCTGATTTTGATCTTTTGAGCATATTTTCAGGCCAGTTTCTTTTCTAAATCTCACCAGATTTCTCACCATGCCTGCTATTATAGTTTCATCACTAGATGATCATATTCCATCTAACATTAGCTCAAGTGAATCCTAGGGTATTTCAATATACTTAGACATATCAATTTTGTGTATCAATTATGTTTTTCTTTGCACTAATCTCACCCTTTCCTTGTAGGTTCAGATATGACTTCGAGGAAGAAAATGACTAGTAAATCACCAGTCACTGAGGCCTCTGGAAGTGGATGAAATATTGAATATGAAATATACACTCTTGGGGCCATGTACAATGATACCTCGAGATTCTTGTATAAAGGAGACTAAGTTCTTAGATGGGGATATGTGTACCAAATGTTTAAAAAGAAAAAAAAAATTCACTAATGTCGAAGACCAAGATGAACTTAAGGTTTTTAAGAAAATTATAAGTTCTGGTATATTTAGAGTAGAAACATGAACTATTTTTTTTCCTTGCATTGACACAATCAATTGGATATTGAAACATGTGGTTTTGGAAAACATGTATGTCTACAATGTTGCGGGACAACCTATACCATCATTCCATCCTACAGACCTGGCCAAATGTTATCACCTGGAAAAAGGGACCAAGAAGATAGACAATGAGTTTATTGGGGGTTTAAGAATACCTGAAGGGATCTATTCCCCAGTTGGTACAAACCATAACCCACATCCTCTCTCAGAAGACCTTATCAATACATGGTGGCCATGTTGTGTAGGTTGTATGGGGAGGAAGACACCTCCATTTTTTCCCTTTCATACATGTTTTTAATTTGTTACTGCATGGGAAAAGGATCTTCGTTCAACTAGGATGACATTATATCAACGAACCTAACAGAGGCCATCATTGCAAGTGTAAAATCCCATCCAAGGACCTTCCCCAATTTTCATATGTTTTCATCTCATGGAAATAATGTGCATAGCCAAAAAATACCCAAAGATGGGTTGGGCATGGAAACCAACTAACCCAACCATTGGAATATATTTTCAAGTTCTCAAGGAGAACAAGTGCAAGACTAAATATAAAAATATTTACAAGCACTTCCTAGCGTCATTATACGAATTCATCTTCTACACACCTGCTCCATGCATGACTGATAAAGAAATCATAGTCATCAAAAGAATTGGAATATGATACATGATGGAACATGACACCTACATTAGAGTGTACAAAGCCATGAAATCCCCTCATTTTGTGCCTCAATTTATATCGAACAGATTAGTTCTTCAAGAGGTGGCATACCAAACAATAATCCATGGAGTCAGTGGAACACTCTACAAAAATAAGAAGGGGATATGGCCTCCATTGCCACTATAAATTGGTACTTATTCATTTTCAAACACTAAACAAGACCATGAGGAAGTATATATTTTACATTCATATCATTTTTGGGAGGAAATGTTTAGGAGATATGACCCCGAAAAGGTCATAAAATAACATTTTAACAAGACAGACCTACCTTGGAGGTATACTTCAGAAATATAGGAATAGGAATAAGTAAACTGCGATGCCATAATTTACGATGACATCCTCTTCAAAAGGAGAGGCAGACCCCTAGGGAGGATTGGAGATGAAAAAAAGGCATGAGAAGAGGCTAGAAATAAAGTAGAAACAACATTTTCCACCACTACATCTACAGAGTTTGGGTCTGTAGAGGAGGAGGAAACATTGTAAGATAGGAAAATAAGAGACAAGGAGAAATTTAAAAAAAAAAGAGTGACACCTCAAAAAAGAAAAGGAAGATCGAAGCTTACGAATCTAAATCTAAAATTGATGCAACAGTGCAGCAACATCAACAAAAACTGAAGAAAAAGCAAAGGAAACTACCCAGAAAGAGGTTAAGAAAAAGGCAGTAGCCGAAAACGTTCTAGTAGTAGTAGTTGAGACAATAGTCGTAGCAGAAGCTGAAGCGACACAGAGGGATGCCAAGGAAGCTACAAACAAAGCAATAGAAGAAGAAAAAATGAAAAAGGATGAGGAAGCTAGAAACAATCAGACAGTCCCAATGGACACTAACCTACCAAATAATTTTACTACAGACATCGGTAGTCAATCCTAATTTGGTGGGATAGATCTAGGATTCCAAGCTCCTTTTAAAGCACCAGAAGTCCCCAATCTAAAGAAATTTAACTACAACAAATCTATAGGAAAAATCATGCAAGAACAAGCAAAGAAGGTGTATGTGACTGAACAAAACCCAATCTTGGTTTTTACACAAACTCCTGTGACCGAAGACATCAGAAAAGACCCTGTCTCTATGGCCTTTACTGGCTCTGCCTTCGTGACTACCATAGAAGAAAATTTCTAAAATCAGTGCCAGTAGAATCTAGAGAAATAAGAAAGGATTATAGAGCTTGAGAAAAAGATTCAACAGGTAAAGGTGGATGAAGACAACCTACAAATCTTCAAAAATAGTATGAAAAAGATAAGAACTGAGCTAGAGGAGGCATTAATCAACATGTACGATCACCTTCACATGTTCCATGACATAGTTTATATCATCATAGACCAATATAGCACGATTCAAACAAATATCACACAATTCAACATTATCTAGGAGGGAATGAACAATATTGATACATGGATCGCAAAAAACTCAATTTCACCAGTTGATTTCTATTCTCCCTCATCCAATAAAAGGAAACCCAACACCTATGCACTAGACCGTTGCCAGAAACAAGGACAAAAATTAGACAAGGAAATAACTAGCTCAATGTCAATCTGTTCGGGAATAAACAAAGCGGAACAAGAATTAATCATGTTATTATGACTTTCCCAACTAGAGGAGCTTGGGAAAAACCTTATAATGGAATAACTTGTCAACAAGGTACAGGACAACACAGGTTGTATATGAGGATTCACCAAGGAAACCACTACAATAACAATGGACCTAATAGAACAACATCTTATTCAAATGACAAAGGTCCATAATATGGTTCATGTATTCATGCCTACATATCAAAATATATGAAGACCCTCGAAAACAACGTAGCTATCCACACAACTACCATATAAGATATTTCATACCATAGACTCATATCTTTGCATGATCAATTGAAATTATGGGTAGCATACCTCTGGGAGAATAATCTGTAAAAGGAAAAAATAACAAATTCTAAATTGCTATTACATATACCTTATTTTGTATCTTATGAACTACTTCCAATTTTGTCTTTTCTTTGTACACATGTCATCAAGTAGAGGGAAGATTGATAATTTTGTAATAGTTTCTTTAAGAAAATGCAAAGAGTCACAAAATAGTTAGGTCAAATAGTGTAAATAGAAGAAGATACCTACTTTTAAGGGGGCTCTTCAAGCATTGTATAAACTCAGGAACTAATTCAAGGACATATACTGTGTTAATGAATATTGAGAAACCCTCAGGGCCAATTTTCAAAAGAGAGAATAACTTGTGCTTGTGGTTGGTTTTGTTGTGAACTATTTCAAGTGGAATGTATATTGATCACATGGACTATAAGAATATTTTTTTCTGATAGACTAATATGATGTATTCAATGCCATTTTATAGTATTGGTATTCTTTCTTATATTTGTAAGTCATGAGCTCATGAGTTGTTCTATATGCCGGTGAGATGGTAAAGTTGGACAGGGGCCGAAGTGCCTAGGAAATGTAAAACTTATATATATATATATATATATATATATATATATATATATATATATATCAAATACATCACTGGCTGCAAGACTGACAAGGAAAAAAGAGATAGTGGGATATGATTGCATGAGAGAGGGAGCTCAAGGGGATAAGTCTTTTTTTATATTGTACTCACCCATATTGGTTTTAATTAAGAAAAGTGGTTACATGAGCTTCTTGGGAGGAAGGACATGTGGTTATTGATTTCATGTAATTATATAAACCCTTCATGTGGGTTGTTTGGGGGTTGTTATTTGTTCTACTCCATTTACTCTTACACTCTTTCCTTGGTTTTATTCCTCATTCACTCTTTCTAATTTGTGTGCTCTTATTTGGAGCATGGAAACAAATGGTTGGAGGACGAGAGCCATTGTGAGATGGATGTGAGGAATTATTGATCATTCTAGGTTGGAATGGATGCATGTGGGCATGAGATTGATGGTAGTTCTAAAATAATTGTCACAACTGAGAATCCTTGGAGCTTCCAGCATGGAGATTTCTTGTCTAGTAGCACTGGAGCCTTGGAGAGAAATGGAATAGCCCGAGGGACTACATGGTAGAGAAAGGGGTTCATTTATTTGGGTTGTGCATGCTGAAGGGGAAAGAAAGATGTAAATTAGGATTGTTGTGTGTTTGGGAAAACATGACAACTAATTAGCCAACAGGTGTGCTTTTATATTTGGCATAGGACCCTTCCTTGTGGATTCATAGCCCTAGTTCGGGGCTGACCTGTTGTTGAGAATTGGAAAAACAATGTCTATGGTTGGGAGGAATGTCCTTGGTTTGCCGCAAGTTGGCAATTGTTTAATTAAAGATAAGTGCTCTCTGAGTTTTTTGTATAATGTATATTATGTTGTGTATTATTATTATTATCTTTTAAAGATGTATTTATGTGTGCATGCTTGCTAGTTAATTGTTGTGCATGGTATGCCATTCACTTCTTTTATGTTGTAGCATGAATATTGATTATTATTTTTTAATAGAAACGATTGGGATTTTATATATTAAAAAAGAGTAAAAGTTTCCACAAAATACATATGGCAGAGTAGTGGAATCTATGCTCCTCTCCTGAAAAGCTAATTGTCTTTTGAATACTAAAGATGTTGGTATAACCAATCCAAAAGGAAATACTATTTTTCCATGTGAAAATAGCTACAAAAATGTGCAAAATTAACAAAAAATTGGATTTCATTGAAAAACCTAACTAATGATTTGGAAAAAACGTCGGATCCTCCTATGGATCTACTGGATGCGTCATTGGATTCTCCTATGGATGATGAATTCCTTCATTTATAGTAGCCAAATGGAAGGTTGAGGGGAGCCTTGACCCAACTGAGTCATTATAGTTCATTGGTTGCTGAGGATGATTTAAAGGATTTGCCATTTTTTTTGCAACTGCTCCAATCTGCCTTGTATTTCTGTTAATTCCTCGAATTGCAATTGCAAGTTATTGATTGTGCCAAAGTTCTTTCTAGTGTAGTTGAGCTTGCATATTAGCCAATTCTTCTCGCAACCCCTAGTTTTCTCGTTGAAATTCTATGTGCCTAGAGTCTGTGCGCTCTTCCACGTGTCTAACGTCCACACACAGTGAGAGAAACTACTCCTGAAGTTCCTCCGAGATGCACGCCAGGAAAGAGAAAGGAGCTATGGATATTCTCCACAAGCTGGCGGAAAGGCATAGGGTCAAGCTAGTCTGAAAATCATTGTTTAATTGGAGAAAGAAGACGAGATAAGCAGGGTAAGAAATCATATCGAGTTGCAAGAGGAGCACTCTGTGTTTCAATGTAGTGGCACTGAAAGTAAGAAGGAAGATCCATAATTGCGAGGGAGGAAGTAACGACGTATATTTGATGGAGCAAGGTACCAGAATCACCCACGAGCCGACTGGAGTTCACACAGGGGTGAGCAAGGGAGGTGATGTCATGGGAGTAAGGTAGGGCATCATAGATTACGAGTGAAGCGTCGTGAGATTAATAGGGAGGACATGAAGCTGAGGGGGTGGAATGGGGAGGAGGGAGTCACATGCCAAGAGGGGTGGACCAAAAGATAAAT
>ML793029.1:211830-223967 GCA_009831015.1 Picea engelmannii
AGAGAGAGGGAGGTAAATGAGATTCCAAACTTCAGAAGAATAGGGGCACTCTAGGAAGAGATGGGTAATGGACTCGAACACTAAGAGGCAAAAGGGACAACATGAGTGCCCTTGTATTCCACTTTTTAGAAGACTTTCTACTGTTAGAATTTTTCCATGAACTAACAACCAACATAAAATGTTTACTTTAGGTAGCGAGGGACCAAAACAAATTTCTTTACATATCTTGTAGGTTGGGGGTTTCTGAGTTTCAGACAACAAGAACATATATCTGTCTTTGACAGAAAAAAAAATTTCACCCCAACTATAGGAATCGAATAAGGAAAGACAGGAGGGAGTGCAACTAACAAGGTTGTTGAAGAAGGTGGAGAGTGGAGGTTTAAGATGTTTAGGGGTTTGCATAAATTTCCAGTTAGTCCAATCCCCATCAAAGTTCCATTGGCAGAAGTCCTTGAGGAGGAAGAGGCCCTCTGAGTAGCACCAATATTTTAGAGGGTGGAGAGAAACTAGATTATTCAGGGGTTCATGGTGCAGGATACGATCAATCCAAATGTTTATATGTGCTTTATTTTCTGGGGGCCAGGAGAGCTTTGACTTGATAAGAGAGGAGGCATTTTTTAAGTGTCACCAAATTAGAGAACTAGGAAGAGAGGGAATGGGGCCATCAAGAAAGTGCAACCTTGAGGAGTTGAAGTATTTGGATAGTAGACTTGTTTTCCACCAGTCTGCATTTCCTGTGATTTGACGCCAAACAAGTTTGGCTCCCAAAGAAGTGTTCATTAGAATTGGGTCCCTGATAGAAAGTCCACCTTTGTTGAGGGGTTGACAGACTTGTTTCCAATTCAAGAGGTGGAATGTTTTGGTGTTTGGTTTCCCTCCAGCCTAGAGGAAACTCCAAAGCGCTCTAGAGATTTTTTCCAGAGTGCCTTTTGGGGCTAAACGACCTGAACATTGAAAAATAGAGAGGGAAGAAAGTACCAATTTGAGAAGTATTGATTTCCCAGCAGGATTCAACCAATGACCTCCCATATTTGTATTCTTGCATAACTTTTATCAATAACTTCTTGTTAGGATGTAGAACCGTAAGTGCTTAGTAAAATTGGCATTCCCGAATATTTGAAGTAGTTCTAGGTGGTGATGATGGGAGAGTCGAAAATTTTGGAAATTTTCTCTTTGATGTGGCCTGAGACGTGCCACCCATAGATCCTACATTTGGTTGTATTTATTTTTCCTCCAGAGGCTGCGAAAAAGGAGCCAAGAATTTTTGAAAGAGGATAACAGAGCGAATAGTTTTCACCCCCAAGAGTAGAGTATCATCTGCAAATTGAGAGTGATTTATCTCCTTGACCCCTCTTTCTATAAGTAACCCTGGAAGTTGACCCTTTCTTCATTCTTATTCTAGCCTACGACTGAGAGGGAATGCTAGGAGAATGTAAATAAAGGGGGAGAGGGGGAGTCCTCTGTGGAGTCCTCTGATTGCCTTGAAAAATTGCAATGGTCACCCATTTAATAGGGGGGAGATCTAGGGAGAGTCGATGCAGGCTCTTATCCAACTGATGAATTTTTCGGAAAACCCATAGGATTTGAGGAGTGAGAACATGAAAGAGTGCTTGACACGGTCGAAAATATTCTCTATATCAAGTTTTAAGACCATTCCTGGGGCTTTAGATTTTTTGTTGGAGTGTATGGCTTCTTGCACAAGCACAATATTGTTTGTAATCTGTTTGTCCTTTAAAAAGCCACTCTGGTTGTCTAAGATTAACTTTTGAAGTAAGGGCTTGAGATGGTTTGCAATGATTTTGGTGAGGATTTTATAAGAGGAGTTGCAAAGGGAGATGGGACAGAAACAGGGTAAATTGGAGGGGTTGGAGTCTTTGGAAATAAGTGCAAGGAAGGTGGAATTTGTAGCTCCTCCGATTTTTTTCTTATGGAGGGTTTAGTTCAACATTTTCTTCAAATCCTGTTTGATGATGTCCCAAAAAGATCGGTAAAATCTAGTTGAAAATCCATCAAGTCTAGGATCTTTGTTAGGGTCCATATCCCAAACTGCTTTGGTTATCTCTTCTTCTATTATATCCCTAATTAATTGATTGTTTTCATTCTCAAAGACTATTCTTGGAATGTTGGCTAGCATGTCTAGAGAATCTAAATTTGTTCCTTCACTATTTGGTTGCTGATATAAGTTATTGAAGTGGTGGAAGGCCTCTCCTTTGACTTGATCAAAAGTATCAATTTGTTTCCAAGTATTTGAAATAATGGAGGTAACTATGTTTTTTTTCCTCCGAGTTTGAGCTTTCTTGTGAAAGTAGGAAGTGTTTGAGTTTTGGTACTCAGAGGGGGGTGAATCAGTATCAAGTACAATTTAAAAACTTTTTCTACTTATACTTAAACCATTCAATTATATCCAATGAGCAATGAACAATAGTATAAGAGTTACACTAATACACCATGCACAATATCTGAGAAATAATCAATGGTTATTGTTCAAGGGAAGTAATGACTTCCAAAGGTAGCTACAACTTCCAAATGTAAAGGGAGGGATAAACCTCCAAGAGGAAGATACAATCTTCCAATATCAAGAAAGGTTTGAACTCTCCATCCTTGCCCCTTCCTTCCACCCAATAATATATGAGAGATAATAAAACTTTACATTAAATCATCACCATCAACCAACCATCACATAGAAACTGATAATGCTTCCTGAGACTTCTTCAATTTCTGAAATTCTTCAATTCTTGGAATAATCTGATACTGTAGATAATATTACTCAATGTATTCTCTAAAAATTCTGCAAGTTTCACTCCTTGAATCCTCCCTAAAAGGAATTTATAGAGAAAATGGTAGGTCTTGTTCAATTCTGGTTTATTCAAGAGAGTGAACTTGTATAGAATTCCCCGCGCTCAATATTTAACATCCAATTCTGAAACTCGCACACAAGAAACCAAAGTCTGTACTATTTCCAATGAAATTGGTCCCACTTAATTTGGATTATATATGAATAAGTTATGACTATTTTACCCGAAAAACCTTTTTATTGACTAGCTTCAGGACTGGTAAAAAACCCTATCTTCACCATATCTTCCATAGAGTGTATCTCCATAATTATAGCGAATCAAGAGCTGAAACTTTTACCACATGTACCTTGATATGTGTTCTCAATACCATAGAAATTTGACCATCTGAATCGTTCTAAAAAAAAAATTATAGCAAAAATGGTAAGATGACCTGTAAATAACATACCTTAGAACACATCACCAAAAGACTTCATCCTCCCTTGAAATCAGGTCTTATTTTCTTCTGATTTCCTTTGAAATTTGACTTGTGTATCAAATGAATGTATAATGATATTTATTTATACCATTTATGTCACTTCCTTTTAACATTAGCGCCGACATGAGACTTTTTTATTTTGTAATTCTTTTCTTTAATTATCTTCAGGGCCTACATGTACTTCCTTCTTCAATTCACTTTGTCATCTTCAAAAATTCATTTCTCCTCAACCATGAGGATCCACGTGACATGCCACCTATCACCGGAAACAACATAATGTATACTATCCATCCACGGTTTTTTTTTATGCATGTACAGTGTCCTTCATGTCCAAAACTAATGACTAGGGTTGACATCAATGACAACAACCAATATTCCAACATGAATCTCCCACTTTTATCCAAAGGCTTCTGGATTTCATCCTCTAATGTTATTCCTCTCTGCATAAGGATTGATGGAGATGATGATGTTCTTCTTTTTCTTGATTCAGTAGTGATTATGTTACTATATTTTCTTCTATCCGGAGCTGAAATTTCATGAGTTGTTCTATCTTTTCTTGCCTTTCTTGTTATGGTAGGATAAATGAAGTTTTCACCCAATCTTTGAGCACTAGTTTGACCGCCTTAAGCTTCCTTTCCCAAATATAATTTGTTGATCCAGAGAAGGGTGTGGACCACACATTTCAAATAATATGGGGGATGGAAGGATTTTCGATCTAGAGATGGTTAAAACGAAAAGGGAGGGGGCCAAAGTTTTGGGGATTTTTGAAGTTTAGAGAGATTGGCTTGTGATCAGAAACGACGGATGGGAGGATATGAGAGGAAATGTCTTGGGGGGGAAGAAGGAAGTTGTTGCTGACGAGGAAACAATCTAGACAAGTTTCTATATGGTAGAGGCTAGATCGTCTATTGTTCCACATATAATTTCCTTTGGATGGTTTAACGTCCTGCAGATCCCACTCTGTGATTAAATCAATTAGATTTATGAGAAGGGGTCTCTAATTTTACTACCTCCATTTTTTCCCCTTGAATTGAGGTGAGTGTTGAAGTCTCCACATATTATGCAAGAGGAGAGATCGATGGTGTTTTTGAGCTATGAAAGGGAATTCCAACAAGCCATTTTTTCCTTGTAGGAGCTGGGCATATAGACATTGACTACTGAGATGTTATTACTATTATCCTTATTTTTAAGAACAATTAAAATCCAGCTTTGAGTTTCTAGAGTTACATCGAGAGTCCAGATTTGATCGTCCCAAAGAGTTGCTATGCTGCCAGAGGCTCCTTGAGAGATTATAGTTTCTCCAGCTATGTCTTTGAATAATTTTTTTTTTGTTTCTAGAATAGTCGATGCCTCCATTTTGGTCTCTTGGAGGAGGATTACTGAGGGGTTGGCCATATTTTTTAGATCTCTTAGATCTTCAGCTTTAAATTTTTTGTCGAAGCCCCTCTAGTTCTAGGAGAGAAGATTTATTGACGGGGGGTGGAGGAAGCCCAACTATCGTGAGTCGAATAGTCTGATCCTTTAGTACCTCCTTTTCATGTTGAAGTGTACATGGAGTTTTCTATAGATTGTTGCTTTCCTTGTGCCTTTTCTTTTGAATTTTTTTCTTCTCTGACTTCCTTATTTGATCTTCGACCTGACTTTCTAGGATTTTCTGGTGGAAGTTCTCCTTCTTCCTCTTCTTGATTGTGTTGTTCTTTTGAGAGGTGTTCTTCATTTACTTGCTTCTTTATTTATTGTGTGTCTTCCTTAGAGGACTCGTTTTTGTTTGAATCTTCTACTATTCTATTTATAGCTGGGGCAAAGAAGGAGATAGGGGCCAAAAAAGGCATTGAAGGGGGATTTTTCTTTGAAGAGGATTCACCAAGTGGTTCAAAGGAGTCTTGATTGGGAAAGAGGGGGATGGTGGAGAAGTTGGGGTAGGAGTTTTTCGGGGGGGATTTGGGGGGATGGTTTTGACGAGAGGAACCCAGGTTGGGGATAGATCCAGTGGATCCAGGTCCAGAGCCTGATCCTTTGTTTTTATTGAATTTCTTCCTAACCTGTTGCCAACCTTCCTCTTGTTCTGTTGCATTGACTTCTTGAGATTTTTTTTTACTGGGGATCTTTTTTAAAAATGACCATATTCATGACAAGACTTGCATTTAAATAGGAGATTCTCATAATCTAGCTTCTGAATATGGGTCCAGTCATCTAATTTTAACTTGATCACCTCTAGGAGCCCTTTTTCTAGATCTACTTCCACACAAATCCTATCACAGGAGTACATATTAGTTTTACGTTCATCCCTATCAATGTATTTTCCCAAAGTATCACCTATATGTTTTAGAACTTTGTCACCCCAATAGTGAAAAGGCAAGTGGGGAAGTCTCACCCAAACTGGTACAGTTGAGGGGATGTCATTTTCTGGGTCAAAATCTGGAGTTCATTTATTTAATTATAACCCTCTTGGGCCGAAGAAGTAAGGACCATTTCTGAAAATGAGATCTCTATCTGCTTTGTGATCAAAGTAAAATATATAGAAGCCCTTACCAAAAAAGAAATGGTTCATGCATCCCTAAACCAAAGGATGTTAGTTCTGCTCAATCCAGAGATTAATCTATCATGGTGAAGGCCATAATCCCATGAACTGGCCTACAAGTTCTCTGGAGGCAAAGGAGAGAGTGTTTCTTCTCATTGCAATAGAGGGGATTGCCACTTTAGGGATATGATCCAGTTTTTTCATGAACTGGGAGGTGCTGGGGTGCATGGGAGGAGTGCCTAGCGAACCAACTAGCGCCTTGAAAGCTACAACCTCGTCGAAGAAGTCCGGGGGGGTCTGGATCCATGACCGCCGAAGCCATGGAGGCCGAGAGTGAAGCAGGGAGGCGGAGGCTAGGTTTGCAGAGCGCTACAAGGTGTTGGTTGGATAAATAGTAATATCATGAATATTGATTATTGCATGCGTGCTTAGTCCAATAATTCATGCAAATTTTTGAATTAATTATTATTAGAATTTGAAATCAGTGTAGAAGTGAGTTTTTTTATGTAGTGTGTCTCGCTTGTTGGTGGATGGGTACATTACAAATTTGTATCAGAGATTTTGGTTGAAAGACTAGAGTGGTATGTGCTAGAACAAGTGTGAAATTGAGAAATTCATTGTGGCGGACTTTTACCTGAGCGAAATTGGGGGAAAGTGGAAAGATTAGAGAGAAAGATCCTCGAATTCGTGGGAAGATTTGAGTTTTAAATAATTCAGACTATCTAAGAAGTTTAAAATATTTGATCTACAGAGTTGCAACAATGAATTCGACCTTGAAGGTAAAAAAAATAAAAATAAATTGATGGTTTCAGTAGCGTGGGGAAAATTTTATAGAATCGATGACTGAGATCATATTCCATCTCGAGATTGAGGACCCAAATTTGGTCTTGAAATTTTTTTAAATCCTAATGTTTTCAAAGTTTGACAAAGTTACCAGATCGATGAGTGAAACTCTTTTCAGTGGTTTGGAAAATGTGGAAGATCAATGATTCGTGTTCATTTTCGGTCATTTGGGAAGTTGGAGGAAATCAACGGTCGAGATTAGTTTGATTAGGAGATAAATGGCCCAGATTCACTTGGGTTTTGGCCAAAAATTTCTAAGTGTTGAAATTCGTCAATAGAAATCTCTGATTGTTGATGGTTGATGGTCGATGGTCGGTGGTCGACAGATTTTGGAGAAGTTTTTAGTTCGCCAACATAAACCTTTGATCGTCGATGGATGATGGTCATAGATAGGTGAGTTTGGTGAAGTGTCGAAGTTTGGCCAAATGACATCCTAGATCACCAATAGTCGATGGTTAGTGATCGATGAGTTTTGGAGAAGTGTTGAATTTCACCAAGAGACATCTTCAATTGTCAATGACCGATGGTCAGACATCGACAAATTTAGTGCAAAGTTCAGATTCTTCCAAGAGAAATTGTTGATGGTCGATGAAGGAAATGGGATGATGATGTTTCATGCCACTTGAACATCCACATGTCATTCCACGCCATCATAGTCGATCGTAAATGGTTGGGGTTCAACGATATTTGTGAACAATCTTTGTTTTTTGGGGAAGATAGTTGATGGTCAATGATCGGGCATCAACGAGATTCGTGGGTGACTTTTGGTTTGCAGAGAAAAATGATCGATGATCGATGGTTGATGATCGAGCATTGGGAGATCGCTAGGAAGGTTTGGTTCACAAAGTAAATCATCTATCCTTGATCGTTGATTGTCTATAGAGAGAAAATCAATGGTCCAAAATGCTTCTGACTTGAGATCAACGGTGCAGATTGCACTTTGGCCATTTTAGAGTTTGGAGCCATTTCCTTATTTTAGCCGTAACTAGAGAAAATTAAGTCATATTGAGATGAAACTTACGGTTTTTTTCCACAGAGAGGGCATCTACAAAAGTATCAGAGAGGGCCCTTGTCTAATTCGGCTTGGATTTGTCTGAAACTGCAAAATAGTGGCTTTTAAATATATGGGTCCAGATCATTTGCAGACTTCCATATTAAGCTAAAATTATTGGAGAGCATCTAAAAAGAAGACACATAAATAAACCATGAAGGCACTAAATAAATCATAAGGGGATAGGAATGGGGATGCTGAAATAGGCCATAATCCACTATTCTAGGCCACTTTTTGGGGATTTTCGAGATTTTTAGAGTAAGAAAAGTGACCCCAGATCACAAAACTGGAAAATTTTATGTAATTGAAATTTTATTTAATCATTAATAAAAACAAATTTGATTTAGTGATTTTTTTCCAAAAGTGCACAGATTGTGAGATAGCCAATTTTGCTAGAAATTTAGAGTCTAGAAAAATGGTTGAAAAATGACAAATTTGTTGATTCCATATTGTTGCAGTTTTTTACTGGAACATCAGATTGACAATATGAGAGTTGTTATGAATTCCTTTCCATTATTTTTAACTATGTCTCATATAAAATTTTCTCTATTTCCTAACATATTTTCGTCTGCAGTTAACGGAAGTTGGCATTTCAATAAAATTGCACCAATGGAGAAAATTCACAAAAAGGGTGGAAGTGGCTTTTTCAAGAAGCCATAACTTTTATATTAGATATCAAATTGAGGAATTAGTATAGTCGTTGGAAATATTATTCAATAACCTATGATTATCATAATGTGGAGAATTTTGATATAATTCTTCATGAATTGAGAAGAAAAATGACCTATAGCCATAATTGACAATTTTTTTATAATATGTATAATTCTAACAAAAATGGTTGCTTGTAGATTTGGAAGAATTGAAAGTACAATTGGATAAATTCAAGCCTAGGATCATATTTCATAGTCCTGGAATAATGATAGAGCTTGTAGAAGTTAGTTGAGGTAATAGAGAGCTACATGACAAGTAATAAAAAATGGATAGATAACTCAAGAAGAGTGAAACTAAAGAATTATTATTCAGCTTCTACAGAATTTGAATGATTTGCAAGGCACAAAAACAAGAGTCCTAACATAGGATATGAATATAATAGGTGAAGAATGTCATTAATGGGCATAGAAAGGAAAAGTAAGACTTTGTAGCCTTGAAGGTAGAAATGTTTAGATAGTTGTAAGCTTTATGTGAAACAGAACAAGGAGCTTAAGAGGTGATATGTGGATCGTCTCTATGTGCCAAGAACAATATCTCTTGGGAAGGATTTTATAGCTATGACTTAGCTACTTGTCTAAAATTACTCAAAGCAAGAAAGCCACTTATGACATCAGAGTTCACAGTGGAAGCAAGATACAATGCAGAAATCAATGATAGATTAATGAAGGTTCTTTCTCTTGAAAAGTGTCACTAAATGAAATAGACTTCCATTGGGAATGGTTTGGAGTGGGAAAAGTATGGCTTCACAAGGAATTTTTAAATGAAATGAAAAGAACCGTTTCCCAAAATTAGAAAATCCAATGGACAACTAGAAGTAATAAAAAGGATGTGGAATGATTATTGGTAAATTGATTCAAGGATGGTGTGGTAGAAGAGTTATGGAATATTGTGAGATGCCTCATTCTAAGGTGCTGGAATGTTTCATAAAGGTAAAATTTTGGGTATGACTTCCTAAGATAAGTTGTTGCAAATAGAACACAATGGTTGGATGGTAGAATGACCAAGTGGAACTTGTATGGAAGGAGTTCATACCATGGAACAATAGTTCAGATGAGCATATTGGGATCACACAAGAAAGCAAGGATCTGAAGAAATTCAAGGACAACTAGCTAAAACATAAATAAATAAATAATAAGTGAATTGAAATAGAAACATACTAGAGTTCATGATGCATACAAAGAATTTAGAATGCATACGCATTAATAGGCATGATGACAATCAATGTTTGGTTCATATGAATGTGTATTTGTGCATATGTACATGCTTAGATATGAATATGACATGATTTTGAACTTAGAATATTTTTATATTATGCACTAATGATGTTATGGCAATTGAGTATGACTAATGATGAATTATGTATTTGTGATATATCATGGTTAAATATGTGGATGTTGTTGTTGCTTATGATTTCCATCTATGTGAAACCCATGAAGGTGGTAGGAATGGTGATCAAAAGGATGGAGGGGGAAACCTGCGAGCTTCTACAAATGCCATCTAATTAGGTAGCATCAATTAGCTTGATAATATCCATGCAGGTATGCATTTGATTGCTTCTGATGTTGAAGGGAATTGAGGTAAGGATTCCCTCGATTAATTTTTCAATATTTAAATTGATATGTAATGGTTGAAGGCCTAGAGTATGTAAATGTTGTTGATACTAGAATGCATTTAGTTAAAATGTTAGTTGCATATTGTGTTATGATTGGTTATGAGATCATAACCAAGTCAAATTAGGAGACATACTCCTACTATAGCAGTAAATATACATAGGTCTAGTGATGTGTGAGACAATGATATGGCTAGATACAGAAGGGATATAACGCTATGTAAGTGCTCAATGGCTTCCCCTATATAGTTGATGTTTGGAATGCAAGCTCTTTGTTGACACTAAAGAGCACTTAGGAATTATATTTCCTTCTATTGTGTATGGATTAAAGAGGAAGGTATCCAAATAGTCAAGCAGTATTGGGAAGAGTTTGGATGATGTGTTGAGGAATTGGCCAGACCTTCCATATCATCGTGGTGGAATGCATGACATAGTTATGTGGTATTATGTGGTCAATGCGAGGATTCCTTATGTAGAGGTGGCCATGGGTATTGACACCTTGATTTTTGTTATTTTATTCATAATTATTTGTTACATTATGAAAAACATGTGGTGATGAAAATACATAATGATGGATAGCTACATTATATTTAATATGAATTTTTAATGGGGTATCTCTTTCAAATAATTATATGAAAAGTGTGATGTTTTCTCTAATGTTTTTTTTTTACAGAAACAGGTATGTATTTTATTAAAAGGATGGTTGTGCCAAAGAAAAAAAAACTCATAAGTACAAAGTATCAAGATGGTCTATGGCCTGGTGCAACTTTAAAAAATTACATATGGCATGATTGCTCCTAAATATGTGATTAAAGACCTTAATACTACTCCAGAAATAACATGGGTAAACTTTGACAAAGGAGAATAACAAAAAATAATTTTGGTTTGCATAAAATTGTGCTTAAAAGAGTTTAATATTTATGCCCACCTCTCTTGGAATTGCTTCCTAGTCTTCATGCACAAATTGAATTAGAGGAGGCTGAATCACTTCACATGACGATGTTGATCCTTGTGATGGAAAAGGTTGTGGTTGGGCATGATCCTATGGTGGAATATTTTGAGCTTCACAACGTAGAGACTGAATTTGGGTTGAGTGACGATTGAATGCTCGCAAGACCACTTTCAACTCCTCATTTTTCTTGGTCTCTTGCTCCTTCATTTGGGGAGCTAACTGTGCATTGGAGTGTCTCAAGGCCTTGATCTTTGATTGTTGTGTTTGAATTTGTCCCTGCATCTTCTCCATTTTGTAGTCCATATAGTAATAGGGTTTTTGACTTCTCCTCTACATTATGGGGGAAAATTTAATGTGAAGAGAACAATACCATAATCCGAGAGACCAGGGTTGGATGAAGAGGTTATTGTTATGATTATACAACAAGTGTTCCCATCATTCAAATATAAGACCGTCAGTTCCTGAATTTAATTAATGTGATCTCAACAATATTTCCCAATTGTGTGAGGACATTTCTAAATGATTATTTGTTGAGGTGAGACACATCTTCAGAGTCAAATCTAGTAGGTGAAAAGCAGTACCTGAATGATCGAAAATTATCACAAGGCTAAGGGGGATGAATAACTCCAAAGAAACCATATTGGAGTGATATTTCCCACATGTACACAATAATTCACATGGGGCACATTTAATAGGTCGCAGGGTGATGGAGGGAGTCATGTGTGCAATGAGGAGGTTTCCTCGTATCTCATGTACTAGGGGGCGACTAAGTGTGCTATGAATCAAAGTGATAGTGTTACGATTGGTCTGTAGGAAAAAAAAGTCATATCATCACCCTGTCTTTTTTCGATATAGGAAATTTCCTTATCCTTGATGTTTTCCATAGTGAAGGGGAGATTTCTCCTAAGGAGCATGAATTTTCAAGGCAAATGGTGTTGGGTGTGCTTCTCATTGATTCTTAGAACAACTTGCTCAAATTCCTTAGCTTCTTTGGTTAAAACATCTTCCTATCCATTAGGAAATTTCCTTATCCTTGATGTTTTCCATAGTGAAGGGGAGATGTATCCTAAGGAGCATGAATTTTCAAGGCAAATGGTGTTGGGTGTGCTTCTCATTGATTCTTAGAACAACTTGCTCAAATTCCTTAGCTTCTTTGGTTAAAACATCTTCCTATCCATTA
>ML793029.1:231710-243997 GCA_009831015.1 Picea engelmannii
GCCTATACCCATATTAGATCTCATTTTCAAAATATTGATCACACTACCAACCTTCTTAACCTCTTAACTCAACAAAAGTATGGTGATCTTGGAAAGCTTCTCTTAATGCTTTTCGAGCATAGAAACAAAATTCTAAAGAATCATAAGTAATCACTTACCCTCTTAAGGTCCGATAGACCAATTAGGTCTTAGTGGATGTTAATCATCATCAACATCATCATCATAATGATGTAGTGTAGAAAATATTTGAGAAATTCAAAAATTTTCTTAATAGAGAAAAGGGTATTTAACCTTCATTATGGCATTCCTTTTCATTATAGATGATATTTTATTTAGTGGGGATTTTTTTGTTTTTTTTTGCATTTTTTCAAAGGAAAAAGAGAAATAAAAAAAACTTTAGAAGCTTCAAGCTTTGTAAAGTATGATTTTTAAGATTGCAATTATATGTGAGATTTTTTTGTTTTTTCCTTGCATTTACACATAATTCTTTTGATTTTCCAGAAAACCTTATCTTTACAATAACATTGGGCTTAATGGTTTTAAAGAACATTTGTTTCCTCCTTCGAGGTCACAGGTTCAAATACAGAGGGGTATGTAAGCCTCTGTAGACTTTAGTAGTCAAATTCATTAAAAATAAATTATTATTATTATTATTATTATTATAAAGAGTTTTATCTAATCAAAGGACAATGTGTTAATATAGTAAATAGTGTATGACAATTGAACAATCAATTATCTATTTCTACTCTTATGATTTCTATAATCCCTTTAAGATCTCTTATCCTCTCTTTTCCTTGTTTCATTATTTCTTAATGTTCTTTGATCTGCAATAGCAACATGGAATCTTTATCATTTATGACTTGCTACTTGTCTGAATGGTTGTCTGGATATGTATGATAAAGTTCAATCAGATGATATTTGCTACAACTAGCCTTATATGGAGATGCTGTCGAGACTCGTTGATCTCTGACCAATATTGGCTTGCTAGCTTTCTGAGCATCTCTTCTTTCTCCTTTTTAATATCTTAGTGCTTAACATACTTCCATACTGGAGTCTCTTCTAGTTGTTGATCTATTTTCTCAATACTCTTTTCTAGATCAAATTTTCTTTTGTAAGTTGAGAGCTTGTAGAAGTCAAAATTTGGGCATGTGTATTCCCCCCAATTTTGTGGGTTGGGTGGTGTGAAGTAACCAAACTCACTAAATTACGACGAAGAGTCATCATCAAACTTAGTGTCAGATGAAAACTCATTTGGATCAAGAAAATGTGTTTCTCCATCAGGCCAATCATCAAGAGAACAATAGTTGAGATCCCACCACTCTGGTTCTAGATATTCAATGAATAGAGGTGAAAGTTGAGGATTTTTCTTCTTCTGAGGGTCAGTTCTTTCCCAGTGACTAGCCTTTTGACAATTAAATAAAACCACATATTTATCTAGGGTTTCTCGTCTCTTCAAGTATGGGATTCACCTTTTCTTTTGGGATTTATATTTCCTTCTATACTTGGCTTTGTCGAGATCCCATATAGATCTGAATCTCGGGATCTAACTGCGATGGGTCGATGGTGCACGTAGTCTACTTTGTGCAACACAATTTCAAATACTACGCACCAAACAGGCTACGCGACAAAATTCTCAAGACCAATGTACAGTACACAAACTGCTCAGTTTGTTGCACGTTGTGAATACACACGCTTAATGAAATGATTATGAATGTGGAATAACAAAGTGTTATGATTATCACATAAACTCAGAAATAAGACATAAACTTTGTCAATACACAAAAAATGATATTAATAAACTTCGACACTGTGCGTAAATACAAAATACAATGATAGAGATGAGCTTTGGCTCCAATGACTTCTTCTGTCAACTCTCCAACTGTTGTTGGTTCTCTCTACCTCTCTGCTTCTTCTCTACACATCAACTACTTCTCTTCAACATTATCGGCTAACTAAGAGACTCAGACTTATATAGACACTAACTAAGAATTCCTACAGAAGCTAAGACCGACTCAATAATAAAGACT
Organism: Picea engelmannii; assembly: GCA_009831015.1. Classification (NCBI taxonomy): domain Eukaryota; kingdom Viridiplantae; phylum Streptophyta; class Pinopsida; order Pinales; family Pinaceae; genus Picea; species Picea engelmannii. Next base: position 233,738 of record ML793029.1, read on the forward strand.
GTCATTAATTCGACTGACTCTTCAACCACTTACCTCAACCCAAGAAGATAGAGATCGGTTCCATTTATAGCTTCCTGCTTGCCAACCAACTTTTGAGTAAATGTGTGACTTTGCACTTATAGACTGTCTGGTTGTCTGACTCACATTTCAGTTGACTGATAACCTACTGACAAAATGATTGACAGACAAATCGGCGAAGACGTGAAGATCTCACCGACTTGTAATTACAATTTCCAACACTCCCCCTTAATTATAAGTAGGTGGTATTACAAAATAAAATTACATCAAACATTTGAGTTTTCATTTTACTGTCACTCATCTTTTACTATGCAATCTCCCAGATTACTGCGCAGATGCTTAAATGCATCTCTTTCTAAATCCTTTGTAAAAATGTTTGCAATTTGTTCTTTTGACCTACAAAATTCTAAACAAATCTCTTTATTATTCACCAATTCTATGATAAAATGATACCTTGTATCAATGTGCTTAGTTTTCTTATGAAACACATGATTCTTTGATAACATGATGGTTGAATTGTTGTCACAGAAAACTGGTGTTGGTTCCTGTTGTTCCTTCAACAAATATTTTAACATCCTTCTCAGCCATACTGCTTGACAAGTTGTGCTTGTAGCTGCGACGTACTCTGCTTCTGCTAAAGAAAGCGTCAATATGGGATGCTTCCTTGATGCCCATGATACCATACCTATTACAAAATGAAATGTGTACCCTCAGGTACTTTTTTTGTCATCTATGTTGCCTTGACAATCACTCTCAGTGTATCTAGTGAGTCTAAAATCTTCTGAAGTGGAGTACTTAATGCCAAAATATTTTGGTCCATTCACATATATCGAGCTTCTCTTTCCTTCCTTCCAATGTGATTCTTTTGGAGTCTCCATGAACCTTGAAATTAGGCTCACTCCATACATTATGTCAGGTGTTGTCATTGTTAGATATATAAGGCTACCTAACAGTCTTTTAAACATTGTGGGATCCACTTTGGACCCTTTATCTTCCTCGATTAACTTCAATCCGATTATGATAGGTTTGGTTCTTCTTTTGAATTCAACATATTAAATCTTTTCAATTTTTCATGTGCATGCTTGGACTATGAGATAAATATGCCAGTTTTGGACTAGTGCACTTCTATTCCCAGAAAATATCTCATAAGCCCCAAATCAGTCATTTTAATTTCATCCTTCATGACTGTCTTGAATTATTCTATGCCAAAATCACCTATAAATATCAAATCATCCACATATAAACAAAAAAATTAACACATTACCTTGTTGATTTGATTTGATGTACAGTGTTGGCTCATTTTCACTTCTTTGAAAGCCATTTTGTGTGAGATAGGAATCTATGCAACTGTACCAAGCTCTCAGATCTTGTTTTAAACCATACAATGTTTTCTTCAATCTGTACACTTTGTCTTCTTGTCCTGGAACCTCATAAACTTGCGGTTTTTCCACATATACATCTTCTTCTAAGTTTCCATTCAAGAATGTTGACTTTACATCCATCTGATAAACTGTCCATTTGTACTACGTGACAATAACTAACATGATTATGTCTGTGTCTATGCGTGCAACTGGTGCAAATGTTTCATTGAAATCAATTCCAAGTTGTTGTGTAAAGCCTCTTGCAACTAACCATTCCTTGTACTTATGCACATTTCCTTCTGCATCTTGCTTGGTTTTATAAATCCACTTGACACTTATAACATCCTTGTCTTCAGGTACACCAACCAAATTCCATGTTTGAGCGTTCTCTACGCATCTGATTTCTTCATCCATGGCTTGTTCCCATACATCTTCTTTGACAACTTCTTCAAAGGTTAATGGATCATCTATTTGCGAAAACATAGCAAAAACTAAAAATGAATTTGTTGCATCTTCATTATAGATGTCACACAAACTTCTTGTGTTTCTTGGTAACAAACTTGCTAAAGTTGGATCTGGAGATGTAGAAATTCTTGGGTTGCTTGTTGGTGTTTGCTTCACTCTAGGTGTAGACTACACACCTACTGTTCTTACTGGAGTATTCTGCACGGAAATTTCAATCGTAGTGCTAGATGTAGATGGGACTGAGCACTGACTTGTGCATGGTGTTTGAACCACTTCATCTTCTGTTTCATCATGCTCCATTGCATTAACAATTTTACTATCTTTTCTATGCTTCCATCCCATGCTTCATTCTCCACGAACTGAACATCGCGATTGATTATGAATTTTCTTGTGACAGGGTCATACATCTTGTAACTTTTGTTTTCTTCAGAATACCCAACAAATATACATTTATGTCCTTTGTTGTCCAACTTCCTTCTCAATTCATCTGGAACATGTGCATATGTGACGCAACCAAAAACTTTTAAGTGCGCCACATTATGCTTTGAACCTGTCCAGGCTTCTCAAGGAACTCTATTCTTCACACTCTTTGTCATACATCTATTCAAGATGTATACTATAGTTGTTACTGCCTCAACCCAACACCCATTTGAAAAATGTTTGGCTGTCAACATACTACGCGCCATTTCCATGATTTTTCTGTTCTTTCTTTTTGCGACACCATTTTGTTTTGGTGTGTATAGCGCGGTAAATTGTCTATAGATTCCATGAAATTTACAAGAGTTCTGGAATTCTCTTGGGATCTATTCTCCTCCTCTGTTCATTCTTAAACACTTGATGTAAAAACCACATTGCTTCTCCACAAGTGATTTAAACTATTGAAAACAACCCAATGCATCAGATTTATGCTTTAGGAAATAAATCCATGTCTTTCTTGAGAAATCATCAATGAATGTTAGAAAACAAGTACTTCCTCCTATTGAAGGAGTTTGCATTGGTCCACAAATGTCTGAGTGTATTATTTCTAGTGGATATTTTTCTCTATAAGACTTGCCAACTGGAAATGATTTTCTGTGTTTCTTTCCAAGTATGCAGCCTTCACATATTATTTTTAGTTTTTCAATCAATGGTAAGCCTTTTACCATATCATTTGTGTGTAGCATCTTCATACCTCCAAATTTCAAATGTTCAAATATGAAATTCCATAACTAGGAATCATCATGCATTTCATATTGGAATGTCACCTTATCTCTGCACCATTTTCCCATTTTTTGATACTGTGTGCACTATTTTCTTCATTAGAACTGTGCACACTTTCTATTGTGAATGCAGTGTCTAAATGCACACTTTTTCCTTTTTCAAGAGTTTTCACTATATTCTTCGTCTTGGTTGGATTCAATGTCAATGGGAACATCCTGTTACTTGTCATCTGTATTTTTTCAATAAGAAGATTGCTTGGGCATTTATCCATGATCACATAGTGATTATATTCCATTTAGATTCTGTATCCTTTTTGTATAAGTTGTCTCATACTCATCATATTATGCTTCAGACTAGAAACATGATATACATCAGACATAACTTTATGTTCTCCTTGTCTGGTTAAAATGTTTATACTTCCTTTCCTTAAGACAATGGTTTGGATATCTGTTCCAAGTGTAGCCTTGGTTTGGACCGACTCATCCAAACTAGAAAATAGTTCTATGTTTCATGTCATGTGGTTACTGCAACTTGAATCTAAGTACCATATGTCACATGGACTTGCTTGAGCAACTTTGCATTCAACTGGTGACACTATATTAGGCATTTCTACTGCGCTAGGAACAACTACAATGTGTGCCATAAACATAGGGTGAGTTTGGTTATTTGCATTGTGTGAACGATCTTGACTTTGCTTGTTCTGATTGCACTATCTCTTTCTGCACTCATATGCATAATGTCCACACTTTTTACAGTAATGGAATTGAATATTTTATTTGATAGTTCTTTGACAACTTGACTAGTTGGTCCTTGGGTTTTGACCTCTTCCACCTGTATTTCCAGGATTTCTACTGCATCCAATTTTGTCATAACTTCTTCCTCTAACTCTAGATTTAGTTCTCCCCTTCTTGTTCCACGACTTATAGATGATTGCGCGGAAAAATCATTCTCTAATGAAATATTTGATCTATTCAGTCTGTGTTCATGATTGATGAGGGAAGCTTGCAGTTCATCTAGAATGAACTGACTCAAGTCTTTGCCTTCTTCTAGAGTCACAACAAGGGTATCAAATTTAGGAGGAAGACTCCTAAGTACCTTCTCAATAACTTTTCTTTCTTCTATGTTTTCACCATGAGAATTAATTTGATTTATTAGTCCAATGACATGGGTGTGGAATGAATCTACTGTGTTTGAGTCCTTCATTGACATGGTTTCAAAATATCTTCTAAGAATCTACAGTTTTGCATTCTTTACTTTGTCCATACCCTGATAAGAGGTTCGTAGTATGTCCCATGCTTTCTTGGCTTTCTTTGTTGATGAAACTCTTGTAAGTATGCTCTCATGCATGGATTGATGTATGTAAAACAACTCCTTTCCATCCCTCATTCTTTGATCTTTCAAGACATCTTTCTCAGCTTGTGTGAGGGAATTATATGTTTCCTGATCTACTGGTTCCACATAGCCATTCTCAACTATTTCCCATACATATTGACCTCAGAACAAATCCTTCATGGTCAAGGACCACATCTCATAATTATTTCCTGTAAAAGTGGGAGGTTGTTGGTTTGAGGTAGATGCCATATTTTACTTTCAACAGAGTTTCTTCTCTGACAAACTTGTTTTGATAGAACCTGCTCTGATACTAGATCTCGAGATTTGAATATGATGGGTCGATGGTGCGTGCAGTCTACTCTATGCAACACAATTTCAAATACTGCGCAGAGTTCTCAAGACCACTGTGCGGTACACAAACTGCTCAGTTTGTTGCGTGCTGTGAATACACACACTTAATGAAATGATTTATGAATGCAGAATAACAAAGTGCTATTATTAGCACATAAACTCATAAATAACACAAAAACTTTGTCAATACACAAAAAATGATATTAATAAACTTCGGCATTATGCGGGAATAGAAAATACAATGGCATAGATGAGCTTCAACTCTAATGACTTCTTCTGTCAACTCTTCAGTTGTTGTTGGTTGTCTCTACCTCTTTGCTTATTATCTATGCATCAAATTCTTATATTCATCATTATCGACTAACTAAGAGACTCAGACTTATATAGAAACTGAATAAGACTTCCTACAGAAGCTAAGACCGACTCAATAATAAAGACTAACATTAATTCGACTGACTCTTTAACCACTTACCTCAATCTGAGAATATAGAGATTGGATCAATTTATATCTTCCTGCTTTCCGATTGAATTTTGAGTAAATGTGCATATTTTCACTTACAGACTGTCTGACTGATATTTAGGCTGACTGAAAACCTACTAACAAAATTAATGATAGACAAATTGATGGAGACGTGAAGATATCATTGAACTGTAATTACAATTTCTAGCACTGGAACTATAAAAATTATTTTTACCTTTCCCTTGTTTACAACTACATATGAAATTTTTGTGGTCTATGTTATAGGCTCCATATCCCCACTCGGGCATATCTCCATCATCTCAGTAAAGCGATGGGGTGAACATATGATTAAAGCGTTTGAAGTCTTTGCTGACTCGTTTCTCTAGGAAATTTTCCTAGATGACAATTCTAATATGGCGATCAACCATTTCTAGTGACATAACTTGTGCAGGTATATATTCATCTTTAAAATATTGTTCGACTACAACAGGCAAGGCTCCAGGGAAACTACAAATGAAGTATTTTATATATGATGCATCATCTATTTTCCGTGAATGTATCAACAATTTATGCATATGGTAGAAATATTATTTGTGAAGTGCAACGTTGCATATCCTATGGCTCATAAATATGGATGTGATATACTTTACATCATTGCCAAGGTATTCTCTATAGAATTTTGTCATGTCCCCATTTTTGGGTTTCCTCTTTTTGTAGTAGAAAGGACTTATGTGGCTTGTCAATGAAGAAAAAGGGAATCAAAGGGGCTCATTTAATGTCATTTAGTTATGGGATCTTATGTGTTTAAAGTGACATTAAATAATTAACCACTTAAGCATTAAAAATGTGTTTTTAATGTTTAAATAATAATTTAAGGGAAATAAGGGTCATATTTGATTTGGTCAAAAATGGGGAAATTTTAGAATAGTTGATTTAGTCAAAAGGGGAAATTTTTAGAAGGAATGGAGGAAGCATCGAGAAGGGGTTGGAAAAGTATAAAATAAGGGTAACCCCTCACTTCTCATTATTATGATTTGATTGATCTCTTGTATGGTGCTCTTGGATACATTGTTTCCTTAGGGTTTATCTTGAAACCCTTCCATTGTTGGTCTTGTTTTGGTGGTGCAATATCCACCCTATCTAAACAAGGAGGAGGATCCATCCATGATCTTCATTGGAGCTTCATCTTATGTTTTTTTTCAATACTGGGTTGTAGTGATCTACATGGAGAGGTTGTGGCACTTGGAGGGTTGGATCTCATATGTTGAGGGGAGTCCATAACGTGATTCCATGTTTTTGGCTTGTATTGTGTGTTTTCCATTGATGTATTGCAGATGTCATGGCTACCTTGGATAATTGTATTCATATCTCCTTTCATAATAAAATACCACCTATTTTCAATTCTAATTCTGATGTATTTTAATAACATGCAATATGTTTGGAAAAAATGTCTATTAGTAGAATGCATGCAAACTGTTTGTGAAAATTTGTTAACTAGATTAGAGCATCAAGATAATTTATTGCATGTAGGGAAAAAATATCCATCCCATTCTATTAGGGATATTAAAAATTGTCTCCCTTGTTCTTGTAAGATATCATCATACATTGTTGGGGAATTTAGGAACTCATATTTGGTTTCTTGAGGAAACCATTTCCACCAATTCCATGTTAGGCATATGAAGTCTACAACAATCATTCCATCCATGTATTTTGGGGTAAGTGAATCATCAGATCCTTTCTTTGCAATTAACCAATTTCCAAGAAGTTGCAAGGTTCTTTTTACTTCTTCATGGATTTGACATCCTTGATTTATTACTAGGTGTTCTTGCATTGTAATAGGTACTATGTTAAGCCTGTTTATTCCTATGGAGAAAATACTTTCTCCTCACATTTGAGATGTCAAGGGCATACTTGTATCACCATTAGGTTTGTCTTTAATGGATAGAACCTATGAATATGCATTCCTTTGTTTTTGCTTCAAGGCCTTTGGCCATGTCTTCATTATATTAAATTCTTCTTATACTTTCTCCATGAGGGATTCTAAATACTTGAAATCCCATTCGGGTCTTTCATCTTCAACAAAGAGCATAACGAGGGACATATTCCTCATATGACCCTTTTTTCCTAGCTCTACTCCTATTCCATTATTCAACACATCAAATGTTGAAGGATTCTTTGTTGGTCCTTTTACTTCCTTTTGGTTATCATGGATTTTCATAAACATTCATCCATGAAATCTAATCAGGCATCCAATTTTCTAATTGCTTCTCTCAAACCTATAGTATCTGTAAGAACATGTGCTATTACGTCTAGCTTATATTTGAGGTTCTTTGGCTCTGATTTTTCTTGCTTGGCTTCTTCAACCAGCATCAAGACATCCCTATATAAGTCATCAATATTGAGACCAACATGTTGAGCTTGAAAATTATCCCAATTTAGTAATTTTCATTCGTCACTTATTGATTCATTAATAGTTGATGACCTAACAAGCATATATTCTTTTTTTGTTTACAATTCTTCAGAATGTTGGTGGAAAGCAACACTAGACATATTTCTTCCTAGGAGGAAGGACTCTTCTCTTGTTGGATGCATTTTGGTATTCCCTAAGCCCTCTCTTGGAAAGGATAGCATCATCAAGTCAAACAATGTTGTAAGGGATCTACAACCATGTATATTATTAAATATTTCTTGGTAGGAAGGTCAATCCAAATATTCTCCTCCATGAGCATTTTTTTTATGTGCTTCATTTTCCTTCTAAGAATTGGAAGATTGAGCATAGGTATTCTTTATTTCTTGGGAAGAAGAATATAATTTCAGAGATCTAAAAGAAAAATATCTATTGGATATCTGTATAGGGATAAGATTTTTGATCTATTATTATATGAGGTTTTGCTACACCAATTCTTTCTTAAAATTGTCATACTTATTTTCCCACTCAGTTGAATATGATATTCTTGTCCAATCAAAGGTTATGGACAAGCAGTTTGTGAAGGTATATTTTTCAACATGATGTGCAAGTGTGATGTAGTCAAGACATTCTTATGGAGAAGTGGTAAGGTATCATTGTTGAACCTAATAATAACCATCCATTTGAGTTGCAGTGGGCATGAATTTAAACCCATGTCAAAACCTCCAGGTAATATGTAGGATTTCATAAATTCATAAATTCATAAATGTAAGGTTCATTAGGAGAAACTCTATATTTGGGATACACAGTGGAAAAATAAGGACCATCAAATAAGGGGAATTGAAAACCACCAATCAAAGCATCACATCACATAATTTGTTGTGGAGGGTGTCAGTGACAAAGCAGAGTGATGAAATGGGTAAATAAGGTATGACTGAGGGATTAAGACAAAATTTGACAACACCTAAATGTCCATAGAGTTAACCATGTTTCTTGTCCTAATCGAGGATATCTTTATCCAAAAGGTTGACATTGATCAGGTCATTGTTTGAAATGAATTAAATATTGACATAATGTATTTTGATTAAAAAAAAAAAGTGAGGTAGGTACTACCACCACTTAATCTTGTAAAATTGATGTGGATATATTGGGGGAAATTCTGAGTGTGTTGTGGAGTTTGTTTCAGAAATGGATATCATACCATGGTCATAAGTTGATGTGACTAAAGAAGAATCTCTTTGGTCTCCGATAGAAGTAAATTATGGGTTATCAATAGATATTTCAGTGAGGTTGAGGGTATCCATAGAGGGATCCATTATATCAATATGGACCAAGGATTTTGTGATAGACTAACCTCATGGTATAGTCAAGAGAGTAAACTTCTACTGCAGAATGGTTGGTCCTCACACATCTTTCTTATCTTCTCAATAAGCACTTATGTCTCACATGTGTGTGTGTGTGTGTGTGTGTGTGTGTGAGAGAGAGAGAGAGAGAGAGAGAGAGTTTATGAACATAAGATCTGAATTTAATTGAATGATAGAGATTATAGAAGCACCAAGATCTGGTACCATTTTGGACAAGACCAAGATCTTGGGATAACAATGTTCTAAATCTGATTATGTCATAACTTGTGAGAAAAAAAACTCACGACTTACAAATTGATAATATATGAAGGCATGATTTTTATCCTAAAGATCATTGTTATCGCACAGTTTGTAGGAAAGGTTTAGGTAGCTTGAGTCAAGGCTTCAAACTGGCGTAACATGAACTTCCCCACCCACTGTCACCTCGATGGGGAGCTCTTTCTATTTAGGGTGGCTAATCCCAAGGGAGACGTCCCTAGTAATCTGGGGTTCTGAAGGAGAAGGATCAAGGTTTTAAGACTTCAAAGACTAAGGATAGGCTTCCCTTCACAGATTACTACCAATAGAGATAGTCAAGGAGAAAATCTTCCACTGAATGACACCTATTTGGGAGACAAGACAAATAAAGCTAGAAGATGTGTTGCAGTGGTTAGTACTTTAATGACTACCTTTAACATATATGAGCATTAATGAGAGTATTTATTGACGAAGTCAATGATTGCAATAAAAGATTAATGTCACTTCTTCAATAAATATACAAGAGATAATGGCATTCAATGTGCAAAATCAAGTCTTTGTACTATCACAATGAAAATCTTCTCATATAAATATTGTTGCTGCGTCACTATTGTAGAAATAGGGTGACGTCATCCCTAGTGATAGGTCAAAATTGAGGACATTGAGTAGGACGTTTTGTCAAATAAGCTTGTGGATGCAATTAACAACTCAAAGTCTATTAAATAAGGTGACAAATGTCAAAACGTTTTGTGCCAAACAAAGATCAAAAGAAGTGTGAAGTCACCTATATTGTTGTTGTTTTTAGGGTTAGGGTTAGCTAGTCAAGGAGGTGGACGTTTTTGACAAATCAAGTAATGAAAATGCTTGAAACCTCTATGGCTACAAAGAGATGAGTCAGCCGCAACTTTTAGTCCAAACCAAATCTAAATTAGGCAAGACGTCATCATAAGTTAGGGTTAGTCTAGACGCTAGGGTTAGTTAGGGTTTCAAATAAAGAGAGTTTGAAAGAGTTATTTTATCACAAAAAGCTCAACGTTGTACTTTTAGACTAGTGCCTTGGGTAAA
>ML793029.1:255527-273148 GCA_009831015.1 Picea engelmannii
TCACTGTTATCCATATCTTGTTTCTTCCAGATAGATAAAAGACATAACAATTGTTAATTCAGTTTGTGAATGACAGGTTTATCTTCTTCATAAATCGAATTGTTATATATAAGTCCTTGCATAACAGGTTTCCCTTATTGCAGGAATTTATAATCCTAAGATTGTTATGATTCTCTTTTATGTCTTGTTTGTCCTGTAAAATAATTCAAGGAGTAGCATAGCTGATCGTTTACGAAAAGCTTAAGGGCTAAACGGTGTGAGTTTCCCTCCTCCAACCAGCTTAAGAAGTCATCATACACAAGACAGACTTGGAGCGTTTCTAGGTCAATTAGTACATTGTTTACTGTTTTTATTAAGTAGTTTAATATAGATAGTAGTTTAATTAGATTTATATTAGATTGTTTAATTTCAGTAATGTTTATTTTTTTTTCATAAAATATAAAAATCAAAAAGAGATTCTTGGCTGTCTTAAGGCAGCGAACACATGAGTTTTGCAGGTTTTAATTAAATCTGTTGATTGTTTCTAGTGTACATTTGAGAATAAGTAATATTGCAGCTGATAATTAAATAATTGATTTGAGTTATTACAATAGTAATTAGTAGTTTGTATATATGATAGTTAGCATAGTTTATATTTAGTTTTGATTAGTTTAGTTTGTTTTATTTATTTTAGATAGATTACTTAGCTCAGATCAATTCTCTCTTTGGTTTTCGTAGGAGACCTTAGAGCGGCCAACGGAGCCGTTAAACTCGTCAGGGTGGTCCATTCCAAACGGCTTGGGTTATTTAGACAACCCCGGACCTGTTCCACTCTCCCAGTTGACGGACGGTCAATTTCGCCCGTCAACAGAACCAACATGCTATATAACTTTAGAGAAATGGAATATATGAACATGAATAAAGAGAGACACCTCATTTCCTTGATGTCTATTCTTTGCTATCCCTTTACAATTTACACCTATAAATCATGATTAATTGTTTTTCATTGTTTTCAAAGCCTAAAATAGAGAAAAATATAAAAACTTTAATGCCATGTTAAATGTTTTGGAAATAAATTGTGTAAGTTTATGAAACATCCTACGTTTCAAGTGGACACTCCACCTATCATTTGAACAACATTCCCCCTCAAATCCAATTCAATATGGAGATTCATACCAAGAACTCACTTCATTTTCTATATGCTCTTGTCTCTTCTCAACCTAATGGAACCCTCACCCATCAAATCTATAGGAAAAAGACTCATACAACAGGTATATTCATGCCCATTCTCACCATCACCCAACTCACAAATCTATTGTTCTCAAAACTCTAACAACTTGGGATATTCAAATAGCTACCCTCCACTGCCTTGAAAAAGACAAATCCCGCCTTAATAAATCCCTTTTATCCAATGATTACTCCACTGCTCAAATCAATAAAGATTTGTGTTCAACCCTCCATCCTAAATCTAAAAACTACCCTCCCTCTCCCCCCTACTCTAGCTCTTATTTCTCTTCCCTACATGGTATTAATGATCATATTTCTAATATTTTGGAAAAAAAAATACAAAAGGCCTTTTTAAACCCTATAAAAACCTAAAATAATTATTTGGAATTGCTAAAGATAAATTTGATCCCATGTTATTGGAAAAACAATGAGATCTTTCAAATCTTGACTTAAGGAACATATCGCTGACAGTTTCCACAACAACATATCAAATTAAGTTATCACTCAGCACTCCCACAATTCTAATTTATGTCAACCAAATTATTAGGATAAGAATCATTTTTAAGAGGATGACCAAAATATAAATTTTAATTTGATTGGGTTAATTCAACCAAATTATTTGTTAGAAGGATAATAATCATTCCTCCCAACCACCCAAAATTAACCCAATTGACATCTGTTTAATAATTAACTTACTCTTCATATCGCCCTGGATGAGATGCCATCTAGCCGATTTTGTTAATGGGATGCCTGGATGTCAGCGTACCCTCCAAGTGCATGGTCCTTTGCCTAAGACAGATCAATTACTCCTGCATTCTCCTCTACGGTCTCTCTCTCATTCTCCTCCGCGGTCTCGCTCTCATTCTCCTTTACGTTCTCGCTCTATACAGTGAAGGTAAATGCAATTTATGTTGTTGTTATGGCTCTTTTATGGGATCCAAACTTCACCTTTGATCATTTTAAATCACCCTGGTGGTTTTCATTCTCATTTACTCCCATTAGCAAGATTTCCCCCCTTCTCTGTTCTTCTCTCCTGTCATTGATTTCATTCGGCTCCCCACCTGGTTTCATCCCCTTACTCTCGACACCATGCCTCACGATAGGGATAATTTTAAGGATCGAAATTTATATTAAATGTAGAAACATGGGCTAATCTTACTAGTCTTTAATATGAAAAATGTAAAATGTTTGGCGATATTTTTGTAAAAATATTCAAATTTCTAAGGATTTAATATAGTTTCTATAAAATTTTGATGATTTTTAGGGAAAAATTATTTTATTCCATGGAATTTAGGGAAATCGGTTTTAGAAAAAATGGAAATTGGTGAATCCTTTTTTGGGAAAACCATGGAAAATTAGCCCATTGGAAAAATTTAGCCCCTAAAATCATTTATGCCTTGTGAACGAGGTAAACCCCACTGAGGCTCAGGGTCCTCATGCACTCATGTAATCCAACGAACTTTGGTTTCTCCCTCCTATAGTCTCTCTAATTCCTTGACCATCTAGTAAGAGGAGGAGGCCTGGGGATTTTATATTGTGGAAGAGGAAGTTCCACTTGAAAAACTTCAGGAAAACATGGAAGCCCCTGATTCACCTCTAGAAAGACTTTCCCAACCTAAATCTCAAATCCCTCTAGCTCGTAGCAGTGTTATAGGAAGCAATTCATAGATTCCAGTGGGTGACTCCAGTGGAACTCAAGTAGAGAATTCCCCACATCGGTACTTTGATGATCAACTCCAGTTAATATTTTCACTTCGCTCAGACATGGTGGAACATCATTATCACTAGGAGATGATGGAACACAGATTGGAAGCTCTCCTAAAATTGTTTTCAGGCTGGTAGACATTTCAACGCTATCTAATTTTCTCTTATATATGCACATGCGCTCCAGTCGGGCCATGATCTGGATTATGTTCGGAACAAAATGAAAGAAGATATATTCAATGAAATATTCATGAAAATTGCTAGAAACAGAGAAATACATCAATACTTGATTTCTATTAATGAAATAATTGTAAAGGGACTGTAAAAATACAGAGTGCAAGACTCACTAGAATGGTGGCATCCTTTTCTCTGAGAAGAGATGCGACGACTACGCTCATTCGCAAGAAGATGATTACAATGAGGCTCGGGAGGCCTTTTTATGATAAACATGAATTCCAAAACCTTAGACATCCAAAAACCTAACCCTAGGAGATGAACTTTTGCATACGATCTCTGTTTTAGGAGCGTGATATCCCATTGGAAAGGTCTTTTAGAGAACTACGCATTATGTCGTCAAACTCTGACTTTGTTTACAATTTGTCTATGGCACACCAAAATAACATTGTTTAGGGCCCCAAAATGGCCCTCAAAGTACAACAAGATGTGCTGGCATGAAAACATACAAAATAAGCCAGTTGGATTAGGTGGGAGGCCACCAGTATCCACATGGAATATGTGTAGGGCTCCAGACAACCCCAGAAGTGTAGAACCTACAATTACAAAGAAGTACAGAAGAACGTGTTGAACAAAAAAATGGCAAAAGGATCTTGTTGGAATACGTGGGAGGCCATCAATATCCACCTAGATCAGGCCAATTCCTCCTCATGATGTTGGAAGCAGTGGTCATTCTGGTGTTTAATTTAGCAATCAAGTTATGTTTTTGGTTACTCTCTTATTTCTAGTCTCTGTAGTTTTCATGTTAGATTTTAGTCTATAACAACAATGTATCCTTTTCGACACTTTTAGACAATTTACTAATGGCCCCAAGGGAAGACTTTTAAGGATTTGGGGGACCTAGTGTTGGTATTACTTTCCATTTCTGGCAGCCATACACTAGGTTGACTGATATGTATCGCTCTAAGTTTCTTGAAGGGAAGACAAATCTTCTAACTTACAAAAAAAACTTACTCTTCATCTCAATACTTTTAATGTGTGCATGAAAGATTATTATTTAGTGTAGATTAGATTTATTATTGTTGTATTGATATGTATAAATATTGATGAATTGCTATTATTTTTTATATTTGTTTATTTTATATAACACATTATGTTAGGTGCATAGTGTTAGACATGACCAAATTAAAAAGTTTATTTTGATTGGGTTAAGTCAACCAAATTATTGGTGGGGAGGATAACAATCATTCCTCCCAACCACGAGACCTAAACCCAATGGACAATCAAGTCTAATAATTAACTTACTCTTCATTTCAATAATTTTAATGTGTGTGTCAAATATTGTAACTTAGTGTATATTTGATTTATTATTGGGTGAAATCATGAAGATGGGTTACACTTTCGCTTGTTTTATGAGAAACAAAAACTGTATTTTCACAACTTCTTCAACTTTCGGCATAAAAAAGTATTTTTTATTTATTTAGAATTTCACTTTACAGTAAAAGAAAAACTTGTGAAGAATTGAGTTAGCTTTCCAATGACTATTTTTCAATTTTTTTTTATCACGATTTGATATGTCAATTTGACAATTGTTTAACAGTATGTTCCTTAAACATGAAAGGAATTATAATGAGTTACTTTTTTCTACAACAATATATCTATTATTAAACTTACGTTTTTAAGAAACAAAATATACTGCAACAATCTACAGAGACTATATTGTATTATGATTATAATTTTGAATCTAATGGATGAATATTATAATTTCTAGAATTTTTTGAAGTTGACCAAGATGAAAACGTTGTAGATTTTACACACATGTTTTTCTACACCTTGTATATATCTTAATTTTTACTTAAAACTAAAATTTAAATATACCCTTTTGAAAAGAACAGTTTAAGGATTATGAATATAGTTTTTTCAATTTTTTTCACTGTATAGTTTTAGAGATACCGATATTTCATTTTACCGAATCATAAAGTCTGCTAAAAGTATTATGTAGTGTTTTTAATAAATAAATAAATAAATTAGATAAAAATAAAGAAAATGAAAACAAATTATAATAATTGAAAGTAGATTCAGTTTTGGAAATGCTGGTGTAATTTTCGAAACCAAATTCTCAGTATTTGCAGGAGTCCACAACCTTCAAAGTTCAGTTAAGCTTGGGGCAATTCTTTGGTTTTAGTTTTCAGTCCCAAATTCCTTTTTTTGGCCGAAATAATCTTTCGGCCGAAAAACTAATATTTCGGCCGAAAGACAAAAATCTAACGACAACTGTCAAAACTGAATGGTTTCCAAGGTTTTCGGCCGAAATGTTGTCGAGCGAATTCTGTCGGTCGGAAAAAATGAAAAGACACATCGTATCATTTCATTTCACGCCAAATTGTATAAATAGGATTTTGGTCGAACACATTTAACACAATTCATGGGATGGACAAACAAATATAATCTCGGGGATAGGGATTTCAAAGCATTTCTATTACTGATTGAAGCCATATTCTTTTATTTCTTTATTTCTTCCCTTTGTTCCATAGGCTTAATCAGAGGATCGATATCGATACATGGTGGTTTTCTAGAGCACTTAAACAGAGTTTCGAATCAGATTTTTGTTTTTTTTTGAATAAGGTAATTGATGTTTGTTCAAGTTTTTATTGGAATAACAATTTATATGTTGAAAGATAAATGTTGAGCATTTTTTCAAGGTGAAGTCTTTGTTGAACATATATTTTACAGATAACTATAAAAGTCATGGGAAACAAAAGTTTGCGCAAGAGAAAATATGATTGCACTCGAGATGATACTCGCCAAATCGAACAAATGAAAGAGCTTTATCAGAGAATGAAACAAGAACGTGAAAATATTCAAGAAACAAACGATGATAATGTGAATAGAGATTTTCGAAAAGAAGATGTTCAACTAGGTATGCATGCACATATGATGATTGAGCACAGGACACACATTGGGACTGTATTCAGAAAGTACGTAATTCAAAGTATAGAATTCAAATTTTTAAAATATCGTAAATTTAATATAATTGATTATAATTACAAATTGATGTTTTTCAAAATTTACATAAATAGATTCATCTCATAATGTCGAAGAAGACGTTGAAACCAAAATTGAAGTAGAAGACGAATCACCTATAGGTATGTACATAAATTTAGATAATACAAGATGAACACTCAAATATATATAATTTAGTGAATTTATGTTCCTATTATGTTTTTTAATATAAAATTTAAATTGAAATATGCAGGAGAATCTATCATCAATGATGATGAAATATTAGAAAATGTTGATACTCACAAATTTGGGAAGAAAAAAGCTAAGCATTATATAAGATATTGAACTAAGAATATGTATAATACTTTTTTCAAAGATGAATCAGTAACAGTACAAGCTCAACTTTTACTTTGTCTAATGAAGTCAAGAAAGTTAAAAGAAGCTACATCATTATTGGGTATTCAAAAGTTGACAAAGGATACAAACGTGACACAGAATGTCTTTAACAATATAACTAGTGTATTAAAATATTTTGGAAAATCTCGAAAAGAAGATGTTTGTGTTGCACGTAGAGCGATACAAACAACAGTTGTTTCATCTAGCAATATAAAAGATCGTTTGACACAACACATGGAAAAAACGATGGGAACGTCAAGAAAAACTTTGCACAAACATAGAAAATTTTGTTTCCAAATAGATGTAAATGATGAAATGGCTTATTGGACAGTGATTTCTAGATAGCCCTACAAAGATAGACTTGCAGAAAATGTTAAAGAATTGGCCCGTAATTGTTGGTTGGAAGAATGTAATGTACCTCAAAATTTACATATAATTTTATTTTTTAATTGGGTACTTTCAGTCATTCGTCAACCATAATGTACAACAGTCTTATTGACTTTTTCTTCTGTATCTTACTTAATAGATAGTCGCCTATTTATATTTTGGTATTGAATTATACACGAACATAGGTACATAACTCAGGATATTCTGTTCCATTGAAACATAGAACTATCCACCGTTTGTTCATTTCCAAAAACCCACTTTATATTGTGTAGATGTAACTACTTAGAACCACTATTATATTAGTGCGATGGTCGTAGATGTAAGGCCTTATAACACTTGTTCTGAAATACTATTATAAGGTCTAAAGAAGAGGTTAATATTATTTAGGAATACCCTTAACCAGATACTGTTTGGGTATAGTTCGGACACTAATCTACACAAATGAATTAAGAATGCAGAGGATAAACTTGGGGAGGTTATGGTTACCATCGTGCAACTATAAAATTTCTCGGTGATTAACGACAATAGGCTATCTGCTTTGGATGGTTAATGTAATGGTAGTTGGTTTCAACGTATAACCGGTATAGCAAGGCGATAGAAGTAACCCTACGTAGGCCATCCGGGTACCTTGACATTAATTTTTTGAGCAAACGATATAGGTCGGAACCCTCTTGCCTTAAAGGCCTGTCTGCAACATTTAAGGCGCCCTGATATAAGTCTAATCGATTCAAAGTTCGACTGGCGTGCCTAATGAAATGTCGGCACTTTCCATTTATTCACATGGCCAGGTACGACTCCCACCCCTCACCATTACTCCATGCGAAAGGATATTCCATAGCTTTCACTTTCATTCCGGTCTTGTCTTAGTGAAGGAGACTGGAACGTTCCAGACCAAAATCTGTTTGGCTTCCGTCTTAGCATTGTGGTCATGTTTTTTGATTCGAACCTTGTTCCAGGTGGGAGAGATCTTGGAAGAAAAACTTCTCGACAGGCCATTCTGTGCGAGGTAATTCGACTTGACTGTCCTTTCATTTTGCATTCGGGTCTTTCTGTCTCATCAAGTAATTTTATGCACACTCCAGTTCCCGGTCAGTTCTTTGGTAGAGTTCTTGTTTTACATCGAGGTTACTGTAGTAAGAGGGGTCAGAGGTACCCTAGCAGGGTTTAGATTTTTTCACAGCTTACCCCTTTCTATGTACTAACCTTCCTGTCGAGGTCGAGACATTTTCCTCTTGTGGAAGGACTTATCACGGTGTCTGTTAAAATCGTGTATCCGAGATATTCTATTTTTAACTGAACTTTCGTTATTGGGTCTGACTTTCCTTGTCAGTTATATTCCTAGTCGATAGAGTTTATGACCGGGTTTTCCTTGCTTGGGTGCATAATAGACCTTTCGATATAGTGTTTCTTTTGAAAAATTATGTGTTTAAATATTAAGTTCACTGGTGTTATTATACTGATTAGAGGTGTTGTTCTAATGGCCAGAGGTGGTTTAATCCTTTTTGTTTATATTTGGATTGTTACATTGGATTTATGTTTACCATTACTTTATGCTCATTATATGCATGTCATTCCTGCAATGTTTTCTTTTGGATTAAATATTGGTATTCGTCGCTAATGGTGGGCCCCTTTGATGTGCGAGGGTACCCATCAGAGAGACACGAACTCCTCTTCCCCTTTCGGTCTGGGAGGCACACGGTTTGGCATGATGGCGAAGGGTATGAAACCCTCCACTACAGCTAAGTACTTCATCGATTCTTTTCTAATTACGTTTTTTTCTTAAAATGATCATATTATTTCTGTCGGATATTTTTTTTAATGTTTTCACATTACTTTGTGCAGGGTGCGATCACGCAAAAGCATGGGAATGCCCTCTTTACTCTTTCAAGAGGTATTTGGGTTCCAACTACAGTAACCCTCTGTCTAAGTTATTACGAGTTTACATGCACCGATGATCAAGGCTACGTCTCGTTCTTAATAATTTGAAGATCTTTCGTTTCCAAGTTCTGTATTAGTTGTTTAAGGGTACACCCTAATTTTTATTAATAAATAGTACTTAGAAAGTATGCCAAGCTTGCGCCTGGTTGGATATGTGATATCTAGACAACCGTTCCCTTTAAATAATATGAAAATTATGTATTAATTTTATTTGTTGTGGATATAAATGAAGTAACTAGTTCAGATCTAACACTTTCTGTGTTTAACATCCTCCTCTATATTTCCAAAAACTGGTTTGTCAATACAGAGTTGAATTCATTTCTTGAATTATTCTAATTAATTTCACAGAATTCATATTATTATAAATTACACCGTCATTCCCAATATGATTTAACTATGCACGATATTATACCTGTAGCTAGCACAATAATAGTGTGTTTAAGGAGGTTTGTTTCCCACTGGCATTGTGCAATTGCATTCATGACTTCCAGGTTTTCGTTTAAGTTCGTGCAATTATTTCTGATATAAAAGTAGTAATGGTAGGAGTTTAACCTGAGCCTCGTTTTTACCCATTCATAATTTAACTCATGAACCAGTTGCGTAAATGTTTTCGTGGGAATCCCATGCCTGTGGGACTTCATCCAGATTTTGGGTTTTAATGTCTTGGCTAGAAATAATGCAGGAAAATACACTTGTCCGATTGAGGTTATGATAGGTCGAGATTTTCAGAATTCGTAATTGTTTTTCTCTCATATGATTACTTTACTCATTTAAACTAGATACCCTGTCTTGTCTTGAATTAACATATTACACTGTAGCTACTCTATGCGATTAATACTTACCTTATGTTCCTACTTCAGCCATTAATAAAGCATTTTATCGGTCTTCTCACTAGAAATAAAATAGCTTTGTTCCTACGATAGAACTACTAAAACCATACTAAAGCACCTATACTCCAATTTTTCTGTAATGGGGTCTATGGAGTTTGTTGGATTATTTTCCTATGTATATGTTTATATATATATAGTACCTGACTATGTTATAGTCGATTCACTTCAGCGTCATTGTATCGCTTATACAGAATACCCATTATATAATGTATCTATGTTCATAATATACCTGTACAGGTCTACATGCATATTGAATATAATCTCAGTGTTACAGGGTGTTTTTGCTTAGAGTTTGAACTTCTATATTCACTTAGTGGAGATTCACTGTATGCTATAATCATCTATAGGAAATATAATTCGCCATAAGTATTGGTACGCTTAGCTTCAGTCACACTATGCAAACAATTTAATTTTCTTTAGTTCAACAAAATTAATTGAGAAGATAGATGTAGACTGTAGTCATCGAACAACATTTGTCTAGGTTAATGAATGCATGCTAACTTTAAGAATTTCACTATATCCGTAACCAATTCACCCCACAAAGATAGAGATACTGAAATTCAGATACAGTAAATAACTTACAACAATTATACAATCATTAAAACAGATACTAGGAACCATTTTAGTACGGATTTAACATGTATAGTACCACAGATATAAAATCATTTAGACAGATAAGGGTTAGAGTATCATATCTGAATTAAATTCATGGGAAGACAAAGGGAACAGTCATGTTCCTCCCAACCATAGAACCGAGCAGCCAAGATCACTTGCACGGTTCACCCCTAGCCTGACCATGAGTCCATGAGGGATAACTTGGAAATCCCTCCTCGACAATGTCCTTCAAACTAGTAGTCCCCTCTTGCCTCACACTCATTTAGTGTTCATAATAGCAAGGAAAAAAAATCAATAGTTTCCTTTTTCCAACATACTTGGCAGTGTCCTTCCTCCTCACATATGCTATTTACCAATTTGCCTAGGTCTTTTTTTCCCTCCCTTGGGAATTTTCGCATCTTTCTAAATCCATAATTTTCAGGGGCTGCCAATGGCCAAATCACTTATTTTCCACTTGTAACAATCAACCCAGAGTTAGTTCCAATGTGTTCCCCACTCATGGAGTCATGGTCAGCTAAATTTAACATGGCTATTCCATTTGTCCTCCTGCAATCAATATAAAATATTATGTTTTCATACAAGTGTCATAGTCAAATAGTTAGTTGGGTCAAATCAGGTCTCTGCCCAACAGTCATAATAATTAATTACAATCATCAAATTCAAAATTTGAAACTTCCATAAATGGAAAAAAAATTCCAAATTCGAATTTACTAAAAACGGAATGAATTTTCAACAGATTTAAATTTTAGAAATCTTTTATTTTTTTGGGGACGTCACATCCTTTCCCCCTTCAGTAAAACACTGCCCTCAGTGTTCATTCCTTTCCTGGAACAGGATTGGATGAGATTTCTGCAAATCTCCCTCCAACTCCCAAGTGGCCTCCTCGGGACTAAAGTGCTTCCATTGCACCTTTACCTGAGCGACGACTCTGTTCCAAAGTGCTATTTCTCTCCGGTCCAAAATGCGCAGGGGTTCCACCTAGAACTCGCCTTCGGGTTCCACCTACACCAAGTTCCAATCAATCATATGAGTAGGTTCATGAATATACTTTTTCAACAAGGAAATATGAAATACATTATGAATTTTCAGATTGGCTGGGAGTGCAAGTTGATATGCTACGGGTCCAATTCAAGCTAGTATCTCGAAGGGTCCAAAAACCCTGGGTGCCAGCTTCACATAGTTCCCTAAATTCAATGAGCTTCTTCGGGCTTTGACCTTCAAATAAGCATGGTCTCCCACCTGGAATTCCAAGTGTCTTCTTTTTTGATCCGCATAGCTCTTCTCTCTATCCTGTGCTTCTTTCAAATTCTGTTGTACCTTCCTTACCTTGTTTTCCATTTCTTGGAGCATCTCTGGTCCCACCATGAGTCTGTCAGTCGAGTTATCCCAACTAATTGGAGTCGTACATTTTCTGTCGTACAGTATTTCAAAAGGGCTCAATTTAGCCGAAGTTTGGTGTTCATTGTTATATGCAAATTCTACCAAGTGTAGATAATCTTCCAACTTGTTTGGTTTTGTTCTTATGTACATGTGGATCATATCCTCCATGATTTGGTTTGTCCTTTCAGTCTGTCCATCCATTTGTGGGTGATAACTCATACTAAAATTCAAGTTAGTATTTATCCTTGCAAACAATTCCTTCCAAAAGGTGGATGTGAATTTTACATCTCTATCTGAAATCACCATTTTAGGAATACCATGCAGTCTAAAAATTTCTTTCATGCATATTTCAGCAATGTTTATAGCTTTAAAAGTAGAATTTATAGGAATAAAGTGTGCAGACTTACTGAGTTTATCGATTACAACCATAATATAATCGTTCTGTTTCTTGGTTTTTGGAAAACCTGTTATAAAATCTAGCGATATGGTCTCCCACTTCCATTATGGTATCGATAATGGCTGTAATAGGTCGGCTGGGTGCTGGTGTTCGGCCTTAACCTACTGATAATCTTGCTAATATGTTGTTTCTCCCTTCATATTAGGCCAATAAAATAGTTTTCTAAGTGTTGTTATCATTTTCTCGTAACTTGGGTGGCCAGAATACGGTTTCTTATGCACTTCGTCCAAGACTGTTAGTTTTAACTCTACAGAATCTGGTAAGTAAAGCATGTTTTTAAATCGTAGTAGTCCCTTCGTGTCGATACTTAGATCCAATTTATTTGAGTTTGCGATACTGTTCTGTAATTTTGCCATTACTTGAGTGTAATTTCCGTCGTTAATACCTGTTGTCCTTATCCTTTGTTATAAATCACTTTCGGCCCTGTTGATGCTTATCTCGTATATCCCATGGACTCTTCTACTTAAAGCATCTACTACTTTATTTTCCTTACCCTTTATATGTCTGACCTCGAAGTCGAATTTGCTTAAGAAGGCTAGCCACCTTGCTTGTCTTGCATTAAGATCTAGTTGGTTAAACAGATATTTCACCCCACTATTATCTGTTAATAGTAGTAATTTTCTGCCCATTATGTAGTGTTGCCACATTTTTAAGGCATGTATTACTGTTGCTAATTCTAAGTCATGAGTGACATAATTTCACTCGTGTTCCTTTAATTTCCGGGACTCATAACAAATAACGTGTCCTTCCAGAGTTAGGACACCACCTAGTCCTTATTTACTTGCATCCACACATACCTTGAAGTCTTTATCGGGGTCTGCTACCTTCAATATGGGTGCAGTTGTCAATAATCCCTTCAGTTTGTTAAAACTATCATGGCACTTTTATGACCAGTTAAACTTGGTTCCTTTCTTTTGTAATGATGTGATAGGGTAGGCTATCTTGGAAAACCCTTCTATAAACCTGCGGTAATATCTGATGATTCCCATGAACGACCGTATATCTTCTACATCCTTAGGCACTGGCCATTCCATAATGGATTTTGTCTTTTCCGCGTCTACGACAATGCCTTCTGCTGAAATCACATGTCCTAGATATTGTATTTCTTTCTGATAGAAGTCACACTTATCAAATTTGGCGTACAGTTTGTGTTTCCTCAACGTTTGTAGAACTATCCTTAAGTGTTCATCATGTTCCTCTTCCGTTTTTGAATACACCAGAATATTCTCGATAAATACTACCATGAACTTGTCTAAGTATTGACTGATAATACTTTGATTTCTACCACCGAGGACTGGTGGTCAGCTTGTCGACCATCTATGGCTACATTTATCCGATGTAGGCTTATGCCCATGTCTCCCACCACCGAGGCTTCCTACAGATTATGAACAATAGTTTTGTTTGTTGAACTCAAATGTGGAGAGTTCCTCCTTAGAAAAGGCTCTCCACATTCCCAACACTTTAATGGCTTGTGGGAGCTATCTCCAAACTTCTTTGTTCCCAAGTTTATTGGTTTTCCACTGCCTTGCGTATTCGGGTGATTGGAGTGAAAATCCTTTCTCGGAATTTTTTTTGTTGTATTCCGATATGGAGCTGGCTAGTACCCCTTCATCCACTAGTTCATTCTATCTTTCTTCTTATCCTTCCAGGCTTTGGGAAACTCTACCCGTTGTTTATACTGATCATAGAACATTCGTGCTTTCCTGAATACTTTGCTCAAGGATTTGGGGTTTTCAAACTCAATTCTGTCCTAGGAGGACTGTGGTAGACAGCTTAGAAATCGCTAAATTTTTACTTTATCCTCCCGGATGTACAGTACGATCCTCAGTAGTTCCAGAAATTTATTTATAAGGTCCTCCATTGCCATCTGTCCAAGTCGTAACTCGTAAAATTCGTTTTTCTTCCTTTCATAGTAACTTTCCGAAAGGTATTATTTCTTGAAATACTTTTTAAAGTCAGACCATTCCAATTGTTTCTCCTTTAGGCCCTTGGCCAATTTTAGGTCCTGCCACTAAATGCTGGCCTTCCCTTTCAGATTGTAGATGGTCATTCTGACCTTCATGTTGCTGGAATAGTTGTAGATCTGGAAGTATTTTTTCATGTCCAACAACCATGCTTCAGCTTCTTCTCCCGTCTTGGATTCTCCATCAAAGGTAGCTGGTTTAATCTTTTTAAACTCTCCTTCAAGGTCGTCTACTTGTTTTCTTTTTCTGTCTAATTTAGTTTTTTCTTCAGATGAAGGTGTTCCTTCCGACGAGCTATCTCCTTTTTCTATTTCCAGCCCTGAGTTCTTGGAGGCCCTTTTGCTGACTTCTTCCTTATGGTTATCATCCTTTGGGATTTTCTTGGTCACTATACTGCGCAGCAGGACTTCATTTATCTCTTGCTGCTCTTGTTGTGCTTTCTTCAATTTTTCATTGTCTGCTTTGAAAATCTGTAGTTCAACAATCATGTTCCTCATTGTTTCTAACACTTCTGTGGGTGATCTTTCGTCATTGTTCTGTCTTGGATCTCCAGGGGGTCCTTGCTACGGGTTTTCTCCCATCCTAATTTCTGCATCGTCTTGAGCTTCCATAATTTACACAAAACATAAATATCTTTTTGTTTGTAACCATAAGATTTTATTAGTTTCACATAAATTGGAATATATAAACTAAGCAGCTATTGTGGCCTTGTTCAGGTCCAGTGTTGTAACCTTTTTTCTCTGATACCATATGTAATGTACCTCAAAATTTACATATAAAAAAAAAATTAATTGGGTACTTTCAGTCATTCGTCAACCATAATGTACAACAGTCTTATTGCCTTTTTCTTCTCTATCCTACTTAACAGATAGTCGCCTATTTCTATTTCAGTATTGAATTATACATGAACATAGGTACATAACTCAGGATATTCTGTTCCATTGAAACATAGAACTATCCTCCGTTTGTTCGTTTCCAAAAACCCACTTTATATTGTGGAGATGTAACTACTTAGAACCACTATTATATTAGTGCGATGTTCGTATATGTAAGGCCTTATAACACTTGTTCTGAAATACTATTATAAGGTATAAAGAAGAGGTTAATATTATTTAGGAATACCCTTAACCAGATACTGTTTGGGTATAGTTCGGACACTAATATACACAAATGAATTAAGCGTGCAGAGGCTAAACTTGGGGAGGTTATGGTTACCATCGTGCAACTATAAAATTTCTTTGTGATTAACAACAATAGGCTATCCACTTCGGATGGTTAATGTAATGGTAGTTGGTTTCAATGTATAACCGGTATAGCAAGGCGATAGAAGTAACCCTATGTAGGCCATACAGGTACCTTGTCATTAATTTTTGGAGAAAATGATACAGGTCAGAACCCTTTGTCTACAACATTTAAGGTGGCTTGAGATAGGTCTAATAGATTCAAAGTTTGACTGGCATGCCCAATGAAATGTCGGCACTTTCAATTTATTCACATGGCCAGGTATGACTCCCACCCCTCACCATTACTCCATGCAAAAGGATATTCCATAGCTTTCACTTTCATTCTGGTCTTGGCTTAGTGAATGATCTGAAATCGGATTCAGAAGGCTGTCAGGGCATGAAAAATGCTCAAAAATGAAAGTGCTCAGAATCCGAAGAAAACAACAACATTGCGTCTGGCTCGTCTTCCTGATTCCGGTGGTATAATTTTTATGTCAAACGGAGTCCGTATGAGGGAGATATCGCATTCTGTCCGCCGAGCCAAACAGGGAAAAACTTTGACTTTGCTGACTGTGCAGTCCGTACAGTCCGTACGGATGTTGACATGGCATGTACGCACGTGCGACACGTGGCAAGTCTGTACAGGACATGTGGCATCTCCAGAGCATGACACGTGTCAGGCAGTTTTGGCATTTTCAGCGTACGGTTGGACCAATCCCGAGGTGACACGTGTCACCACTGGAAGGGTGACACGTGGCACGGGATGACGTCAGCAGCGTACGGCGGATGACGTGACAGTGCTGACTGGGCATACGGCGGATGATGTGGCTCAAGTGACGTGGCAGCTGACGGAGCGTACGGCAGGATGACGTGTCATAATGACAGAGTGTACGGAAGTGACGTGGCAGCGACGCATGGCAGTGACGTGGGCGAATCAGCGATGGACACGTGGCATCTTCTGGTTGGATGGCGTGAACGAATCACCGGTCGACACGTGGCATACATCAGTTGGATGTGAGGGTGCCACGTGGCCCAATCACAGGCTGCCACGTGGCACCCCGTATTTAGCCAATGACAGCTATATCAAAAGTGTTTGAGGCCCCGGGGGATTCGAACCCTAGACCTCCCCTCCGACCACACGTTTACAAAGTATCCGTTGCCAATAGACTACCGGTTAGTTATTGTGTATGAAGCGGAAGAGTTTGTATTTAAAATTGAATTTTGTGTTAATCGACGGGGGGAGGGGCCGGGGCTTGGCCCCGACCCCGGTTCTATTGTACCCGCATATGACCATTGGCGTGGATGTAAACTTGGCGCAGTTTAAATATTAACCCGTGGTTCCATTGTAACATGTGACTCCGAGTAATACGTGCGCGGTTTGTTTATACGCTGGGTTGTTAACCGTTAAGCCCACGGTCCTATTTATACCATGTGACCAATGTTAAAGCATGGGAAAAGGGTTAAGGCCAGCGCTTAGCCCTTTGGGCTAAGCGCTTGGCCATATGTAACTTGCATGTGACCTTTTAAAAGGGGGCGTGCCCAACAAGAGGGGCTAAAGCCCATTATTTAACCAATTTATAGTTAAAAGTGGGTTTTTCAACCACTTTTGATTTATTAAACCAATTTTTAATGTAATTGGGAGTTATTGGGCTTTTTTAGAGCCTAATTTCATGGAGGAAGTTGGAGATTGAAACCAACTTTCCCAACTATTTAACCAAGACCATGTTGAGGCCATTGGGTCAGAGTTTGAAGACTTTGGAGAGCTTTTGGACGGTTTTGGAGAGCAAAGATGCTGAGGCAAAGCCAGGTCTAAGCCAGTTTGAGGCAGAGGAGCTGTGGAGGTAGAGATGCTGTCGGACGATTTCTGAGAGTTCGGTATATCCGTTTCAGGTGCCGTAAGTTGTGCAAGATTCTAGAGATCATGGCGAACAAGACCAGATCAGTCTAGGAGCCAATCGGCAATTGTAAAGATGTACTAATAAACTTTCAAAAAGAAATCAAGAAGCCTCCCTCACAGAGAAAAGGCCCGGAGATGTAGGCAAAGTTGTGCCGAACTCCGTTATCAAACTTGTGCATTATGGTTTGCTGTTTTCATTGCATTTAAGATTTGCAATTATGTTAATGGATGTATAATTCATTTGCTTTTCTCGCTCTTTCATTAAGTTTCCCAATGGTTAATAAATGCATGCAAATAAAACTCAACCATAGTCATTTCGAAAAATCCTGACGGATCAAGTGGTATCAGAGCTAGTTGACGTTTGGAATTTGAGTTTTGCATGTTAGC
>ML793029.1:313251-341220 GCA_009831015.1 Picea engelmannii
TCTCTCTTGAGCTTGTCAATTCATAAATCTAAATGGGATTTATCGACCTTCTGCTCTTTTTCTCTATTTCTTTGTGCATAAAATCATTGTCCCTAATGAACCTATGATCTTACAATATGTCCACTCTCGCACATTCTTTGTGCTGTTGAGATTTCATATATCTCAAATCCGAAGTATTTCTTTAAAAATAAATGCTTCGCGCCCACTTGGCGTCCTTCTGCTTGATGCACAGCTTGCATAGATTCTCCTCACAGAGTGTTTAATAACTCTATATCCTTCTAACTCGATAAGGATTTCTTCCTGTTCATTCTTGCACTAGCTCAATGCTCACCTGGCAGAGATTCTATAGAACCTTCACTAGTTCTGTCTTCTCTCTGTGCCTTCCTCTGCAAAGTTTCCCCTCTAGAGTATTCAATAAATTCGAGGATTCTCTTGAGTCAGTAAATTCTTCTGGTGTTCCCACCTGGCACGTTCTCCTCTGATCTCAATAGAGAGATTCAGAATGAAAACTCCTTGCGCCGGCTACAAAACTTCTCTTGTTTTGTTGTGCACACCTTGCACAACCTAGAGAACCTAGAAAGATATCACAACTCAACAGATAGATAAATTCTATCCATTCCTACAGATGAGAATTAACATACATCTACAACATAAATCGAACACACAAATAGTATTCATTCAATCACATAAACACACAGTATGTAGAAAATTGCTTTTGTATTAATCTGAATGCCGATATAGATGTTTACAATAACTAGACTGTAACAAGTCTCAGTTCTTCTCGACCTCTCTCTCTCAGATCTTATTCTCCCTAAGGCCTCTCTACCCGGACCTCTCTTATCTCTCCCTCATCCTACACAGACTCTCTCTCCCTTCTTCTAAAATCTGAAGTAAGATCTCATTACAAAAGAGGGGCTCTGCGAGCTCATCCTCTTCATCTAAATTCATTAATTTGCATTGAAGTTTCATAAATATTTTACCCAGACCTGAATACGATATGAGCCTGCTACGGGCCTACTACAAGAAACCCTTTAATACAATTCTACCCTTACCTGTACAAAGGTATGGCTCGACATGAAAATCCTTACAAACATTTAATTTCAAATTTTTTAATGTGAGAGGACTGCGACTCTCTTCTCCTTTGAATGCACACTGATGTGCTTCTTTGCTGCCGCACTTGCTGAGTTGGAGAAATGCTCCTGCATCATACTCCTCTGCTAAGGAAAAAATGAGCACCTTCTCATGAGCTCCTCTTCTTCAGCATTGAAATCCACCTGGATCCCAAACTATCTTCTGGAGTTGTCCTCTTGCTCCTCTCCAGCTATGTTGTTGTTGCTGCTGCTTATTTTTCTTCTTCCCTGCTACTATGGTAGGATTTCCTATGTTCATCTTCCCTTTGCTGATTGCATCCTGTGATGACTTCAACATCAGATTTCTTATCTTCTCAATCACCTCATCCAGCTGCTCCAGTTGCTGGATTTCCTTGTGCAGTCTTCTCAGTTGCAACTCTTCCTCATTAGTGATGGGTAGATCAACTCGACCCCCCTTGCTGTCTCTATATCCCTTCATGACATTGAATTACCACTCCACTGCAGACTCCATCTCTACAGTACTATCTCCAAGTTGTTGCTCAGCTTCCTCTTCTGCTGATATGTCATCAGTTTCCCCCAATTTTTTTTCAGGATGGTATGCTCCTTCACCTACTTCCAACTTAGCCTGTTGGATGTGCAAACTTTGCACCATCACCCTCCTCTCTAGGGATTCCATTTCTTCATACATATCAGTGAAATCTATGTCCTCTGCTTCTTCTTCTCCTCTTGCTGCAAGCTTCATTGCTGCATTCATCTCTGTTTCATCTTCTTCGCTGAAAATTTTGAGCCATTCTTCGGAATGATAATATTCTTGTCATTGGGTAGCCTCTGATATCTGCTCCATTATCATCGTGACAATATATGATGGTTTTTGTTCCTCTTTTGTACCTACATTACAGACATAGTTAACTTTAAAATCATTTGGCCCCATGGCCTTCTTCTCATATTCGTTTTTCACTATATCCTCATGTGCAACTCTTGTATTAGCCTCTGCTGGACTTATTGGTAGGAATACTCGAATTCCCCCAATCATCAGAACACATCTATGATCCTCCTCCTGGATGGTGAAAGTTTTTAACTTGTCATCATATTCATTCACATGATCTCTTGAACCACCTGAATATTCATCTATCAGCACTCCTTGCTAACATGAACTCACTTTTGAGCTCTTGAGACTTTCACATAGCCTCATTCGCTCTCCCATGTCCACTTGGAAATATGGGTTTTCTTCTCAGCCCACCTGGAAGTCTATGATATCCTCCAATGATCCCATCTCATTGCTCATCTGGAAATATGAACTTTTGACACTTATCCCCTAGCAATATACGAGACCTCCACTTGATCTCTTTCCATTTCCCACCTGGCAAATCGAAAGTTCACCTCTTCCCACTTGGCATTTTACGAGATCTTCATCTGATCTCTCCTCCTCATCATCACTAAGATTTCTCCCAGCTTCTGGCTCACATATGTGAACCACTTCTTCTATGTCTCTAAGGCTTTCAGCATACCTCAACTATCCTCTCAACAGTCTTCATTGTATTTTGGCCAACAATTTTCTGACTGGCCACTTCACCTTCGTTTTCATGGGCCATTCATATACCCAATGTATCTCTACATCCTCTTGCATTTTCAAGGCTAGATGTTCCATTCTCACTCTTATCTCATTGAACTCTAGATCAATCTCTGGATGGTTCTTCTTATGTTAGTATCCTCTTCGACCACATCAATGGCCTTCAGTATCCATCCTTCGTCTTCTATATGCCCTCCTAGAAAACCTATGGATTACTCTACACCTAAGAGCATCCCCATCTTCTCATAGCTTACCTGGCTATAAAAAAAAATCCTGCTGCGTCCATGCAACAATATCCTCACAGAATGTCGATATTCTTCCTTCCTTCACCTATTGTCCTTAGGAAAATTTATATTCTCGATACCACCTGATGATATCAAGTCATCTCCTTCATCTCCTTATGTCTGCTATCCATAAGAAAATATCGACCTTCTGATTACCTCTGTTGCCTACAGAAATCAATTTTGTGCTCTGATACCACCTGATGGTGCGTATCATACTATCTCTTTCTCTTGTCTGCTACAAAATTGAACAAATCCTGCTATGATACAATTTGATGTGTATCATAGTATGTCATGTCATCGTCTCTCCCCTTTGCCTACGATCTGCAGAAAAACTTTAGGCTCTGATACCATTTGTTGCAGCCCCCCCTCCTATTTTGAGGTTCTATGACCTCCCGGTCACTAGATCATTCCCAATTCCTAAGTCGAAATGGATCTTCGGTCTCCTACTAGAACCCCTTGAACAAATCCACAGGTCCCTTTTGTCCCTGGCACAGGTCTTGAAGAAAATCTATGTGCGTGCTTGGATATTCGGTGCTTCTTCTTATTCCTAAACCAACACCCCCAACACTTTGATGACTCCTTTCACGATCAACCCCTTCCTCTCTCGTGACCCAAGGCTTTAAGATGCATGCCTTTTGCGTTTCAGGAGTTCGGGACTCCTGCATGCGAGTTCTCCTCAACTCCTTACATTTTGAAATGTCGAACGCCGAAATAGAGCCTAGCTCTCACTAGCTCCTACCTTATCCCCACTCATATGACCACTACCCTTTAACCACGTGCTTAATGTCAAAAGAGCTACCGGAATTCAACTTTAGACTTTCTTGTTGCAAGAAAACCTTGTTCCTCCAATCCCCGAAACCTGATATGGAGCTTATGTCCCTTGTCTCCTTCCCTTACTCTTCAACCATGTGATCTTGTCGCTATGACCACGAGCCTTACTCCAAAGGCGCTTGTCGAAATTCACATTTCGCGAATCCTACTGTGAGTCCTCTCGACCCCTTCAGTTTCCAAATCTCGAAACAGGGCCTAATAGATCCTCCTTTCCCTTCCAAATCCCTGGTGATCAAATCCCTGATGTATTCCATATCTCAGCCACGTGTCTTCCACAATGGATGCCCCTGATCCTTTCAGGGAATATCCTTTCATGATTTTGGGGAAGTCTTCCCCTCTAATTTCTCGGTGGTATAAATGATGAACGACAACCACGTGTCCCCTTCGATGGATGGCTGTAACATTTCACCATGATCAATGGTCGTGATATTTTCAAGATGATCAACAGTCATGATCAAATCCTGAGCTTCTCCCTTTTCAGCGATTGCGGGTCCTCATGCTTGCTTTCACCTTGGCTCTCCCAAAGTTCGAACCTTGGTGGCTTCCATATCTTCACCAGGTTTCCTATGCAATGGATGGTTTTGATCCTTTCGGGACTTTGAAAAGTCCTCCCTTCTCTGTTGTTACGAGGGTTAACCTCGTGCACCTTCTCCCAGATCCGATGGCTATCGTTCCTCAGCACTTAGATCTGATAGATCATATCCTATCTCCCACACTTTGAGAGTTTAATGGTCACTCTGTTACCTTCCATGCAAATTCGCCTAATCCAATGACCTACAACTATTTGCACTAGATCTGACGGCTTAGATCCTTCACCAATCAACGAAAAAGATTTTATCGACGATTTCCTTTTGCTATTCTAGGGGAGTCTCCCTTCTCAATTCCCCGGTAAAGAAATTTCAAAATGAACCCTTAGCACAAGAGCTAAGGTTCACACTTCTTCTGCAGATCTGATGATTGTCAGCTATTCACACTTCCTCCTCCAAGGCCCTCCACCGTTCATCTAGATCTCTTCTCCTCGCACTATTTTTGTATGACTGGACGTAGATTTGGATGGTCCAGATTCTCCACTTCTTCCAATCCAATGACAGTTGTTGCTCCTCCCGAGCTCTTTCACTTTCTTCCAGACTTGGAAGATTTTTGAAGTTTCAAAGGCTTCGACCTTTGGTTTCTTCCCTCCTGCGATCCTGATGACTTGAGTCTAGCCTGAATTTTAAAAACACTGCCCATCCTGAGCTTTGTTCACCCTATGAACCTCCAAAGGGTTTCTCGAACTCTGCGCTCCCTAAAAGGCTCTTGCACATAACAGTGCAATCCTTCCTAAGTTTCGGTGACTCATTTTCCTTAAGGATCTCGTCTACATTCTGAGAACATTGTCTCTCCTGAACTTGTCAACTCATAAATCTCAATGGGATTTCTCGACCTTCTGTTCCTTTTCTCTGTTTCATTGTACGTAAAATCACTGTCCCTCCTGAGATTATGAACTTAGAATAAGCCCACTCTCGCACATTATTTGTGTTGTTGAGATTTCGTATATCTCATATCCAAAGTATTTGTTTGGAAAGAAATGCTTCATGCCCACCTGTCGTCCTTCTGCTCGATGCACATCTTGCAAAGCTTCTCCTCACAGAGTATTTAGTAAATTAGTCTCCTTCGAACTTGATAAGGATTTATTCCTATGCACTCTTTCACTAGCTCAATGCTCACCTGGCAGATCTTCTACAGAACCTTCAGTAGTTTTGTCTTCTCTTTGTGCCTTCCTCTGCACAGTTTCCCCTCAAGAGTATTCAGTGTTGGCATGTTTTATAGACAGTGTATTCTTGTCATTGAAGTAAAGTACAACAACGATGATGGCTTGACAAGATGAGAGTATAGATCGACAACAAAATAGGAACAAAGTTATCTCAGGAGGAGTTAGCACAGAGTCGGACGAAGTATGAAGGCATGCTTGTTCATTTGATAGCAAACAAGCAGGCAAGGAAGACCAACAGTGCAATGATGATTGAATAGCAAGATTGAAGTTTTGTTCAAACTTCATTTTGGAGTTTTCATCTATCAGGATTTTGGATACTGTGAGTTGGAGGAATCAAG
The DNA here is from genome assembly GCA_009831015.1 of Picea engelmannii. NCBI lineage: Eukaryota > Viridiplantae > Streptophyta > Pinopsida > Pinales > Pinaceae > Picea > Picea engelmannii. The sequence continues at coordinate 319,119 of ML793029.1, forward strand.
AGTGAAGACTCTTCATCTTAGGAGTCCCAAAATCGTGAAACCCGAAGTCACGAAATGTCGATTCGCCGAAAAGAAAAACGTCAAAATCTCGTCAACTGTCCATATCAGTGGGTTATGTGAGCTATCCGATCACCAAGGGTTGTGGACCATTGATCTGGCATAAAGAAGGTCTGTGAAGAGTCGAAATCATGACCAGATCTAGACCGTTGGTTCCATAAGACACATGGTGAAAGATTGTCATTTTGTTGACTGGAGAGTCAAAGGAACAGGGTTCCCTAACCTCTCAAATTCACGATATGCGAAATTGCGAAACATTATCAGTCGTCAATTCAAGGTTTGATCTGGATCATTGATCCAACTCTTTTTTTTGGAGTATCGGATACAGTGAAATGGAGGGGTCAAGGCTCGAGACTTTTTCATCATAAGAATGTCAAAATCGCGATATGCAAAATCACGAAAAGATCTGGACCATTGAATCGTCAGGAATGTGAACCATTGATTCGACTTCATTTTCGAGTTTCAGATACTGGAACTTGGAAGTGTCAAGAACACTTCACCATAGAAATGTCGAAATCCTGAAATGCGAATTTACGATATATAGTTTTCAACTAGCTAGTGGTCACCACCTATGGTCCCGTGGGGGAAGGAGCTAGTATAGACAAGCTCCTTTTCAGAGTTTTAGGGATCAGGACATGGAGTGTAACAAATCTTTACCCCGGGGATCCCAAAATACCAAAATGTCAATTGGTGAAATAAACGCAAGATCGCATGAAGTCAATCCAATGTTGTAGGGGATTTTTTGTTTGATCGGAGGGCTAATGTTTCTCCTCACAATCTAACTGTTGGAAACCATTGATGGTCTCTACCAGAGGATTCAAAGAGACCTCTGTGTGATCGCCAGAGGAGCTGAAGGGTCTCTAAGATTTTTCTAGTGAATGAAGATGATTCTTAGAGGGACTGACAAGTGGATGAGCATTGAAGTTTGTAACTGAAGAAGAAAGTATAAGCTCGACTATGCCAGAGAAGACGAAGAGTCTCAACTACCAGAGAGGTTGAGGAATCTCAGCATGACATCAAGTGATGTTGAATGCATGGGAAAACCACCAGAGAAGATGAAGGGTTACTATGATGATCAGACAGAGCACTCGAGATGTGGAAGAGATTAAGGAGGTGTGAACAGGAAGAGGCATGGCATACATTACATGCACAAGGTTCACAGAAGCGATAAGTACACGGTACAAAGAAGTGATGAAGTTGTTGTTGCTGAGGTGAAGTAATGCATGTGTGAAGAAGTAAAGGGGTGGTGCAGCAGCTGAAATGGATAGAAAACAAAAGGTGCATTGAATGGGAATGGAACATAGAGGACAAAAGGCAGAAGAACAGAATGGACAACAGATGCATGTAGGAAGACAGTGAGGAAGACTGAGTAGAAAAATCTTGCAGAACAGTGATGAGACTAGTAAGCTGTTATTGAACACTATATCACTGTAATAGGTTTCAGTATTTCATATTCATAATTTAGGGTGGAAGGGAGGTGCTAGGGAGGACTGGTGTCCTCATAGGTTCAAGTGGGTTCTTGAACACAGGGAGTAGTAGCTTCCTTCTAGTTGGTGCTAGAGAAACCAGGGAGTAGGTGCTTCCTTCTAGTTGGTGGTAGAGAAACCAGGGAGTTGGTGCTTCCTTCTAGTGGGTGCTAGAGAAAACAGAAAGTTGGTGCTCTCAACAAGTTGCAGCTTGCAAAAACAGAGTTTTAGCCTCACAATGAGTTGGTGCTCATATGTATGATAATGTAAAGAATGTAAATAATACTTATCATATAAATAAGAAGAGGTTTTTACCCTGTATGGGTTTCCTTGGGAAATATATGTCTCTATGTTTCTAATTTATGTGACTGATGTTGAATGTGCCATTGTTTATTTCCCTGCATTATTGTGATCATCATTGAGTGCCTTGTAAATATTTAAAAGAAGCATAATTTTTTAAGCACGATGACAACTGATTCACCCCCCCTCTCAGTTGTCCAACATTCGGTAACTCTGAGGCTTCTATTGAGTCTGTAAATTCTTCTGGTGTGCCCACCTGGCACATTCTCCTCTGATCTCAACAAAGAGATTCATAATGCACACTCCTTGCGCTAGCTACAAAACTTCTCTTGTTCTTTTGTGCACACCTTGCACAGCCTAGAGAACCCAGATAGATATCACAACTCAACAGATAGATAAATTCTATCCATCCCTACAGATGAGAATTAACATACATCTACAACATAAAATGAACACACATATAGTATTCATTCAATCACATAAACACGCAGTATGCATAAAACTTCTTTTGTATTAATCTGAATGTTTATACAGATGTTTACAATAAATGGTCTGTAACAAGTCTCAGTTCTTCTTGAGCTCTCTCTCTCAGAGATTCTTCTCCCTAAGGCCTCTCTACCCAAACCTCTCCTATATCTCCCTCATCCTACACATACTCTCTCTCCCTTCTTCTAAAATCTGAAGCAAGATCTCATTACAAAAGAGGGGCTCTGTGAACTCGTCCTCTTCATCTAACTTCATTAATTTGCATTGAAGTTTCATAAATATTTTACCCAGACCTGGATACGATCTGGGAATCCTACAGGCCTGCTACAAGCAACCCTTTAAGACAATTCTTCCCTTACCTATACAAAGGTATGGCTCGGCATTAAAATCCTTACAAACATTTAATTTCAAATTTTGAAATGTGAGAGGACTGCACCTCTCTTCTCCTTTGAATGAACATTGATGTGATGCTTTGCTAGTGTGTTTTTTGAGTTGGAGCGATGCTCCTGCATTAGTTTGAGCATGGGACGATTCTTCTTGTGAGGACGCAAGGGGTAGTGCAACATCAATGGGACCCAATGGTTGAAATCCCAACCCCACCTAAAAGGGGTTGTGGTCGGTTGAGCTATGTATATCTTTGTTGTAACTGTGTTGAATATAGGGAAGACACACATACCATGTGCGTGGATGCTTGGAATTATACATGTGCAAGATATGCACTATCATCTCGTTGATGACCTTAGTTTGACCATCTATTTGAGGGTGGAAGGGAATGGATTTGGTGAGCTTGGTGTCCAGTAGTGACGAGAGGCTCGACTAGAATGTGTTGAGGAACCATCTGTCTCGATCTAAAATGATGGTTTGTGGTATCCCAAAATTCACCCACACTCATTCCAAGAATACCTTGGAAGTAGCCTCAATTGTTATTCTCTTCTTGTAGGTGGCCAAAATCACCATCTTGGAAAATCGATCAACAACCACAAAAACATAGTCATTTCCATTATTGGTTGAAGGAAGGCCTAACATGTAGTCCATCGAGAAGGATTCCCAGGGATTGTTGGGAGTAGGTATAGGGGTGTAAATGCCTTGTTTATAAATGGTCGGTTTGGCAATGACGCAGACCATGTAGGACCTGATATACTTGCTGACATCCTATCAATGTTTCAGCCAATAGAAATGTTGTTGCAACACTACCACTATCTTTTCTATGCCAAAGTGTCTTGCCACCCAATTTTAGTGAGCTTCCCAAATAATCTTCTCTCGCTCGCTTGATGGGATACAAAGATGGCCCATATGGCACAACAACCTGTCTTGAAGATGGAAATCGGTGACAACTATGTTTGTGCCCAACATATGGTAGGTAGTGGAAAAGTCCATATCTCTCTCATAGAGTTGGGGCCATCTGGAGGTCTCATTGTTGCATGAGTGTAGCACCATGGTTAGTGCTGCAACTGGAGGTTGATTGATGAAGCTAGTGACGTGGTTTGTGCTCCATGTCTTATACTTGATGTTGAGATGGAATTGTTGCAATTATGTAGACCACTTCTAATGGATGTCATTATTCAATTTTCCTTATGTCTACATGAACTGCAGAGGCTTGTGATTACTGTGGATGACTATCTCCTTCCCGAGAATATAATTCCTCCACTGGTGGCATGCTTGTACAACATAGTACATTTCTTTATCATAAGTGGGGAACTTACAGATGGTATCTGACAGTGTCTCACTATGACAGGCCACGTGATGTTTGTGTTGAGTGAGAACTTATCCCGCAACATAGTCTGAAGCATCTGTCTCAATCTCCAAAGGCTGTTGCAGGTCGGGTAATGAGAGAATCGGGGTTGAGCATGAGAATTGCTTCAAATCATTGAGATTTTTCTATTGTGACTGGCCCCACACGAAATTGTCCTTTCCACCATGCTTGGTCACTTGGCTAAGGGACCATGCAATATGGGAGAATCCCAACACAAAACTGTGATATAAATTGTCAAGGCCTAAGTATTCAAAATGTGCCAACTAATTTTCCATGCGGTTGCATGCACAACAAATCATCTTAAAATAGAATTTGGATGCATGCACACTACAATGAAAAGTTTATGTAACTAGTGGATCATATTGTAATTTGTTTGTGTAATTGGTGGATCATATTTTAATTAGTTTGTCTAACTGTTTGATAGATGCTACATATACAAGCATACCCATAGAGGTGAAGTGAGCAATGAACAATACAATAGAGTGCGGTGTGCAGGAAGATAGGAGAGGATGGTTGTATGCCTATGATTGGATATTGTGATTCTCCCTTGAATAATAATAATACCGATTATCATTTCCCTGTGGTTTTTTCTTGTATTGGGTTTCCACGTAAATGGTTGTGTCAATTGTGTGATTGTTGGTGTCTGGTTTGTTCTTGGTTCTATTTTATTTTCCATTAAAAACTTGTTACATTTATTATTTTGATGCCTAACAAGTAGTATCAGAGCATAGAGTGGAAGGATCATAGAGTGAAGGAGAAGAGGATCCGATCATTGGATAGCAGAGTAGTTTAACCGAGCTGAGTTGAGTGGAGTGGATCGGCCTAGGATGGGTTTTATTACATTGTCGCAGGTTGTATTTTGTGCTAATGGTAAAATTTTAGGTTCAGGTATGGTTGATGAAGTTTTATCTGTATGTTGTGTCTCACCACCTTTGTTCACTTAGAAGTTGCAGGACGGTGATGGTTGAGTCGCTGTGAAAGAAAACAAATATTTACCTTGGAGTTGTAAAAATTATTAATTGCATGTAAATGGGCATTAATCTCAATAATTTTAATGTGTGCATGAGATACTATTATTTAGTGTAGATAATATTTATTATTGTTGTATTGATATGTATAAGATTGATGAATGATTATTATTTTTTATATTTGTTTATTTTATATAACACATTATGTTAGGTGCATAGTGTTAGACATGACCAAATTAAAAAAGTTATTTTGATTGGGTTAAGTCAACCAAATTATTGGTGGGGGAGATAAAAGTCATTCCTCCCAACCACAAGAACTAAACCCAGTGGACAATCAAGTCTAATAATTAACTTACTCTTGATTTCAATAATTTCAATGTGTGTGTCAAATATTGTAACTTAGTGTATATTTGATTTACTATTACTATATTTATATGTATAAATATTGATAAATGGTTATTATTAGTCTGTGTGAGAGGAATATAGTATCCATCCATTAGTTTTCATTTGACTACAAATATTTTTCTTGTTTTCCAATGTTGTACATGTATGCTTAACAAAATAATAATTTTTTTCAGAATATTTAAATTACTTTTATCACACATGTGATTGGATGACCAATTGGATGTCTTTTGGCAGACCTCTATCCGAATGCGATTTTTCAATCTTAGATTATACCTAAGTTTTGAGTTTTAATCATCGAACATGCACACAATGCCATTTTTTTCCAAACATTGATAGCCTAAGTTTGGAGTTTTAATCTTATATAACTACTACATATATTCATTGATGTCATTAAATTCATGTCAATGGAATAAATACATGCGATTCGATATATTGGATGTGAAGTGAAATGTTGCTAAGTAAATTTGTTTTGAACGATTTTGTAACCAAATTTGTAATATAATTTATAGTTACCATTTTATTGTGTAATCTTTGTCATATCCCACTATCAGCCTCATTTGATATCTCCTTTTTGGCCCAAAATATTTTTTCCATCTCCACTTCTGTTATTTCCTAATATATTTTAGGAGTTTCCTCCTCTGTATATAAGAGTTTCCTCCTCTCTATATACCCTAGCGAGACTCATATCTACACTTCGTGGTAGACCATCCATGAATGAAGTTCCATCATTTCCTTCTCCCTCTCCCACTGACTCAATATCCAGTACCATGAGGTGGGTGGACTTGGATGCACACATAGTGAATGCTACCATGAAGTGGGTGGTGTTGGATGCACGCATAGTGAATGAAAATTTCAAGCTTAGCCACTTGAATGACATATATGTGTATACCATGTGAAGTGGATTACTGAAATTTTTTAGATGAGCCGAGGTTTGGTCCTTTTTAAAGAATTAAAGTTTTAAAAAGGAAATGACCTACTTTTACAACATGATAAAGTTGAATCTTTTGTTAGCGAGTTCCCTTGAACTGTGTGTCCACGATATGATAAGTGGATTCTTGTTACATGCAGTCAGTGTTGATATATGTTGGTTTCAACTATTTTTCTATCTCTGAGGTGTTCAATAATGGTGGAATGTATGGTCGAAGGAGGTCCACATTAAACATTGGGTGAAATCCATGAAAAGGGGGAATGTTGAGCTCAAACGAATTGTCACCCACAACCTTGGTTATGGTGTAAGGTCCATAGAAGAGTGGATGAATCTTATGATGGGTTCTTGTAAGGAGTTTTTTCCATACATGATTTTAGGGGTAAAATTTCTCTCATGGGCAAAATTTAGGGGCCTCCAATTTTTTATTGTGTGAATTTTTTGTATTAGAGTGATTTTTTTAAACTTATATCATTGTCCCGTAATTTATTTTAGGGGAAAAATCGTGTACAGGGTTAGTCCATTCTTTTAGGAGGGATAGAGGAATTTTTTTTATATTTCACCCCTAAACTTTGGAGGGACAAGCTTCCATTAGCCAAATTTCTAGAAGTATGGGAATTTTTGATAGCTTCTTCACCCTGCCATTTGGTAAAATCAGGGTTTATGGTTTAATTCTCCCAGATTTTGTGGTATGGGCAATGGGTAGCTACAATATTCCCTTTGCCCGATTTCCAAAGAACAAGGGGATTTATGAGAGCATTTTGGCCCTCCCACCTGGTATAAATTTTATGGGATCTACCTAGTGCCCATATATACATTGGGTTAAAATCAGATCTTTGTTGCTTGTCTAGTTCATTCATGAGAACTACAAATTCTAGTGAGTGAAAGGTTATTCTTTATACCATCCTGAAAAATTCTAATTCCCTGGGGCCCATTTTACCTTTCATATCTTGAATCTTCATGCTTATTTCCCCTTGACGGAACAAAAAAAAGGGCAAGAGATGCTAGTGGTGGAGCCATTGGTGGATCCGCCTGTTCAGAGAAGAATAAATTAGAATTTTGTATGGTTATCCCAACCTGCTCAGAAGGTGTCGCACAAGGCTTTGGCAGTGAATAATTACCAGGGTTTCCAAATGTGTTGATAGGTATTTACCTGGTCCTTCATCTCAGTGTTTTAAATTCCTCATAGCAAAGAATTATGAATCATATTGGTAAAATTAGAACAATACTTTGTTTTGTAACTTGACATTTAGTTCATGGTTCTTTGAATGTGTTAACAAGGCACAAACGAGTTAGTTCATGGTTCTTTGAAAGTCTTAACAAGGCACAAATGACAATCATAAGACAGTTTTATGAATTCATAGATTAAGTCATGTATCAACGCTATTCTTAATTATATAGCTTTAGAAAAAATTAACGCCTTTAAATTATTTGATTACATGAGACTCACAATGAGCGAATTCAAATCGCATGGATTTTCTAAGCAATCAATATAGCCAAGTTAGCTCTCATTCTTTAGACCTTGAAAATAGTATTTTGTAATAGCTAGTATCATGTTAAACCTTCATTATGAACAAAATATCAATGTATCTATTGCAAACATTGATCAAGTGAGATTTCCATTACTATGATTGCAATAAATTTGTGCTATTATTCAAATTTCAAAACAACTCATGGTGGAACAGGGAATGGAGGAAAATTTACAACTTTTCTAAAATACTAGACTCTATCCTAAGTAAATATAAGCTTATGTAATGGTGGAACATCCTATTTTCTCACCAAGGTTCAATAATGGAGGTACATGCTTCGATACAATTGGGGACTAGGGCCAAAATTTAACGGGAAGTGAAAAAGGAATGACAAGAGTTAGGAGGGTGGATAACAATTTTTTATGTCTTTTAATTTTCTGTGCAGGAAAAAAATATGATGTAAGACTTCACTGAAATACAACCATATTCTTGAAGCTAGTGCAAGTATCCAGATCATAAGGTTACCTTGTTCTCTTGCACCCAACAAGTTGTAGTAAAAAAATATAAGTTGCAAGCCAAACCTTCTCTTTTTCCATTTTATATTTTAAATTGTAGGCCAATGGGGATCTTGGAAGCATCTAGCCTTCCATGGGACAACTGGGGATCCCTCAATTTATATTAGGTCATTAAGTATGTCTCAAGGACATCAATGGCCAATAGTAAGGTACTTAAACTTCTGTCAAAAAATGCTAAAAGCATGTTAATTGAATCCAATGTTTTTGAATAATATGTTGATGTAAGTGCTCAACTAAATCTCGTTAGCATAACTCTCAGCCAATCAGAAAAGTTCTAGTAAAGCCCCAACCTTGCCTTGATGAACATGAAGTAAAAAGTGATTTTTGATTAAGTCCCAAACTTGTCTTGCCTTGGTGAACATGAAGTAAAAAGTGATTTCTGATTAAGTCCCAAACTTGTCTTTCCTTGGTGAACATGAAGTAAAAATTGATTTCTGGTTAAATCCCAAACTTGTCTTACCTTGCTGAAGATGAAGTAAAATGCGATTTCTGGTTAAGTTCCAAACTCGTCTTTGAGGATCATGAAATATACATGGAACCATAGAAAGTATCATGATTCCTTGTTTCAGAGTTGTTTTACCTAATCCAATGTTATGTCCTTAATGGTTTTTTGTTAATTTCCAACTAAGATAAGTTGAATGGATTGCCCTTGTACTAGGTTTCATTTTTTCATTTCTTAACTCATGTCTTTCTTGGACATGCTTTAATATGGGTTACTGATTATTATTCTAACTATTCTTCTCTTTATCTTTGTTCATCCTCTAGTAGTAAATCCTCCTAGTTATGGTGACTTAGAATTGTTCATCATTTGAGTCCTATGATTTTAATGTCACAGTATGCAGAAATCTCACACAATATAGTAGTATACCTATACAGGATAAAAAAAAAATCTCTGACCTTCCTATTTTCTTTCTAGTTATCCACTAAAGCTTTGTATGGAGAGAATTGGTTTGGTTCTGTCTTCATTTTGTCTTCTCCTTCATTTTAGGATAGAAATATTTAATATGCATTATATATCAAAGATAAAGTTGCATCAATCATTGTAGAAAATGGGCATAGCAATCAACAACTTGTTATCTCACAATAAAAGTGACATTAATAGAATTGCTTACATATTCATCTCAAACATGAGGTTAGAAGCCCAGGTCCTGACTGGACCTTTACTCACCAAATCAAGAAACTGACTTTTACTATAAACATTGCTAAAATGAATACATATAACAACACTAGCAAATTTTTGACACCTTGAGAAGGCTGAAACATTCAATTCAACTTCTACCTAAACTTGGACATTTTTTACAGTATTCTTTATAGAGAAAGTCTGGCCACTCAGGCCATTTCAAGATATATGGTGAGAATATAATTCCAATAATGTGAAATATTATTTCCCTTCAAAATCACTAAATATTACTTAGTAGTTAGATTGCCTTAGATGCTGTTGCAGCAAGGTGCAGAAGGAACATGGAATTCTCTATATTGTTTATGGTTGTTCTAAGAATTTCAAGGGATGTAACATATGAAATAAGAATGCAGTAATAATTTCCAAAGGCGTCTCCTGGGACAAGGGAAACCTCCATTTATGACAAGATTCAACGCATCATTGACCTAATAAATAATAGACAATAGTAGTGAGAATACTAAAATTGCAAGTTATATAAATTCCATACAACACTATGTTTTCCCCAACTCCTGGCCATGTAAAAATGAGTGAAATGATACTAGATAATTGTATCAACTCTGAATAGTCTCTGCACTATAATGAAAAGAAAAAAAATTTTATCTATTGACAATTACACATACTTGTGCCTTCTCTAGGAAAAAACGACAGAGAGCTTCTGAGCAATCGATAACACTGAAACCTTCCACTTCAGTTCCATAGTAGGAACTAGAATCAAGAAATAAATAAAAGGCACCCTTCATGAGAAGAAACTAATTTAGTAAAAAAATTCAAAGATACTCGTACAAGTGATAAGAAAATACAATATTTCACTAGATAGGTGCATAATCTAGGACATGTGTTCAAGAAAAACGAAGCATACCTGAGGCACTAATAATTTAACACTCTCCAAGGCTTGCAATCTTTAGACTAAGAAGTCTCTTCTCTCTGTATATGCTTTGACCATGGTAGACACTGCTTCACTACCAACATATCCCAAGCCCATAACACCAACCCCTGCTTTTTGAGAGATATTGTTAGCACATGATGTGGTCTATAACTACCACAGACATTCCAACAGAAGCCTATAGTCAGCAGTTCCTAAATGTACATGAAGAATGTAATTTTATGCCATTCTTCAGGTACAACCTATTATTGAATGGCCTATACCATGCTGTAATAGAACTCACAAGAGGCTATTTACTAAGTGTCAATGCAACGGATATTATTTTGGTTTATACCATGTTGAATAACTCACATAACGTTGTTTACTAAGAATCAAAAGGTTCTTTACTAAGAATCGATGGAATGACTGTTATTTTTGGTGAATTACACAGAACACAAACCCAAGTAATAATCTAGTGAATAGAGAAAAAAACTTACAAGAACTCAACGAACTGATATCACCATGTCTGTATATATTCAAACTACCAACACATTCAAAGAAAAATGCTTGGTTATAAGAGTAAAAAAGAACTTGAGATTCTGGAGTTAGCAATTTAGCAGCAGCAATTGAATAAGAGAACGAAGAATTATAACATGGGCATTGCCATGTAATAAATCTCATTGATCAATCAAATTGAATTGGCACATAAATCTCATCAGCATAATTCTCATCCAATCTGAATAGTTCTAGTAAAGCCCCAACCTTGACTTATTTTTGCACTAATTCAAGTCTCCTTAGTTTCCAACACATTTGTATCCTAGAGGTACTTGAATGTAATGCATGTCATTTTTATGATTGTGGTTGAGTCATATTGAATGAAAAAAAAATCACATGGCTAAACAATGCCATCCACCTCCATATAATGTATTTGGAAACCTTTAGCATCACCTACCTTTATCATCACCTGTGTTGACCTTCTGCTGAACAAAGTTGACAATAGTGTATTTCCTTTCTTTCTAAAAAAAAGGGAAAATCATCGTAAAAGGTAAACAAGAAGAACATGATTTCTTCAAAGGTGAACTCATGGAAAATTCTATAATAAATAGACTTCAAACCTATAAACTTGTTGAAAACACACAAATGTAATTAGTTACTATGTTCAAGGAAAATGAAAGATGATAAACCCATTGCAAAATTTATACATCCAATGGTCAAATATCATATAAGGTAAAATGTGACTCAATAACAATCAACACTTATTAAGATCTTATCAAGTGCCAATATCTATGGATTTCAAATTTAATAGAATTCTACTTACAAGCTTCCAGCTAACCTTTCTCGATTGTTATATTAAAACATGGGAGAGTATAAACCATGATGTATGCTCTTAGAATATTTCTACCACAAACTATTATTGGTGACTTTAAAGTGACTTTGAAAATTAAAATATGTTTTATGGACACTAGATACATCCGATGCAGGTATCTGCAAACAAGAAAATAATAAAATTAAATAAAATTTATTAATATCCACTATAGACCAAATAGGTCAAAGGGACTAGAGATTACATCATTCATGAGGAGACAATGCACATACACACCTGGAGTCCAAAATTCCCTTGTAAGATGAGATGTAAGCTAACTAAAGAGTATATGATTTTAGTTAATCCTAACTGAATGCTAACTTACAAGTATTATAACTTGTAAAGAATTTATGTTGGACACATTATAAATCTGAGGATTAATTTTTCATTTCATACATGCCATAATGATGCTTGGGAAAGAGAAGGACTCCCCAAATGCATATAAATTGATGCAAGTATGGTGTATTTAGATGAAACTCCTTAAATAAATCAATGTCATTCCATTGAGGCCTCTCATTGACATAGGGAGAGGCTTCCAACCAAATTGGGACTAAAAATTTCCATTTATTGATCCATTACCTCCAAAAAATGAGAAAGAGAAACCAAATGTTAGATGCAATATATGTAGTTGGAAACTTGGCACGCCAATGACATTTCAGATGAAGTTAGATACAATTGAGAAGCATGTAGGAAAGGTGTATGAAAACAAAATTGTATATGGCGAGGAGGAATCTATTGTCAGATGGAAATCTTTTGAGGAATGTCGAAATGTCAAATATGTTGATGAATAATGAATATTTAATAAGTAATAAAAAACTCAAGGCAGGTGGAGGAATCATCATATCTCTATTTGAAAAGACGATGGAAATAAATTTGTTATCCAAGACAATTCAATTAAGAACTGTATTTCACATCTTATCTAAAAAGTGTCCTATGACAGATTATCCGGATTACATGAAATATCTATATTTTCTTCAAATGAAAAACTTTCCATCTTCTCATTGGTCTTTAATGAGTGGTTGGGAATGGGAAAAATATCTAGCTCAAGTAGAAAAGGATGATATGAAAGAGAAGATTGCAAGTGCTAGGTTTTTGTCATTGTCTTTGGATGAGGTTACAACTATCGATAATACTTCATGGATTTGTATGAGTATATATATGGTTAATGACCATATTAGGAATTCCTATCTACTTCGGGTTCATAAAATGAAGGAGAATTCTACATCTGAAAATATTTATGAACTTGTTAATAATAGTTTGAAGGAAATTGGTGGTATGGATCATTTAATGATCGTAAAAACGTTGGTATGTGTTGGAGCGAATGGAGCACCAGTAATGCAAGGACAAAGCAATGGAATTTTTGTTAGACTACAACTATCATCTTTAACATATATGTTGAGTATTCATTGTATGGCTCATAGGATGAATCTTGCATTTAAAATAGTAAGCAAGTTTACATCGGTTTCAAAAGTTGAAGATCTTGTACGAGAGGCTTATGCATATTTTTCTCGTAGTCCCAAATGATTTTCAGAGTTAAAAAAATTTGTTGATGGTGTTACAAATGGAAACAAGCTATTAAAATATGTTGATACAAGATGGATCTCATTGAATGGACCAACTCAAAGATTATTTAGTGAGTACCAGTCCTTGGTAGGGGTGATGTATGAACATCCCTTTAGTGTATATAAAGCTCAAGATATTCTCTTTCAACTAACTGACATAGAGACATTATTAACATTGGCTGGAATTCTTCATATGCTATATGAAATTAATGTCCTTGCTAAAATGTCTCAAAGTCACACAATGTATATTATAGAATACACAAATTCAATAAAATTTGCATTCCTTTCATTGGATAATTTGTATATGATGCCAGAGTCTTTTGCAGGTCCATGGTTTACAAATTGGACTACGATCATTGATATAGAAAATACTGAAAATTATTTGAAGTTTGATGAAAAAGGGATACTATGTATGGAAGTGCGTGGGTATATGGTTCCTTTTCATTATATTGATAAGACAAGACAAACCACCAAAGAGCGCCCTGTGCCAACATACCTATTCGACAATGTTGTCATTTCAGTGAGACACAACTTGATAGAAATTGCAAAGTCACTATCATCGAAGATAAGAGAACAATTCCCTCGAAATGAATTGTTGGAGGCCATGTCTGTGGTGTACCTTGAATATTGGAACAATTTAAAATGTCAACCTACTTTAAAACATGAATTTGTGGAAAAATTAAATACTTTAGTGGACAACTTTTGCAAGAAGGTCGAGATACATGGAGAACAGGTTGAAGGTATTTTGGATCAATCAAAATTGTTTCAACAAGCCACATGCTTCGCTGAAAAAATTTGGAATCAATTTCGCACTTTGGAGAATACTATAGAATATGGTGCAGTAAAAAGATTATGGACTATTTTGGGTGCTAGCCAATACTTACATGAAAACATATCCGAATATTTCAAATTAGCATATTTGTGTCAAACCATGATTTTGGGATCAGTGGAAGATGAGAGAATGTTTAGTGCACTATCATTTTTGAAGTCAAATATGATGAACAAGATTGATAAACATATGGAAATATGTTTAAGATTATATGTAACAAAGTATGACATTACCAATTTTCCATATGAAAGAGAACTAGTGCTTTGGTGATTAGATTGTGATAGAAGGGGAGAAAAAAATATAACAAGTTTCTCTAATGAACTTGATACATAACATAATTCTTTGGAGGCTCATAATGATAGTCCATATGGAGAGGGTCTTGTTCAGAATGAAGAAAATGAGCACCAAGATAAGAACTGGGAAATTGATATACAACAACATTTGATCTAATCCAATATATATGAGGGCCTAGGGAACACTTATTTCGGTATATGTGTTCCATTGGTTGTGAAAGAAATAGTGAATGGAATAAAACAGATGATGTGATTCTTGTGATACGTTTTACCTCTATTTTTGGAGTAGGTCGGAAATTCTTTATCATAGAAATATTACTATATGCCAATTTGATGATGCATTTCAGGTAAAAATAGGTTCTATAATCTATATTTTGTGGTTTTCATTGTAAAATTGGAGCCACATTTTCTTGATGCAAGTTATTTTAAGATTGATGATTTAATATTTAACTATTACATTGTCTCTTTCTTGTATGTGACAGGTAATGAAGTTGGAATTTGATGAAGATGGGACATATCTCTTAACATAAATAGTGTCCTAGTATTAAAGGGTAGATACTCGATTTAACAAGAATTTTGATAAGCAAGAATGGGCTCATTCAAGTAGATGAAAATGCATTATTATTTTGCTAGTAATTTCCAAGCTTCCATGACATATATGAGTGAACTCCATGTTGTTGGAATGCAAATATTAGTGCTTCTTTTATTTTATGTATATTAAGGGGTATTTGAGATTGGATAGTAGGATTTATTCTCAATCATTATTTCATTTACATTGTTTGGAGAAACTGGTCCAATACTTTTGTTGATAAATCTTCATTTCCATTTCTCAGCAAGATTACAATATCCCAATTCTAATTATACCATAAATACTATAAGTAAAGATAATAATGGAATTAGAGGCTTCTCTTTTCCGTGGGATGTTCATAGTCTTGGAGTTTTTTTTCCTTCCAAAGACAAATTTTTGTTTTTGGCCACCAAATATAGAAATTATAGGAATCCATATATTCGTACCTCAAGCTTCATTTTGGTTGGATGGTTTCAATGTTATATTTAATATATATTACAATTTAGGAAATTTTATCGAACTCAATTCTTTTCTTCTAAATTTAAATCTTACCATAAAAAATGCAAATGTAGAAAGGTGGAATCTAATTAAACCAGGAACACAAGCAACCAAAGCGAATGATAACAGTTATCTTTTTGGCCTAGTTGGGGCTGGAAGAAATATTTGAGAGCTAGCACATGAAAATGTCTATTTGAATTAAAAATAGTATTTTATCCATAGTATTGAAACTTATAAAGGAAAACCATTTATAGATTGTCCTTTTGATGAAAATTAAGTCTCCTTGAAAAAATTAGTAAATGATGAAATTTCCATAGCTCAGTGCATTAGAATATATTGACAACAAGTTCATTACATATTGGTTGTAGGTGACTTTGTTTGAGAAACATGAGTGGATAATTGTTTTGGTAGATGAATCTAGTGTTGTACAGAGTTTCTGTAAACCTGATAATTCATACTAAGACCTGTAGAACCTTCAAAACTTGAAACTTCACGTTACCCTCCTTTTCACTCCATCTTCAAAATTAGGGTTTGATATAATAAAGTGATACTTTCATTGCTAAAACAAAGTGTTGAGGATTGCAAAATGTATCACTTGAGAAGTGAACACCTTGTATCTCAAAAGAATCCCTTCTCACAATGTTGCATTTACACTTTCATCTCCCTTTTATTATTCTATTACCACAAACCCTAAAAACAAAAAAAATCTATGACATGCATCTCTGTTTTCTTCAATTACTCCATATATTCAATCAAGCATCTTCCCTATGATTCAATCATCAACTTTCACCTTTGGAAAATTAATCAAAACACTTCCCATCAATGAAATCAAAATAAAACATATTGTCACTGTGATATCATATGATAACATGTCAAAATTATTGTTCAATATGCTAAGAACCAAAATGAACAGTGAGCCTGTCATAACAAAAAAATGAGGCATTACATAGATTATTCATTAATCAACTTCCTTCATTAGTAGACCTAGATGAATAATTTTCATTCTGGTGGTTTCTGATCTAGAATGCTATTGTTGCTGGGTTTTGTGTTATATGCACAAGGCTCCCAAACAATTTTGGTTGTTTCTGCCAAAGAATCATTTGTTGTGCACATTATCACATAATTAATGTATTATGTCATTGGGGTTTGAGGATTATTGTAATATACTAGATATAAAAATATGAAGAACATAAATAAAATGCTAGATATGGAAGAATAACAACAATATAACCAGAATAATCACCACAATAACACTAAAATGATACAATAATAACAATAGAAATAACACTTTGATTCTGAGATCAATGTTCACGGGCCTCTTCGAGGGGGAAACCTCCAGTCGAGAAGAGCTCTATTACAATTATCTACAAGCTAGGGTTCTCATACCCTCGACTCCTATTTATACTAAATATGTCTATTAAAAGAAGCATCTATAGGAAGATCCTTCTAGAAGTGGAAGATTCTATTAGGTCTTCTTACATTCGACTTATTATATTTTATTGCAAGGCCTTATTAATATTGACCTTTATTACATTTGAATATATTTTTCTACCTATGTGTGGGTTAGTACCCTAACATGTCCTCCCCCTTAAAAATAGCCTTGTCCTCAAGGCTTGAGATGTGGAAATTGTTGCAGAATGGTAGCTGGTTCCCAAGTGGCATCTGTTGGAGTTGTATCTTTCCACTGGATTAAAACTTCCTTGATGGTTATCTGACGCAGGCGACGCTCACACTAGTCCAAAAATTCTTGTGGATGTAGCCAAATGGATCCTTCTTCGGCTAACTCGGGAAGGTTGGTTTGAATTTGGCACTTAGTTCTAATCACCTTCTTTAAGTAGGAAACATGAAAAATAGGATGTAGCTTCAAATGACTGGAAAAAGATAATTGATAGGCCTCCTGTCCCACATTCTTGAGAACTGTATAAGGACCATAAAATTTGGGTGCTAGCTTCTGACAATGCTCGGCCTTGAGGGAATTTTGCTTGTAAGGTTGCAATCGAAGAAACACATGATCCCCATCTTCAAATTGACGTTCAAAGTGACCTTTATCTGCTTGTTGCTTCATGTGATTCTTTGCCATTATCAAATTCTCTTTGAGGGTATGGAGAATAGCCTCTCGAACTGTAAGTGTTTGGTCAACCGCCTGGACCTTCGAGACGCCAGATAAATATGATAGAAATGAAGGGGGCTTATGTCCATATACCACTTCAAAAGGAGTCATGCATGTAGTTGTATGGTATGAAGTGTTGTACCACCATTTAGCTAGGGGTAACCATTGAGCCCACTGAATTTGATTTTCTGAGGAAAAACACCTCAAATATGTTTCCAAACACTTGTTGAAAACTTATGTTTGACCATTAGTCTAGGGATGATAAGATTTATTGAGATTCAATTGGGTGCCTTGTAGCTTGAAAATTTCTTGCCAAAAATTGCTTGTAAAAGTTGGGTCGCAATCAGAAACAATAGAGTGTGGCATGCCATCAAGCCTAAAGACCTGATCCATTAAAATTTGAGCCACCATGGATGCTGTAAACGGGTGTTGAAGAGCGCATAAATGAGAATACTTATAAAGGAGATCAACAACCAACATGATGACCGATTTATTTCCCGATTTGGGTAAGCCTGTAATAAAATCCATAGACATGTCCTTCCAAATAGCAAGTGGAATCGGGAGCATTTGTAGTGTGCACAGAGATTTGACTGTTTCTCCCTTATTGCGTTGACACACATCACATTCGGTGACAAAATTATGAATGTCTTGTTTCATACCATCCCCAAAAAAAGAACGTTTGACCCTGTCATAGGTTTTGGTGAACCCGGAGTGCCCCAGTGTCGATGTAGCATGAAGCTCAGAAAGTACTATGGATTTAAGCTTTGATTGTTTACTTAAATACAAATGGCCTTTGTATCAAATCTCATTATGGATACAAGAGTACCCTGGGGGAGATGGAGCACTGGACTGCAATTGTTGGATCAACTACGAACTTTTGGGATCTTGTAGCCATTCCTGGAGAATGACTTGGAGCCAATCTGGTACAATGAAGGAAAGATAAAAAAGGGATCCTTCATCTTCATATTTGTGGGAAAGTGCATCTACAACTACATTTTCTTTTCCTTTCTTGTAAATGATCTCATAATCATAGCCAAATAGCTTAGTCACCCATTTTTGTTTCTCCAGGGAGGAAATGCATTGTTCTAGAAAATACTTGAGGCTTTGATGGTCTATCTTAATTTGGAAGCATTTCCCCAATAGATAAGGGCACCACAAATCAACGGCATGAAAAATAGCCAACATTTCCTTTTCATAGATAGATTTTCCCAGATTTATTTCAGATAGTTGCTTACTGGTAAAGGCCAAAGGCCGACCCTCTTGCATAAGGACAACACCAATTCCTTTTCCTGAAGCATCACATTCCAAGACAAAGGTCTTTGTGAAATCAGGAAGGGCCAGGAATGGAGTGGTACACATGGCCATATTCAAGGTTTGAAAATCTTGAGCAACAGTTGGATTCCATGTGAAAGAGTTCTTTTTTAGGAGAGCAGTGAGAGGTGCTGCAATCTTTCCATAATTCTTAACAAACTTGCGATAATAACCTATTAAGCCCAGAAATCCACGTAAGATTTTGAGAGTCTTTGGGTGAGGCCAGTCTTGCATAGCTTCAATATTTTTAGGATCCACTCGGATGTCGTCCTTGCCAACCAAATGACCCAAGTAGTCTACTTTTGAGGCGCCCAAAGCACATTTAGACCGTTTCAGGAAAAGTTGGTGCTGAGAGAGTAGATGGAGAACTCGATGCACATGAGAAATATGTTATGTCCAGGTCTTGCTATAGATGAGGATATCATCAAATAAAAATAAGACAAAATGACGGAGAAAAGGACGGAAAATATGATTCATGAGGCTTTGGAAGGTGGAAGAGGCATTACACAAGCCAAAGGGCATGACCAAAAAATCATAGTGGTCCTCATGAGTTCTAAAGGAAGTCTTGGGAATGTATGCCTCTTTCATACATATCTGGTGGTAGCCCAAATGAATATCAAGTTTAGTAAAGAATTGGGCACCACTCAGTTCATCCAGGAGGTCATCAATGACAAGAATGGGAAATTTGTCTTTAATGGTAAGTTTGTTGAGGGCACGGAAGTCAGGACACATTCACCAAGAACCTTCTTTCTTTAGGACCATGACCACAAGAGAATATTAGGGGCTCGTACTAGGGCGTATAATGCCTACAATAAGGAGTTCTTCGACCCTTTTCTCAATTTCTTTTTTTTGGGAAAAGGGGTGACGATATGGATGAATATTGGGAGGAAGGCTTTCAGGTACAAGGAGAATGGAATGATCATGAACACCACGTGAAGGAGGGAGTCCCTAGGGAGTGTAAAATACCACTTGATGTTTAGAAAGGATGGCTTGGAGGTCTTGCGGCACCGAGGGTGTTTATGTTGCTTGTATGCCATGGAGTTGGGCAATAACACCAGAATGACCCTTTTTAGCAGCTTTTCCATGTGATGGGACCTAATGATCTTAGGTGAACTAGTGGTGATGCCTTGGAACTTATATTGGTGGCCCTCCTGGTCAAATTGCATGGTTAATTCCTTAAAATCCATGAGAATGGGACCCAAATTCCTTAGCCAGTCTGCACCCAACACAATGTCACAACCGCCCATGTCGATAGCAAACATATGATATTTCAGGTGGTAGTCACCAATTTGGAGACGTGCATTTTCACAACGCCTTCCACATTTCATGGAGCCACCATTGGCAATCATGATTTGGAAATTATTGATAGCATGGATGTAGCAATGAGTTTCTTGGGCAATGCGATGATGAATAAAATTATGGGTTCTTCCACTATCAACTAGAATGATGTCCTTTCGATGCTTGATGTAATCGATTAGCTTGAGGGTTTGGGGAGCGAAGAAGCCAATGAGAAAATTGAGGGAAATGACCAGTTCTACTTCAGGAGGGTCTGAGGGAGGGGTTATGTTGGGGGTTTCATGTGACTCAGACACAAGGGGAGTTTCAACATCCTCTTCCAAAATATCCTCAGAGATGGCCATAAAAATATTTTGTTCCTTACACTTGTGTCTTGAGAAATATTGGTCATCACAATTATAACAAAGACCTTTGAGTTAGCGTTCATCCATTTCAGCTCTGGTTAATTTTTGGATCTTTAGTGGAGCAGAGGGAGTAGTGGGATTTACTAGTTTAGGGCGAGGGATAAAGGAGGGTTTTCGGTTTTGAGAAGAGACAACCTGTTGTGCTTCTTTATCTCTTTTAGTATCCTCCACCCAAATTTGAGCTCGAGTCATGAGGACATGGGCCCGAATCTCATCCTTGAGGCCACTGATAAAACATTCTCAGAAAAAGGCATTAGACATGCCCTATGTCCGAAAATCCAAGTGCTCAAAGGCAGCTATAAAGTCTTCCACTGTTCCTAATTGTTTCAACTTTGTCAAATGACCCAAATGGTTGGTGTCAGTGTTAAAGCATTCATAAATCTCTGCCACAAAGTGTGTCCAAGCAATATACCCTTGACAAGAAATTTTTCTCCATTTCCACCATTGCCAATGTTCTTGATCTAGATGGAGAACACCATACCATAGTTTGGCCAAGTCATATGTAATGCCGTATAAAGAGAAATAATGTTCCATTTGGGTTACCCAACTAGTGGGGTCCAAGCCATCAAATTTGGTCACATCCACCCACAGAAGGCGTAGGTCACATTGAAAGTGATGGTTCTTAAGGTTATGGGAATCAGAGGAATGTTCACCTTTAGTATGTGGAGGTGAGGAAGAGAAAGGGTTATTTGTAGGGATATGCAGTTTGGTGCAGAGTGCCGAAAAGACAGACTCAAGTTGGGTGGTAAGGTCTTGTTTGATTTCCTCCATTGAGGATTGCATGGTTGTATTGACGGCCGAAACATTGGCACTGAGTTGTTTCACTTCTTGTTGGGTCTCGATGAGACTATATTGCAAGGTGTTGAAGCGAGCTTCCAAGTCTTGGCTACGGGTATGGGCCATGAGGATGGGGGAACTGAAAAGGGGTGGGTGGGGTAAATTTTTTTTTCAAAAAATGATATGTATGAATGTGATAAGGGAGAAGAGATGAATCCAATGGAATAGGTCTCAAACAATGGTGAAAAAAATTCTAGAATTTTTTTTTTACACCTGCAGAGTTATACTTCGGTCTGAAGAATACTGCAAAGAGGAAATGCCCAAATGCTTAACCATAAATAAATGTGTATTTACTTGGCAACACGAACACAGTTGCGCTACAATAGATCTTGTCTATTTTAATTTGTTTATGTTTTTGTCCCCAGGGTTATGTATTCAAGGGTTCTACAAACAAGGGTTTACCCTGTGCTATAGCTCTCTGATATATGTACAGGGTCCAACAGTAGTACTCAGCCCAATATCTCAGAGAACTAACTAAGGAGGATATATCGTACCCTTAGCCTTACTACCCGACTACCTAGGTACTAGAGAGTATCTTTGTTGGAAATACTAAAACAACTGAGAGGGGGGGTGAATCAGTTGTTT
>ML793029.1:346256-356985 GCA_009831015.1 Picea engelmannii
GAAAACACAGATGACTTATTCAGATAAATCAGTTCTTACCATCTCACTATGTTTTGTAATTCTGATCTTCAACAAATTGTTCTCAACTGGTCTGCTCTGCATCACGTTCTTTTGTCATTCTGTTCTTCTTCTAATATGCCTGTCATTTGCTCTGTTTATGATATGCACTTCATTTCATTCTGTACAACAATTAAACTTCATCCTCAACTCCTTCTCCTTTCTCCTTTCTTACTATTTCGTTCCTTTTTCCCTACAGAACAACCAACTGCATACAGTGTCACTCGTTTTCTTTTTTACATCCTGCCTTGACGATTCCACTTCCCATCTCCTTCGGCAAGAACAACGAAAACTGTCTAAGCAACTGAATCGTCATCTGAAACGCTAACTAATTCTTCATCATGAGTCTGTTTCACTAACATAATTCATACTCAGTCGTTAACTGTGAGAGAGAACAGTGACCCTCTGATCAATATTTGATCCAACGGTTCATATCCAATCGGGATTTCACCCATTGCGATTTCGGCATTTGCGATGTCAAACTTCACTTATAAATCCTGATACACAAAATTCCATATATCGGTCGAATCAACGATCCAGAAGTAATTTTGGCTCAACGGCTACGATTATGCCATGATATCGCATATCGCGATTTTGCAATTCATGTTGCAATCCTTACCATATCCCAATTCGCGAAACTCCGACGTAGAGTTTGATCAACGGTCCGAGTGCGATCTTGTTTCAATGGTTACGATTATATCGTGAAATCACGTATCGCGATTTCGGCATTTCTAAAGTTGCGAGTTCTTGTCACTTTCAAATCGCGATCCCCGAAACTCCATGAGAGTTTAGATCAACGGTCCTGATCATTTCTGGATCTGATGGTCTGGATTAGATCTCGCGATTTGCACATCGCGATTACTCCCACTTATCCTTGTGCTTTAAAAGGCGGATAGGTTATCTTTGATCCGACGATGATCGGGTCTTGCGCTTGGATCTAACGGTCAATGAAGCATCTCCACAACCATAACTAAGTCGCACTACATGCCGAGATTCAACGGTCCAGATCATTCTTTCTTTAACGACCACGATCAAATCGTGAGATCGCATATCGCGATTTCAGAGTTTTCGTTGTGATTGAACACGGGACTCGTGAAACTCTGATTCCTGATTCTCCGATGAGCATAACTCCGACAGTTCCCAATCCTATACCACCTGTCCTTGCGAATGGACGGTCCCTATTCCTCCGGGATTTCTCCTCTGTATAGTAGAACTTAACTCCTGCACTTAACCTCTGCGCAGCTTCTGCAGATCTGACAACTATCGGCTTTTCGGGAGATTTGAATGGGATCCAACGGTCACTAGATCTCTGTCTTCCTTTTTCTCTGTAAGCTCTTGCTGCACACGTTTTCTTCAATGTTGTTCCTCCTGAGCTTTTACGTCTGAATCCCCACAGGGTTTTATCCTTATTATCCTGTCGTATCCATTGTTGCCATTAATGACAACAACCATCAACACGCATTCGTTGCTTGTTCAATATTTTCCAAAAATCTTCTCGAGTGTTGTTCTCGGTGGCACTATAGTACTCGGGCGACTGATTGGTTTATCTAAAGAGGGCTTTAGGAAATCTAGGTCAATCCGTACATAGGTGTTGTCTGACGCGCTACCACTCGAAGGGGTACCAACAAGGGTTACATGGGTGGACAATAGATGTGTGCTTAAGAACCACTTGTATTTCCTACATGTATGAATCCCTAAACCATGATTTTATGCATGTAAATACATATCTCTATGGCTTAAAGACGTCAAAATACGTCTCTACCCTAGAAAAAAAAATTACCCATAATTTCTGCCAAGGAAAGTGCTCTGATACCACTTGTAATATACCAGATATAAAAATATGCATAACATAAACAAAATGTTAGATATGGCATAATAACAACAATATAACCAGAATAATCACTATAATAGCATTGAAATGATATAAGAATAACAACAGAAATAACACTTTGATTCTGACAACAATGTTCATTGGCCTTTGCAAGGGGGCAACCTCCAGCCGAGCAGAGATCTATTACAATAATCTCCAATATAGGGCTCTCATACCCTCGAATCCTATTTATACTAAATATGTCTATCAAAAGAAGCATCTAGAGGAAGATCCTTCTAGAAGCGAAAGCTTCTATTAGGTCTTCTTACATTCGTCTTATTCTACTTTATTGCAAGGCCTTATTAATATTGACCTTTATTACATCTGAATATATTGTTCTACCTATGTGCGGGTTAGGACCCTAACAATTATATTACATGCATGAAAATGGTTAATATAATTGAATTGAGGAGTAGATGCTCATAGGCATTGGGTCATATCACAAGCATGCACTTGCATTCACAATTGGAATTTTGTTGTGGACTTTCCAATCTTGAAGCCAACCTTGACAAGTTCCAAGTGCATAACCATTTCTATATTGCTAGTGTAATGCAATGATTCTTGAGGATGATCTACTATTGTTTTCTTGATTAGTTACATGCTATGGCTTCTTCCACAACAATCCACCAAAAATTTGATTGAAACTCACTTCATTATGATGAATCATGAAACCATGTACCAACTTCCATTTACTATAGACAGTTTCCATATATATCTTATTGCAGTCGATGGTGTTATTTTGGTCCTTATTGGATTTATCCAAATTAGGTTTTCATGCACCCACATCAAATCAGGATTGATGATTCCTGAGGATAAATGTTATTGTTTCTTGATTAGGTTGTGTTTACAGGCTATGATTTCAACCACAACAATCCACTTAAAATTAGGTAGGAATTCACTTCGATGTGACAAAATGGTGTACTATAACTACTATTTACCATAGACAATTGCCACATTATATCTTGTTGCAGTGGATGGTGTTATTTCACTCCTTTTGGATTTATTGAAATTAGGTTTGCACTGATGCCTTTTTCTGACTTGCCAGCTTGATGCATTCAATTTCATATTTTTTTTTCTTTATTTTATTTCAGAAGTAATAGTATTGGTCATGATTCATCTCACAGTAGAGTAGAGTGAATATTTTGAAGTTGATGAACAATTGAGAGCACAATCTAGACAACTTTATAATAGCATGCATACACATGAAAATGTAGATGATTATGATGGCTACATTGTAATTGACCTCCTGTACTAAATCATCGAAAGGGGGTGATAATGGTTTGGTTTTTAAGTCAAAAAGTGAGAAGAAAAATTTCACAATTAAATTTAAACCAAATCTCTACTATCAATGACAATATGGACCTACAATGACTCCAATCAATACCATTAGAATGCTTGAATCTTGAAATGGTATTCTATGTTAGTGTCCTGTGATTATTATTGGATCAAAATAATCTTATTTGGTGAGAAGAAATCCCCTACATTTTTTGTTTAGCCATATATTCATATTTACCCCAAATAGTGAGGTTTATGGATAACAATAACAACTCCAGAGTTCAAAGGTTGATCTTCACAATGCTTCAAGTCTGTCTTCCTCTTCTAGCTCAATTGAATGTTCATTGAAATCAATATCATTATGGGAGAACATCCTTAGACAACTGTGATGTCCTGGAAGTTCAACAAATTGTTCTTCTCTTTCCTCTGTAGAAATATTCTTAGCCTTTCCTTTTCCTTTATCTTTCTTGGCAATTTGAATGGGCAAGGGATCTTTGAAAACAAGGGCAATATGCTAAGAACCAAAATGAGTAGTGAGCCTGTCATAACACAAAAATGAGGCATTACTTAGATTATTCATTAATCAACTTACCCCATTAGCAAGCCTAGATGAAGAAGTTTCATTCTGGTGGTTTCTGATCTAGACTGTTATTGTTGTTGGGGTCTATGCTATATGCACAAGGCTCCCAAACAATTTTGGTTGTTGGTGCCATATAATCATTTGTTGTGCACATTATCACATAATTAATTTATTTTGTCATTAGGGTTTGAGGATTATATTACATGCATGTAAATGGTTAATATAATTGAATTGACGAGTAGATGCTCATAGGCATTGGTCCATATGACAAGCATGCACTTGCATTCACAATCAGAATTATGTTGTGTACTTTCCAATCTTGAAGCCAACATTGAAAAGTTCCAAGTGCATAACCATTTCTATATTGTTAATGCAATGCAATGATTCTTGAGGATGATCTACTATTGCTTTCTTGATTAGTTACATGCTATGGCTTCTTCCTCGGCAATCCACCAAAAATTTGATTGAAACTGACTTCATTGTGATGAATCATGAAACCATGTACCAAATTCCATTTACTGTAGACAGTTGCCATATATATCTTGTTGCAGTCGATGGTGTTATTTTGATCCTTATTGGATTTATCCAAATTAGGTTTGCATGCACCCACATCAAATTAGGATTGATGATTTCTGAGGATAAATGCTATTGTTTCTTGATTAGGTTGTGTTTACAGGCTATGATTTCAACCACAATAATCCACTTAATATTAGGCGGGAATTCACTTTGATGTGACAAAATGGTGTACTATAAATATTGTTTACCATAGACAATTGCCACATTATATCTTGTTGTAGTGGATGGTGTTATTTCACTCCTTTTGGATTTATTGAAATTAGGTTTGCACTGATGCCTTTTTCTGACTTGCTAGCTTGATGCATTCGATTTCATATTTTTGTTTTCTTTATTTTATTTCAGAAGTAATAGTATTGGTCATGATTCATCTCATAGTAGAGTAGAGTGAATATTTTGAAGTTGATGAGAAATTGAGAGCACAATATAGACAACTTTATAACATCATGCATATACATGACAATGTAGATGATTATGATGGTTGCATTGTAATTGACCTCCTGTACTAAATCATCGAAAGAGGGTGCTAATGGTTTGGGTTTTAAGTCAAAAAGTGAGAAGAAAATTTCTACAATTAAATTTTAACCAAAGATCTACTATCAATGACAATATGGACCTACAATGATTCCAATCAAAACCATTAGAATGCTCGAATCTTGAAATGGTATTCTATGTAGTGTCCTGTGATTATTATTGGATCCAAATAATCTTATTTGGTGAGAAGAAATCCCCTACAGTTTTGTTTTAGCCATATATGCATGTTTACCCCAAATAGTGAGCTTTATGGATAATAATAACAACTCCAGAGTTCAAAGGTTGATCTTCACAATGCTTCAAGTCTGTTTGCCTCTTCTAGCTCAATTGAATGTTCATTGAAATCAATATCATTATGGGAGAACATCCTTAGACAACTGTGATGTCCTACAGGTTCAACAAATTGTTCTTCTCTTTCCTCTGTATAAATTTTCTTAGCCTTGCGTTTTCCTTTATCTTTCTTGGCAATTTGAATGGGAAAGGGATGTTTGAAAATAGGGGCAATATGCTAAGAACCAAAATGAACAATGATCCTTCATAACACAAAAATGAGGCATTACTTTGATTATTCATTACTCAAATTCATTCATTATAAGGCCTAGATGAAGAAGTTTCATTCTGGTGGTGTTTTATCTAGACTGCTATTGTTGTTGGGGTCTGTGTTATATGCACAAGGATCCCAAACAATTTTGGTTGTTGGTGCCAGAGAATCATTTGTTCTGCACATTATCACATAATTAATGTATTATGTCATTGGGGTTTGAGGATTATATTACATGCATGAAAATGGTTAATATAATTGAATTGAGGAGTAGATCCTCATAGGCATTGGGCCATATCACAAGCATGTAGTTTCATTCACAATTGGAATTTTGTTGTGGAATTTCCAATATTGAAGCCAACCTGGACAAGTTCCAAGTGCATAACCATTTCTATATTGTTAGTGTAATGCAATGATTCTTGAGGATGATCTACTATTGTTTTCTTGATTAGTTACATGCTATGGCTTCTGCCTTGACAATCCACCAAAAATTTGATTGAAACTCACTTCATTGTGATGAATCATGAAACCATGTACCAACTACCATTTACTGTAGATAGTTTCCATATATATCTTGTTTCAGTCAATGGTGTTATTTTGGTCCTTATTGGATTTATGAAAATTAGGTTTACATGCCCCCACATCAAATTAGGATTGATGATTCCTGAGGATAAATGATATTGTTTATTGATTAGGTTGTATTTACAAGCTATGATTTCAACCACAACAATCCACTTAACATTAGGCAATAATTCACTTCGATGTGACAAAATGGTGTACTATAACTATTGTTTACCCTAGACAATTGCCACATTATATCTTGTTGCAGTGGATGGTGTTATTTCACTACTTTTGGATTTATTGAAATTAGGTTTGCAGTGATGCCTTTTTCTGACTTGCCATCTTGATGCATTCAATTTCATATTTTTGTTTTCTTTATTTTATTTTAGAAGTAATAGTATTAGTCATGATTCATCTCACAGTAGAGTAGAGTGAATATTTTGAGGTTGATGAGAAATTGAGAGCACAATCTAGACAACTTTATAACAACGTGCATATACATGACAATGTAGATGATTATGATGGTTGCATTGTAATTGACATCCTATACTAAATAATCAAAAGGGGGTGCTAATGGTTTGGTTTTTAAGTCAAAGTGAGCATAAAATTTTCACAATTAAATTTTAACCAAAGCTCTACTATCAATAACAATATGGACCTACAATCACTCCAATAAAAACCATTAGAATGATTGAATCTTGAAATGGTATTCTATGTTAGTTTCATGTGATTATTATTGCATCCAAATAATATTTTTTGGTGAGCAGAAAACCCCTACAGTTTTGGTTTATCCATATATGCATATTTACCCCAAATAGTGAGCTTTATGGATAACAATAACAACTCCAAAGTTCAAAGGTTGATCTTCACAATGCTTCAAGTTTGTTTTCCTCTTCTAGCTCAATTGAATGTTCATTGAAATCAATATCATTATGGGAGAACATCCTTAGAAAACTGTGATGTCCTACATGTTCAAAAAATTGTTCTTCTATTTCCTCTTGCTTAGCCTTGCATTTTCCTTTATCTTTCTTGGCAATTTGAATGGGAAAGGGATCTTTTAAAACAAGGGCAACAGGTGACTGTGGAATCTCATCTACTGTAGCTGAAGATGAACATGAATATTGATTTCTTGGTTTCTTGTACTTAGGAGGAGAAGTAGGAAGGTCTACTTGATAATTTGATACAAAGAGAAAGGTAGACCAGTCTTTACCCTCCTGCTTCAATTTCTCCATTACTATAAGCTTGATTAGGGCATGATGAAAAATTGACTTCTCAAGCTTCTTTGGCTTTCCATGTGCTTTGGAAATCATTCTTTGTAAACTCATAAACAAAAAGAAAGGCAAGTCAATCTCTTTCTTACCAATAAAATGGAGCAACAACTTGAAGTGATATTGCAGAACCCAACTGTATCTCCCTTCATAGGTGAAGAATATCTGAATGATGAACAACAACCTGTCATACTCCTCCAACAACCAAATCCTTGGCAATCCTTTTGTCAAATTTGCTTCATTAAACTCTGGTTTTAGCATATCTTGACACCAACCTTGTTTCTCTATCTTCTTGGCATTGTACCAATGTTCTCTAGATCTTGGGAGATCAATTACTTTTGCTATGAAATATGTTTTCAAATGAATTTCTATAGGGCCGACCTTAGTTTTTCCCTCCTGGTAATTCTGTACAAAATCCTTGGATACTTATAGATGATGTCCCTACAGTTTCTGGCAAACTCTCCAGCAACCCATGTGTTTGAATGAATCTAGATGATTAGGATCCTTCTCAATCAATGAGGTGTCTGTAGGCTCAATTTTGACCAGGGATCCTGATATTTTCCTAGGAATGAGGTCCTTCTTTGGTGCCACAAGATCGCTGAAAACCTTCTCCAATTGATTATGCACAAGGAATGGTAAGCAATAAACCCTAAAAAAGAAATCTTCTATGAATGAAAAGAAAACCTTGGTTCTCCTTTGGCTGGCTAGAAATGGTTGTACAAGAGGCTTCCCAAGCTTAATAACACTTAGACAATCTCTTGAAACCCTTTTGAGACAACTTCAGATCTAAAAAATGATGATAGAAGGAAAACAAAGTATTATCCACAAGTTTGTAGCATAGACAGTGTAAAAGTGACCATTGGACTGTGGACTAAAGCTCAGTTTGTAATGCATCCTGTGTATTTCCCTTTGCTCACGCTGACAACTTGTGAAAGTATAGAATGATCACCAAATACATGTGATTTTAAAAATTTGAATTTTCATGATGACTTTAATTGACCTCTAACTGACCTTGACAATCTGATGTTGACCTTATATGACTTGACATAGGACCTAGAACAATCACTAACATAACCACTTAGTCATATTTATTTATTTACATGACCAACTTTTCAAATGACTAAATAAAAATAAAAACTCTTTTTTGCTAAATGACTCAATTAAAATAAACTTCAAAGACTAAAAATGACTTGGAGATTTTAGGAGATAACAAGAGGCATTGATGGTTGTTGTGAGTCCATCTTTGGGAACTTTGATATCTATGGGTAACACTTTTATCTTTGATAGTGGGCTACGTATTCATTCTTTTCTTGTAGCTGAAGTTGAGATCACCATGATGGAACGAATGAAGAGTTTTCTGATAGTATTTGACTTTGTGCCTTCAAATTGGGATATTGAAATCTCAATTCATAGTGATCCTACCTCATATTTTGTAACACGATCCATATGTCATAGCTCTCATAGCTCTTGCAAGTAGAACCTCATGGCCTAATCTAGTGGCAAATAAGCAGTAATAGTATGCTAAGAGATATCATATTCAACTATTGTAGTGATTCATATATCCTGTTGTAAGCCTAGGGGTACCAAGGATGCTAATGGAAAGGGTTTGTTTCACCCATATCCAATGTTTTGTCGATTGCAAGCAGCGCACTCAAATTTCTACAAGAATATACACAACAATGAGGGTTCTTTGAGTAGTTTTTGTTGTTAGTGTCTGTCAGTCCTGTCAGTCTCCAGTGATCAAATATGCTCTTTTAATGTCACTTTATAGGGTCTTAGTTCAAATTATGATATTTTTCCAATAAAATTTGGCATGCCTTTCTATTGTCAAATGAGTCTTGAGCCAACTCCTCCACTATGTCAACAAGACATTGAAGGCACCATTGCAGCAAAATTTGAAAAGGACAGAGAGTATTGTCCTGGAAGAGTCAATGAACACCTAGAAATTCTCCTAAAAAAGGCTAATAGGGACATCAAGCTTCAGAGACACATCGCCAAGCACTACTACACTAGAAATTGGATCAACAAAATTAGGGTTAGGAATTTGAAGAAGAAACTGAAGAAAACCCTAATCAAGATAAGGAAGAGAGAAAACCTTGATTTGTTTTTCGATGCATAATTGATTTTCTAATCTATCATTCACAGGCTTAAAGGAACAATTTAGAAGTAAATTTGAAGAAATTTGGAATTTTTTGAGTTTTTGGGCATTTTTTGCAATTTTTGACAATTCATGATGCATAGAAGCGTAACGAGCTCACGCTGCATTTCTTCTCAGGGTCACCAAATGATGAATTATTTTCATGTATGGATATTTATTGGTAATTACATGTCATACATGTACTTTTTTATCCTTTTCAGTTCACGGGTTGCAAGGAAAAGTTAAAAAACTACCTCAAAAAAAACATGTTTCTGCCATTGTTTCAGACCCCACGCTGTGCTTCTGAAGCAGTATTGGGAAAACTCATTTTTATCCACTTTGGAGAGGTCATTTTGAATGATTTAAATTTATACAGACAACTATACATACCAAGATTTCGAAATATACCTTTAGATCATAAACTGGATCAGGAAAAGTCACTCAAAAGTGCTCTACTAGACCACACTGGGATTTTGACTCTGTTTTTGGTCATCATTTTCAAAAGAGGTTTCTAACCAAATTAAGATGAATTTTGGAAAACCAAAGGAGGTTCTTTATAAGTACATACCAAATCAAAATAACATCCTTCATTTTTTACACAGGTATCATATATTGGGATACATTCAACTTTCTTGGAGGCCTATTTCAGAAAATCAAATTCTCCAATTTAATTTCCTGTTTTAGTCATTCTTTTGTGGCACATATTCCAAGAACATGTGAAATAATTTCACAAAAATGAGAGAGGATTGTCTTAAAAAAAAGATTGTATACAAAATCCTCTCCCGGTTTTGTAAAATGTGTTATGGTTAAAGATTTATCGCTCCATATTTGACCCCTATTTTTTCGTTGTGCTTCTAGAGAATTCACTGCACTTTTGGACAGTTTGTTTTCAAATTAATTTTGAAGGGGTTCGATGTGGGTTTTTTCCTGGATTAATGACTCCAGGGTGTAGAGGAAATATTCATATTTCCATTCATAAAATTTTAATCAAAAAATTCATCAAGAAAGGCCTTTCTGAGCTACCCAAGTTCTTTTGAGTTGTGGTTGATTGATAAAGGTGTCAAGGTATTTCTTACGCCAAATTAGGAACATATCCCTCCAATCCTTTGAGATTTATAAATGTGTCAAGGTATTTTATATGCTATCTTCAAAATCTGATATGTACAATCTATATGTAAGAGTTTATAATGAGAAACTAATTTAGTAGAGTATTATAGTATTATAGTTTCAAATTGTGAAGGGACACTTGAATAAGGTCAAGCCATAAAGTTCTAAGAAAGTTGCATGTGTTGTTCACATCATACTCAAAACGATTGGGTTTTTTTAGTTAAGG